>CAJQZJ010027415.1:5445356-5472487 GCA_907164525.1 Lophiomys imhausi | reverse complement strand
GTAATCTTAGCACTTGGGACAAGGCAAGACTATCAGGAGTTCATGGCTAGCCTTCCTACACAGCAAGTTCAAAGGCTACCTGAACAAGACGAAACCTGTCTCAACTACCACACCAATAAAATCTTTGCCCCAAATTACAACAGACACATTGATGTGGGGAGACCTTAGATACTAACTGTGGCTTGATTTACAAATGGGAAAACTGTCCTGGGTGGTGGTGGTGCACACCTTTAATCCCAGCACTCAGGAGGCAGAGGCAGATGGATCTCTGAGAGTCCAAGGCTAGCCTGGTCTACAAAGTGAGGTCTACAGGGCTATACAGTAAAATTCTGTCTTGAACCCCTACCCCCTCCCCAAAATGGGAAAAACTGAGGGAGAAGTGATCCTTTCCAAGGTCACACAGGGACTGGTGATTCTTAGATCTCAGACACAGACAACAGCCAAGAGTCTTCCTCACTCCTCACCCCTCAATTAAAGGGCACCCCACTGGCCCCATCCCATCTCAGGAAAACCTTTACCTGACTATTGATGCTATTGTTCTCTCCAAACACCAGGAGGCCCCCAATGAAGGCAGCCAGGAAAGCGTGCATCTGGCGGGTCTCGCCTTGTGCATGGGACTGCAGGGCACAGAGACTCTTATAGGCGAACACAAAGCAGGCGAGGTTCCGAGAGTGGGTGTACGTGACTTTCAAAATGGCCTGCAGCTTCTCTCGGAGACTGCACAAACAGAAAGCCCCGGTGAGCAGGCCTAGGTGGTCCAAGCAGGTTTCCCGGGAGTACATACAGATCTGAATTAGGCAAGGGTGCTCCACGTCCTGAGGGACACTGCTCTCTCATCAGGGGGGCCTTAACTCAGTGTCACCATCTCAGAGGGCTGACTCCCCGACACCTTGCATTAATGAGTGCCTATCCCCTTCCTCACTTGTTTTTTTCCTTCATGGCTCTTGTCACCACTTAACATTTGTAAGCTGGTTCATGAATTTCCCTTGTCCTCAGTACAAGCTGCTACAAAGCAGGGTCTAGATTTTGCTTGCTCATCCAAAGGGCACACAACAGGGCATGGCACATAGTAGGTGCTTAACAAATGGAAGAGGTGAGTGAACAGTGAATAAATGAGTGAGTGCCTGCTATGAGCTGGATCTGCAGGTGGCAGATCTGCCTTCTGCCTTTGTGGGGCTTATGAGGGGGAAGCATAACTACCAAGACAAGAATCAGACACAGAGGTAGTTAGTTAGTCCGAGAATCTGAAGGACAAAAAGGAACCTGGAGAGAGGCCAGTGTGGGCTAGGAGCAGGGACTGTGTGTGGAGAAGGGGGAGTGAGGTCAGCTACCTGCAGCTGGTCTACCTTTTCAGATAAAGAAGAACTGATTCAATCCATATTTTTTTTAAGGGGTGTGTGCGCGTGTGCGTGTGTGCACCTTCAGAGATCTACCTGCCCCTGCCTCCTGAGTGCTGGGATTAAAGGTTTGTGTCACCATCTCTAACTATGAGTAACATCTTTTTTTTTCCAAAAATATAATTTACTTATTTTTATTTTATGTACATAAGTGTTTTGATGTTTGTGTGAGGGTGCTGGATCCTCTGGAACAGGAGTTAATAGACAGTTGTGAGCTACATGTGGGTGCTGGGGATTGAACCCAGGTGGGTCCTCTGGAAGAGCAGCCAGTGTTCTTAACAGTTGAGTCATCTCTCCAGTCCCTTGTAAGTAACATCTTTGTTTTTCTTTTTTGGTTTTTTCGAGACAGGGTTTCTCTGTATAACAGCTCTGGCTGTCCTGGACTCGCTTTGTAGTAAGTAACATCTTTTAAGCAAGAAAGTTGGATTGCAGTAGGGCATGGTGGCACATTCCTGTAATCCTGGGTGGAACAGGAGGACTGAGGGTTGGAGCCCAGCCTGGGCTACAGAGCAAGACCCTGTCTCAAAATCTAAATAAAAAGTAAGGCCAGACACAGGGCTGCTTGCCTTTAATCCCAGCACCCGGGAGGGCAGAGGCATGTGGACTTCTGTGAGTCTCAGGACATCCTAGTCTACACAGTGAGACTCTGCCTTAAAAAAAAAAAAACCAAACAAGTAGCCGGGCATGGTGGCACACTCCTTTAATCCCAGCACTCGGGAGGGCAGAGGCAGGTGGATCTCTGTGAGTTCAAGGCCAGCCTGGTCTACAAAGTGAGTCCAGAAGAGCCAAGGATATATAGAGAAACCCTGTCTTGAAAAACCAAAACAAAACAAAACCAGAAACAACCCCTGAAAAAAGTAAGTAGCTGGCACTGACCTTCCCCTCAAGATGTGTCTGAGTCTGACTACTGTCTTCGTGGCCACTACCCAGCTCTGGGCCACACACTAGGATACTTACTCCCTGGTTTCTTGCTATACACCTACTTCTGCTCTTGTGTCATTCCTTCCTGCCTCTCCAAGCTGTTCTCAAGTAGACAGCAAATGATTAATCTCCACACTGTTGCAGCTAAGTAAGCCATCGAAGCTAGTCCTCCGGCTATTTGCAAGGCTGAGATGGGACCTGGGACTGTGAGTGGGAGGGCAGGCTAACAACATAGCAAGACTTCATTTCAAGGAGCAAAAAGGAAACAAAACATACAAAGCCTAGGAAAGGGGTTGGAGAGATGGTTCAGAGGTTAAGAGCGCATACTGCTCTCACAGCTCCCAGCACTCATGTAAGGAGCCTCATAACCACATGAAACTCCAGCTCCAAATGCTCCAACACCCTCTTCTGGCCTCCAAGGGCACTTGCACTCATGTGAACATATTTAGAGATATATAATTAAAAATCAAAATAAGTCTTAAAAACAAAACAAAACACACCGCAGCTAGTCAAACAGTGGAACCCCCCCCCCCCGTTCCCCATTTAAAAGGAGAGCCAGACAGGCCTAGCCTGGTTCCTGCTATAGCCCTCTATTGCCTCTCCCTTTCAACCTTTTGGTGGCCAACTTCTCAAACTCACCAGGCACACTCCCACCTCCGGCCCTTCCCTGGCCTTCAGCAGCTCATGAATTCTTTTCCTTGATATTGTTAATGTTCACTTTCTGCTCCCTCCTGCTAGAAGATAAACCCTAGAAGGGTGGGGATCTGTCTGCTTTGCTCACGGCTATATCCTTAGCAGCCAGAACTGTGTCTATCACACAACAAATCATCACTAAATACTTGGTGACTGAATGAATAAGTTCAGGTTTTTTGTCTGTTTTTGTTTTTTTGGGTTTCTCTGTGTAACCTTGGCTGCCCTGGACTCACTTTGTAGACCATGCTGGCCTCAAACTCAGAGATCCGCCTGCCTCTGCCTCCCAAGTGCTGGGATTAAAGGTGTGCGCCACCATCACCAGGCTCTAGATGTATTTATTTTCTATTTTATGTGTATGAGTGTTTTGGCCGCATGTTTGTACATCACATGTATGCAAGAGGGTGTGGGAGTCCTTGGGAGTGGAGTTACAGATGATTGGGAACTACCATGTGAGTGTTAGGAACTGAACTCAGATCCTCTGATTTCTGGCTGTGAGACTAGTAGCCTTTAGCGGCTGAGCCATCTCTCCAGTCCCAGGTCCTCTGTAAAAGCAACAAGTGCTCTTAACCAGTGACACTGTGGCTCCAATCACTGTGTGTGGTCCTTGTAAGCTGCAGGCATATCTGTAGCCATAACAATTGGATTGCAAGGCATTTTCTGAGTAAGGCATTGAAGGAAGATTATAGGGACTCAAAAGAAGGCCAGCACACTGAAGCAGGTGAGAACACAGACTGATTCCTGGAGGACTGGACAGGTTTCCAGGAAGAAAATAAAAGCTGGCTTGAAGAGGACAGGACATTCCTGGAATTGGGCATACACAGGCAAACGTGTGGAAGTACCAAAGCATGTGCATGGGACAGAGCTTGTGTGCCAAGGAAGCCCACACTGGATGGTGTAGGGATTCAGTTGTGGCCAGATTACAGAACGCCTTCAAGGCCAGGCCTGGCAGTAGGGTCTCTTTGGAGGATACTGAGGAACCACATGCATTTTCAAGTGGGGGACATAGGATCAGAGTTGGGCTTTAGGAAGCAGAGGGGCACGGAGAAGTTAGTCTCAGCTAGGAAATTACTACACCCATCCTGGTTTGAGGGCTGACCATATTCTCTCCCAATTGGTATGCAGAAAGGGTAGGTACCTGCCACTCCTGAAGAGAAAGGTCATGACCAGTGCATGAGGTGCCCGGATTTTGACTCCATAGCTGTAGAAACAGAAGAAAAGATTTACTAACCTGATGGGGTGATGTTAAGCATTCTAATGTTAATTAATTGGTCCTGCCTGCTGTCTGTTACTTACATTGTCTCTGATTGGTTAAATAAATGCTGAGGCCTGAGACTGGACAAAGACAGAGGTAGGTAGGACTAAGGTGTGCAGGCTCTGAAGCAGAGAGGTTGATGGGAAGAAGAAGCCAGGAACAGGAAGGAGGAGGACACACGCTATGGGTTAGAGAAAAGAATATCATTCCACATGGTCTGGAACATCAACATAGCGTGGAGAATAGCAATCCAAGGGGACGTATGTATATATGGGGTCATATTTGAGAAATAGAATTAAGAGCTAGCTTAGATGGGCTAAGATTGCACAATTCAGGCCAAGACTTGTTAAAATCCATATGGTGTCTCTGTGATCATTTATAATGGCAGGGTAAGGATTAATGTTGCCAACCAATTAAATATAATATAAATACTAGTAAATAATTTAATTAGCCATTTCTCTACAACTAACCCATCATTGTAGCAGTTTCCAGGTTCTCCCTTTGACCCCTGGTCCTCTCTTCCACTCCCAATTCTCATATCATGATGTTGGCTTTCCACTTATATATCAGTTCAAGTTCTAGAGTGGCCTTTGGCTTATCTCTACTTTGTCAGAGCCTCAGTTTCCCCAACTAAACAAGAATGCTAAACCTTAGAGGGACGAGTATAATTCTAATGGAAGAAAATGAAGTATGCAAAAGGTGTCCACCATTCCTGGCCACCTGGCTTTGCAGAGACATCCCCTCAGTTCTTTCCTGGCCTTCATACTGCAGCCAGTTTCATCCTCTATTAATGTTAAATTTGATTTATTATTGTTATTACTAATACTGTTTTTTTAAACATTCATTCATTGACACAGAATCTTACTATATAGCACGAGCTGGTGCCCTCACCGGACACATCATGCTAGCCTCAAGCTCAGAGAGGCTGAGTGTGGTGCCGCACACCTTTAATCTGAGTACTCAGGAGGCAGAGGCAGATGGATCCCTCTGAGTTTAAGACCATCCTGGTTTACACTACATAGTGAGTTCCAGGCAAGCCAGGGCTACAAAGTGAGACCCTGTCTCAAAAACAAATCATCAAAAATAACAACAACAAAAAAAGGGGGGGCTAGAGAGATGGCTCAGTGCTTAAGAGCACTGACTGCTCTCCCAGAGGACCCAGGTTCAATTCCTAGGACCCACATGGCAGCCTACAACTGTCTTGTAACTCCAAGATCTGATGCCCTCACACAGATATACATGCAAGTAAAATGCCAATGAAAATAACATAAAAATAAATTATAAAAAACAAGTTAAAAAAATAACAACAACAAAACCTGATAAAGGTGAGGCTGGAGAGAGGGCTCAGCAGTTAAGAGCACCGGCTGCTCCTTCAGAGGACCGGGGTTCAAATCCCAGCACCCACATTGCAGCTCATAACCGTCTATAACTCCTATTCCAGTGGATTTGACACCCTCATAGAGACATACATGTAGGGGTTAGATAAATTAGATTTAGAAAATATATAGGAGTTTCTGATACTGTCTCTTAATTCGGGGCCTGAAGAGCATTATCAGCATGAAGTCAGCAAAAACAGGACTCAATACACTGAAAAACAAGGTTGAAGTCAGGAAAACAGGAAAGACTTAATGGACTTGAAGAAACAAAGTATCTGGCTGACATTGTTTTCAGCGCCAAGTGGGCGGAGCCCAAATTAAGCTGAAACAGAGTTCCTCCTATTTAAGGACAGTGCATGGAGCCCAGAAAGAGAAGAGGCCCCTGATGCTAGAGAGCTCCAAGAGTCCTGCTGAAAAAAGGGCTGGCCATTGATGGCCAGCTCTCTCCCTGAAGCAGAAAGAAGCCGGTGAGCAAAGAAAGCCTGAGCAAGACACCAAAAGGCCAAGGACTGGACCCTGTGGCTCAGCTTTTGCCTGGAGGGGTTTGATCTGTCCGATCAGTGGCCTAGGGGAAACTGTGCCTGGCATTAAGGACTGAGGCAAAGCAGCTGAGTTCCTGATTCAAAAGAAGTAAGTTGGCCTGCAGACGGATCTCCCACAGAGAAGAAAGCATGAAGCCTTATTTAAGGTGGGACTGCAATAACCAACTTACCCTGACGAACCTGCATCTGAGAGATCCAGAAAAAGGACTGCTAAGTGCGTTTAAAGACTCTACAACAAAGACTGTGTTCCTGACGACTGAGGACCTGCCCCAGAGACTGTATCATTCTAAAAGGTTATGAAAGTAGTTGTTATAATTATCAATAGGTTTAGTGGATAGGTTAAATGGGTTGTAGGAATTTATAGGATTAATAGTTAAGAAATTGTTGGTGTTTGTTATAAGTGAATTTAGTAATAAATAAATAAATAAGTATTAAGTAATAATTTAAAAGATCAGTTACACATACATGCAGTCAAAGCTCTAATGTATATAAAATAAAAATAAATGAATTATTTTTTTTAAAAAAAGGTCAGGCATGGTGGCACACGCCTTTAATCCCAGCACTCAGGAAGCAGCCAGGTATACAAAGCAAGTTCCAGGATAGCCAAGGCTGCTATACAAAGAAACCCTGTCTTGAAAAAAAACATAAGAAATTCTGCCCCTAGAGGCACTGCAGATGTGGTTGCCATGTCACATGTGCATCAGTAGGTGGCAGAGAGGAGAGAGGCGATGTCTACATTCAGAGTTCTGACCTATGAACATCTGAATGAATAGTAGCCTAACATTGCAGGACGGAGGGGGGAGCAAGCCAGAGACCAACACAACTTTGGTGTCATGGGGTCTGGAAGGGGAGCTAGCCTGTGTTGAACACCAGTCCAGCACCAGGCAGGCACCAGATGGGCTCCCAAGACAGGAAGCAAGCCTTCTACCTGCCTCTGCCTCCTCAGTGCTAGGATTAAAGGTGAGACACCACACCTTGCTTAAATGTTAACAATTTCAAATGATGTTTTTGTTGCAGAAGCTAGTGTGAGGCTGTTATCTTTTCCTCTGACTGGCAGTGGCCAGGCAGTTCCCATCTTAGTTCCTGTGGTCTCTCTTCCCCCAGCACCTTCGAAATTTTATCTCCTCCCACACAGAGGCCTTCAGTCTCCTCCAGGCAGCCAGGGCCTTCCTTTTATCCCAGACATAAGCAGCCTGTCCTCAAGTCCCTACATCTCATCTCGTCTGTAATCTCAGAAATTGGATGGTTGAGACAGGAGCATATTGAGTTTGAGGCCAATCTAAGCTACATGGTGATACTCTGGGTTTTTGTTTTGTTTTGTTTTTTATCATTGTTGTTTTGTTTTTAATTAAAATACAGGCTAGAAAGATATCTTGGTCAGTAAAGTGCTTGCAAGTGTGAGGACCTGAATTTGCATTCCTTGGACTCACATAAAAAGCAAGGTGTGGTGGTGGGGGCCTGTATCCCAAGAGGTGGTGAGACAGATGGGAGCAGACACAAGCAGATTCTTGGAGCCTGAAGGCCAACTAGCCCAGTCTACTTGGTGATGTTTCAGGCCAGTGGGACCCTTTCTCAAACAAAAAGTGAAAGGAATGATAGTGAGATTGTCCTTGGACCTCCACATATGGTGGCATTCATGTGCATGAGTACAAGTAACACTCTTGAAATATTTAGGGGTGAGTTAAATGTTCACAAAGGTCAAACATCTCAGTTATCCATGCTGACCTCTCTGAGATGACGACCTCTCCACAAATACAGCACATTGTTTTTTCTACCTCTGGGCCTTCGTGGAAGACGCCCAGGGTGCCCTTCCCTCCCTGGAAAACCCTAATTTCACCTTCAGAATTTCATCACCACTTCCCCTGAAAAGCATCCCTGAATACTACTTTGCACTGATCTGGTATTTGTTTCTTGGGGTTCTGGTTTTGGTTATAGAGTCTTGCAATTCAGGTCAGGCTAGCCTCAAACTCTCAATGCTCTTGCGTTATGATTACACGAGTGTGTGGCCATGCTCAGCCCTGTCACAGTGGTTTGTGAGACTTCCCCTTGGACTTATGGCCTTACAGACGGGCACCGCACCAATGCCACTAACAAGTATTGAGATCCCTGCCTTGGAGACTCGGGAATGGCTGAGTTTACAGTTTGAATTTTACAGAGGAGGAAACTAAGTCCAGATGAGACAAAGAATCATTTCATTTTTATAATGGAAGCATTGGGATTAGAGCCCAAGAACCTGACCCTAGAAAGTGTCTGTGCTGGCTGGGACAGTCCTCTGAGGAGGACACAGAGAGAGGTGGCATAGGGGCTGCTGTACAAAGTCCATATTGGACAATGGCTTCTGGGACAGGGGCAGCTCCTGCTTCGTACAGTGCATACCTGGCAAAGGGGCTACTGATGTGACCTCAGGGGTCATCCATCCTGGTCAAAAAGTGCCTAATATGACCTGGCCATATCCAGCAGGAACTACTTTCTACCTGACTGTGTGTCCATTCTGAGTTTGAATCCTTGCTTTAACACTGACGTGATGTGGTCAAGAGCAATCCACAGGCCTCTCCTAGTCACTGTCTACTCATCTGGAAGGCAGAGACAAGAGTAATTCCTAGTTTTTAAATATTCATCCAAGGAAAATGTGAATGCCTATAGTGGAGTACCAGGATACATAGAGGAACAATGTAGATAGAAGTGTATGTCCTGGGGCTGGAGAAATGGCTCAGAGGTTAAGAGCACTGGCTGCTCCTCCGGAGGTCCTGAGTTCAATTCCCAGCAACCACATGGTGGCTCACAACCATCTATAATGAGATCTGGTGCCCTGTTCTTGCCTATAGGCATATATGCAGACAGAACACTGTGTACATAATAAAATAAGTAAATCTTAAAAAAAAGAGGCCACATTAAAAAAAAAAGTGTAGCCGGGCGGTGGTGGCGCACGCCTTTAATCCCAGCACTTGGGAGGCAGAGGCAGGCGGATCTTTGTGAGTTCGAGGCCATCCTGGTCTACAAAGTGAGTCCAGGACAGCCAGGGCTACACAGAGAAACCCTGTCTCGAAAAACCAAAAAAAAAAAAAAGTGTATATCCTTGTGGGGTACAATTTGTTATTGTTGTTGAGGTAGGGCCTCACACTGTACTCCCGGATGAACTGGAACTCACTATTTTTGACAAGTCTGCCTGTGTTAGCCTCCTGAGTATCCGGATCTCAGGCGTGTTCACCACTCTGGGCTGATGAAGTGCACTTTCTAGTGGGAGACACATTCAGTGTTTGGTGGGAACAAGTGCTGCAGGGAAAAAGGGTGGGGACAGTCTGGAAAGTTCAGAGACGACTTCAGTGGGGAGGCAACACTTAAGCAGTGATCTTAAAAGGGTCCATGAGCCGGGTAGACAGCATATGCCCATAATGACAGCCATCAATGTGCCAGCACATACCAGCTACTGTGCTACTGAGCATTTTGCACACATACTGACTGAACCCTCCACCAGTACCATAGCCATTCTCTAGGGGACCCATTTTCTAGAAAGCGAAGCTCAGAAAGTCTAAATGGCTTGTTCAAGAAGACGGTAGCTACATCTAATAAAGGATATCTACTAATTATATTAAAAAAAAAAAGAAGACGGTAGCTGACAGCAGGTTCTACATCCTGGCACTCGATACAGTCACCACCATGCCACACACTGCTACCAGGACGCCAACTTTAGGGGACCCGGGAACAGAGGCTTTGGTTTCTTGTCAAGAGTCATTACTAGTTCTGTGATAGTAGCCCCTCAACAACTGTTCACACATGAGGTTTAAAGAAGGCAGAACTCCCACCCCCAGCCCCCGCCCAGGCACAAATCAAACAAAAACCACTCCAAGATCTCCTCTCCCTACCTGTATGAGGGAGTAAGATCAATTTACCCAGTAAATATTAGCTGACTTTTCTTACACTTTACTGTCACTTCCCACGAGTCCCCGGTGAAAATGAGGGCTGAGGTGAAGTTATACAGATGAGAAACAGGACATGACTCTGTTGGCAACTTAGTAGGGGGGCCTATTAGGCAGTAGGCGACCACCTGCAGGCTAAAGGACAGAGTCCAATATCTTTTGTACATACAGAGCCACCGAAGCCAAGTAGGCCAAAAGGCACATGACAAGATGAGATGGACTGGACCCAAATGAGGGGATACAGGTGCTGGCATAGGAGACGACTAAGCCAAGAATTCCAGGTTGGAAAGCAGAGAGGACCTAGAAGCAGGGCAGCAGGAGTCCCAGCCCAGCACTGACAAGGTGACAGGAACCCAGAATCCTACGGTCGCTGCACCAACGGGGCACCGAAACCTACGAGGGCTTCTGGAGAGCGCACAGCGCTGTTGACACCGGGCCTCGAACTCGCGACCCCACGTAGCCCCCACCCCAGCCCTGACCGGACTCCGTGGCCCTACTCACACAGCCCCATTCCGGAAGCCCTTAAGCACGGCCAGTGCAGTGTGGTAGCGGCGCTTGCGCAGCAGCTTGTTGACAGCCTGAAGAAGAGCCCGCAGCTGCGGCGGGGTGGCCATAGCACCGGAGCAGTCGCCCAAAGAACCGGGCTGGACAAGTACTGATCAGCCCTGTGTTCGGGCTGCAAAGCTACCTGCATGGGGAGAACCGGCCCGTCGTTGTGTCCATAGGCTGAGTCTGCCGTCACTCATATAAGAGAGCCAGTCACAGAGAGCACTTGTCGGCAAGGGGCTGAAACACGCGCTGTCTCTCCTCGGAATAGCTTTCTAATTGGAAGAGAAAGGAGAGTTGGTAACCAATCATAGTGACTCGGAAGGTCTCGCGCAAGATTCGCCCAATCAGAAGGCAGTTTTCTTAGGGAGACGTTTGGTTCTTTGTGGGCTTCGGAGGCGTTTGTTGCCCTCCTCCGAGTTGGGACGGGTGACTTTTGGGAGTCTTAACACTTGACACTTTTTTTTTTTTTTTTTTTTGGTTTTTCGAGACAGGGTTTCTCTGTGTATCCTTGGCTGTCCTGGACTCACTTTGTAGACCAGGCTGGCCTTGAACTCACAAAGATCCACCTGCCTCTGCCTCCCAAATGCTGGGATTAAAGGCGTGCACCACCACCGCCCGGCTCCACTTGACACTTTCAATTACCTAGCAAGTATCACAGTTAACTTTTCAGAACATAAATCACGGTACACAGAGAAACCCTATCTCAAAAACCAAAAAGAAAAGAAACTAGTGTCTAGAGGCTAGGGATGTAGCTCAGATAGCATCATGTTGTCTAGCCTGCAAGAAGCCACCAGCTTCATCTTCAGCCCCTCATCAAGGGGTTTGGTAGCATACAGAGGTGATGAAGACAGCTGAGAGGTTCAGGTTATTCTCAACTACATGCACAATGAGTTCAAGGCCAGCTTCCTATATGTGAGATTCTGTACCCAAAGGATAGGGAGAGGCTGCAGAGATGGCTGAGTGTTGAACAATTTTATAAGTAGTGAAGTCAGTAAAGTGCTTGCTGTCCAAGCAGGAGGACCTGAATTCAATCCTCAGAACCCTTGGGAAAAGCTGGGAGTAGTGGTGTGGGTTTGTAATCCCAGTGCTGGGGAAGCAAAGACAGGAAGATCCCTGGAGCTCACCAACGAGACACCCTCATATAATTGGTGGGCCTTGGTTCCCTGTAAACCAACCTGTCTCAAAAAGACAAGGTAGTCAGTTCCTGAGAAATGACAGCAGAGATTGACCTCTGGCCTCCACACACTCGTGTAACTGTATACAAATGCACATACATATACACACATTGTATATATATACAAATAGTGATTGTATTATAGAAATGTCCTCTCCTCCTCCATAAGAGACCTACACACCCTCGCCTTCCTTTATGTTGAGAATGGGTGACTTATACTTGGTGAAGAAGTCTCCAGTGATTTCTGAGAAGTTCCATCACACTTTGCTAGTACTCAGCACCAGCACTGATGAGCACCAGGGCCTGGCCTTCGCCACTGTTGATATGGGGGTGTGGAACAAAGATATGCTCCAATGGTGTGGAGCACTGGAGAACTCACCAAGGGCGAAGGAAACGTGACCACAGCCATGCAGAATTCACACTAGAACAAGATCCTGACTTGAACACAAGAAAGATCGACAGAAAATAATCTAGCCAGGCTCTGGCCAGTGTCTGCACAGCAAGTTCTGTTAAGACCTGAGACACCTGATAAGAAGACTGAGGCCCATACAGTACTGTGCACTTCTGGAATTTTTATGAAGCTCACACATTGAGACCATTGGCCACTATGGTCACAGCAAGGATAGGTCTTAAGGCATTTCTGTTAATAAATAGCTAATATGCCCAATATGTCTATTTATATAACCCTCTTATAAACACAGAGCTGCTTAAAAGTGTGAAGAATGTCCAGGCCACTTACTGAGTGAAAACTGGAAACTAGTTAATAAGAGGAGCACCAAACCCACTTATGACATGAGAGCCTTGACAAACATTGGACCTGTGAATTCCAATTTCTCAACCACATAGGGCAAGAAATACAAGAGTGAAAGTCCAGGGCCTGCTCAAAGTGAGGTGTCAGGCTGAGACCTCCCCGTGGAAAAAAAAATGATTTTATCTTCCAGGCTAATGTGACAGAAACCATTGCACAGCCCATTATCCCCAAGGGACCCTGAAAAACTGCTCTGTTTCAGAGCTGAACACAACAGTTGAAAGAAAGGGAAAGGTGCAACTGGCATTTTCTACTTTGTGAGTTCTTCTTTCTTCTACCCTTTCCCACCCCTTTTCTTCTTCCCTTTCAACCCCCTAACAATATACATGAAAGAAAAGAGAGGGAGAAAAGAAAGAACCTTGAATAAAATCAGGGGTTGGAAAGGAGGCATCATTATTGTTACACTACTTCCTGCTGATTAGGAGTGTTGAGTCCCTTGGGACAAGTTTGGTCTTCGCCGTCAGGATATCTAATTTCTTCTTCTTCTCCTCCTCCTCCTCCTCCTCCTCCTCCTCCTCCTCTTCTTCTTCTTCTTCTTCCTGTCCTTCTTGTTTCTTCTTTGTACATGACTACTTAGCAACCAACAACCCACCCAACAATTCACCTCTTGGGGCCTTAGCGTTTATATACCCTCTGAAAAGTCCCCAGAATTCCTAAAGTCACACAACCGCAGAAACTATCTGCAGCTGGCAAAACCATGTCCCTCCTGGAGCACAAGGCAAATCATAGTCAGCTGCTGTGGAGCACTCCCATGTCCCCACACCTGGGATTAACACGAAAACTTATATTTCTATGCAGTTTTTTGTTTTTGTTTTGTTGGGTTTTTTTTTTTTTTTTTGAAATAGGGTTTCTCTGTGTAGCCCTGGCTGTCCTGGACTCACTCTGTAGACAAGGCTGGCCTCGAACTCACATAGATCCACCTGCCTCTGGCTCTCAAGTGCTGAGATTAAAGGCATGCATCACCATGGCTGGCAACTACAGACAGCTGAGAACTGCCATGAGTTCTGGGATTTGAACCCAAGTCCTTTTGAAGAGCAGCCAGTGCTCTTAACCACTGAGCTATCTCTCCAGCCCCATATTTCTGTGTTATAAAGAAACCAAAATTCAGGCTGGAGAGATGGCTCAGCAATTAAGAGCACTGGCTGCTCTTCCAAAGGATCTGAGTTCAAGTCCCAGCAACCACATGGCAGTTTTTAATTGCTGGGCATGATGGCACATACCTTTAATTGAAGCACTCAGGAGGCAGAGGCAGGTGGATTTCTGTGAGTTCAAGGCCAGCCCAGTCTACAAAGCGAGTCCAAGGCCAGCCCAGTCTACAAAGCGAGTCCAGAACAGCAAAGGATACATAGGGAAACCCTGTCTCAAAAAACAAAACAAAAAAAAAAAAAACACACAACAACAACAACAAAACCCCAAAATTCCAAAATTCTCACTATAGAAAGGGGAATTATTTTTTTAATAATTTATTTTTTATTTCTTCAAGTTACATCTCAATCACAATCCCCTCCCTACTCCCCCCTCCAGTCCCACCCTTCCACCCTCCTCCCCCGGGAATTATTTTTTTTTAAAGCTCTTTCTTGGAAAGCATGGCTGATGAATCTCAAGCTTTCCCAACTGTGGTGGTGCACATCTGTAATCTCAGTCCTGGTGAGGCAGAGGCAGAAGGACCATGAATTTGAATCTAGCCTGGGCTATCCTGTAAGACCCTACTCAGGCAGGGCACTTGCCAAAACACTCAACTTATTCTTTTTAAAAATTTTTATTTTGGGGGCTGGAGAGATGGCTCAGCAGTTAAGAGCACTGGCTGCTCTTCCAGAAGTCATGAGTTCAATTCCCAGCAACCACATGGTGGCTCACAACCATCCATAATGAAATCTAGTGCCCTCTTCTGACCTGCAGATATACCTGCAGACAGAACACTGTATACATAATAAATAAATCTTAAAAAAAAAATTTATTTTTACTGTGTGCGTATGTGCGTGTGTGCGTGCATGCGTGCTTTTGTGTGTGTTTGAATGTTGGTGATCAGAGACACCAGACTCATTTGTGAGCTGCCTGACATGGGTACTGAGAACGAAACTCAGGTCTTCTGCAAGAACAGCAGTACATGATCTTAACTGCTGAGTCTTCACTTAGCCATTGCTCTTCTCCATTCTCCAAAAATCTTTTCTTCAATATGAAAAATAAGGAAGACCTCTCAAGCTATGAACAATAGATAAATGATGTCCCCGCACTCTTGCAGAAATCAGATTTAGGGGTGAGGAATTTGCTAAAGTGACAGAGTTTTCCTTGCTACCTGAGGGCCTGAGTTGGGATCCCCAGAGCCCAAGTAAAAAGTGCTTGTCAGACAGGAATGGTGGCACACGACTTTAATCCCAGCACTCAAGAGGCACAGGCAGGTGGGTCTGTGTGAGTTTGAGGCCAGCCTGGTCTACAGAGAGAGTTCCAGGACAACCAACAGTACACAGAGAGATCCTGTCTCGAAAAAAAAAAAACAAAAAATGCTTGTTTACTGGGGTGTGGTGGCATGGTACACACCCTTAGTCCCAGCACTCAAGAGGAGGATCTCCAGGCTAGCCAAGGCTACACAATGAGACTTTCTCTTGCAACAAACTGGAGAACAGCACAGCTGCTTTTGGCTTCAGGGACTCCAAAATAAAATTTCACAGGTGGGTGACCAGCCTTCCTTCCCTCTCCCTCTCTGCCTCTCTCCCTCCTCTACTACCGCATAACCTGGAAAAGAACTAAGAAAAGATAGTAGAAATGTCACCTGTAACGATATGGAAAATCAGTCCCTGAGTGGTGATGTATGGCCCAGCATTAGGAGCAGGTATTTGGAAACAATTTGGTTTGGCAGGTCTTCTGTATACTATCTTTTGGTAAACCCTTTCTTAGGTGAATAAATAAGTTTCTATCTTTATAATCAATCCTACCATGGTGTTAAAGGCAAAAAAAAATGTTGCCACAATAAGAACGTTTATTACTTAGTGACCCATTTCCATTTTGCACAATAGAGGTCCTCAGGGCAGATCTGTTCATTTCCCTTTGCCCAGCAAAATAAAATGCATGTGTGCATCTTTAAAGTACTAACTGTGTACTAGTCTCCTGAGTGCCTTTGTTTGTGTGGTGCTGGGTATCAAGTTCAGAGCCCAGTGCCCTTCGGAAGAGAACTGCAGACCTTAACTACTTTGTTACCAACCTCACTGTTATAGAAAGTCTGCGAGTTAAGTGCTATAGAAATGTCAGCTAATTTATGGGAAGTAGAGGTATGCAGAGGCAAAGGAACTTGCCAGACAATATATATAATAGCCTGCCCTGATAAAGGGTAGAGGAGGAATTTTAATCCAGGTCTCCTGGCATTTGCCTCTAAAGTCTGTGATCTCTTTTTTCTTTTCTCTCTCTCTCTCTCTCTTCTTTTTTTCTTTTTTTGGTTTTTCAAGACAGGGTTTCTCTGTGTAGCCCTAGCTATCCTGGACTCACTTTGTAGACCAGGCTGGCCTTAAACTCCACCTGCCTCTGCCTCCCAAGTGCTGGGATTAAAAGTGAGCACCACCACGCCTAGCCTGCTAAACGCTATATTAACTTCACTAACCCTACCACAGGAGAGCCCAACAGGAGGTGTTGTGGCACACCCCTTTAATCCCAGCAATTGGGAGGCAGAGGCAGACAGATCTCTGTGAGTTCGAGGCCAGCCTGGTCTATAAAGCAAGTCCAGGACAACCAGGGCTATTACACAGAGAAACTCTGTCTCAAAAAACCAAAAAAAAAATTAATGAGCAATATTAATTGGCTGAGACCTACACTTGGATTAAATGCTTATGAGTTAAGTAATTTTTTCAAACATTACAAGGGGATTCAAATCTGAACAGTCCAAGATTTCTAACTGCTGAAGCAGAAAAGGAGTTAATTATGGTAGACCAAAGATTGCAAGATGCATATATAGATTGAATTGATCCTAAACTTGACTGTATTTTGGTAATATTACCTATCATCAACTCATTCTCCTATAGGATTCATATGCAACAGGAAGATAGTACTATGGAGTGGATTTTCTTACCACATAAACAAAGTAAAAATCTAAATACATACATAGAAAAGATAACTGAATTAATTGTAAAAGATAGAATAAGACTACATCAGTTATTAGGAATGGACCTGGCCGAAATAGTAGTGCCTCTTACTAATGCTGAGATTATGTCATTGTGGATAATCAATGAAGATTGGCAAAGAGCTTGCAGTAACTATTTGGGAGAAATTAACAACAAATTTCCAAAAAAGAAAATGTATATAATTTATAAAAAGAACTAATTGGATTCTTCCTCATATTGTAAAGGGAACACCAATTCCTGATGCACCAACCTTCTATACTGATGCAAACAAACAGGGAATGGCAGGTTAAAAGACAGACAAAATCACCAAAGTAATCAAAAGCCCATATACCTCAGTTCAAAAAGCAGAATTGTATGCAATCCTTATGGTGTTATTAGATTTTCTATCACATGGGTCCAGGGGATGGAACTCCAGTCCTCAGACACCTTTACTCCCATATATATATATATATATATATATATATATATATGTATGTATGTATTTGGAGAGACAGAGAGTGGGTGCTTTACCTGTAAGTGTATCTATAAACCATTTCTATGCCTGGTGCCCCCAGAGGCCAGAAGAGGGCAGATCCACTGGAACTGAAGTTCCTGGCTATTGTGAGTTGTCATGTGGGTGCTGGGAATGAAAACCAGCTCCTAGGGAGAGCAGCCAGTGCTCTTAATTACTGAGCAATCTCTCTAGCTCCTGTTTTGTTCTTAATGTATTTTAAAATTACAGTTGTCTCCTTGGTGTTTGTATGTGCATATGTACCACAGTGCATGTGTGGAGGTGAGAGGCCAACTGGCAGGAATCCATTCTCTCCTTCCACCATGTGGGAAGTGCATCCTTCACTTGCTGAACCATCTTGTCAGTCTCTCCCATGTCTCCACTTGTCAATCAAGATCTTATGTAGGGGCTGGAGAGATGGCTCAGAGGTTAAGAGCACTGGCTGTTCTTCCAAAGGTCCTGAGTTCAATTCCCAGTAACCACATGGTGGCTCACAACCATCTATATTGAGATCTGGTGCCTTCTTCTGGCCTGCAGGCATATATGTAGGCAGAACACTGTATACATAATAAACAAACAAACAAACAAATAAATAAATAAAAGATCTTATGTATCTCAGGCTGCCTTCACCACTTGTCAATCAAGATCCTACGTATCTCAGGCTGCCCTCACACTGACTCTGAGGCTGAGAATGACTTGAAGTTATGATTTTCCTGACACCACCTCCCTAGTGCTGAAATTGCAGGCATAACACCATGGCCATTTATTTATACAGTAGTGAGGATCCACATGCAGCTTCCTGCCTGCCAAGCAAGCACCAATTTGAGTTCATCCCAAGCCCCACATACAGAAACATTCTGACTACTGGACCTAGGACCTCCAGGTACCATGGGTGGGGAAGGAGTGAAGGAGAACACACAATTCTGTCTGTATCAACTGCTATCTATGCCTCGCTACCTCCTACAAGCACCAAAATGTAAAGATATAGCCTTGCTTTTCATAAACTCACTTTCTGCCCTCAACCTGGGATCTAGTTTTAAGTTCTGTCAAAGAGTACTTAACATTCTGGGGGTAACTGGAGCACTGACTGTCAAGTTGGTCATTAGAAGCTTCTCAGTCTTTTCCTTTTCCCTCGTTGGCCCTATGCCTGGGATTACTACATTATTTGCTTCAGGAGTTCAATGCCAACCAGGAAGCCCCGAGGGACTAGGACATGGAACTGATAGAGACTGTGCTAGAGGAGGGATAGTGGTAAAGAGGAGGCATCTTGTATTCAGAATTAATTCTCTTTAGTGAATTAGTATGCAGATAAATATGGCACCTGGCAGCACATAAAGGAGCTCGTTTGACATTGATTGGACACTAGAGGACTTGGGGCCGAGATGGGCAGAGCCTATTTGAGGCCACAGCTCCGTGAGAAACATGGAGGGTACCTTGTTGAAGGGTGTGGCTAAGAAGCCGCAGAAGCTATGGAAAGCATTAATTGCCTCGAGAAGCCATGGGGACCAACAGAAAATGCAAAAGATCTTGTGGGCCCACCAAGGATTTCAAGACGATGCCCTATATAAGCTAGGGAGGTCCATGTGCATCTCTCTCTCTCTTGCCCCCAGGGACGGAGAATACAGAAACACACTGGGGAGAAGTGTGAAGCAAGGTATGCCATTCACCCGCCTTTAGGCCAGCAATAGCTTCAGGCAAATCAATGGTCAGAAACCTTGGCAAGTAAACTGAGGATTGCCTAGAAAATTGGGAGGCAGAGTCCAAGAAAGAGACTTTTGCTGCAAGCTAGCCTAAGAAGACTGGCAGGAAAGGCATGGCATAGAACCTGCTGAGAGAAAGTTGTTAAAAACTGGACATTAAAGATGTCCGTCCAGGGGCCCAAGAGTGCCGGGAGAGTGAGGGAGGCGGGTGGAGTTTGGAGGCCACTGTGTGGAAGACTAGGCTGTGGGAAGCACACGGGCTGAGGAGAATGTGAAAATGAGTCTCAAACTGGCGGAGGAAGCCAACTCCAAATTTAGTGGTTTAAACAGGCTGGCCTCATATGTAAGGGGAGTTAGATTAATAAATTAGATTTAGTGAATATCTAGGGGCTTTTGATATAGTCTCTCTCTCTCTTTTAGGTTTTTCGAGACAGGGTTTCTCTCTGTATCCTTGACTATCCTGGACTCACTTTGTAGACCAGGCTGGCCTTGAACTCACAGAGATCAGCCTGCCTCTGCCTCCCTGAGTGCTGGGATTAAAGGCGTGCTCCACCATACCCGGCCAGATTCAGTCTCTTAATATGGGGCATGAAGATCAACTTGGCTGTGGGCACTTGGCATAGCAGCATATGGACTAAAACCAAGTTTTATGGCCTGGCATTGTTTTCAGATGCTAATAGCCTTACAATGTGGGCGGAGCCCAGATTAGGCTGAAGCCAGGTGAAACAAGGAGAGATTTATTTAAGGACAAAGTGGGTGGAGCCCGAGAGTTCCCATGCTAGAGAGTTTCCACGAAGAAGCAAGCAACTTGTATCATATGATGGAGAAAATACTAGCGGACTGAAAAGCTGATTTCAATCAGAGCTGCAAAATTATGACCAGATCTCTCTGAGGCAGAAAGAAGCTGGTGAGCAGAGAAGGCCTCAGCAAAGCAGCAAAAGGCCAAGGACTAAACCCTGTGGCACAGCTTTTGCAAACAGTGGCCTGAATGGAACTGTTATCAGCCTCCAAGACTGAGGCAGAGCGGCTGAGTGGCTAATACAAACTGAGTAAGATGCTAGGTGTTGTGGTGCACATCTTTAATCCCAGCACTTGGGAGGCAGCGGCAGGAGAATCTCTGTGAGTTCAAGGCCAGCCTGGTCTACAGAGTGAGTTCCAGGACAGCCAGGGCTGTTAGAGAAACCCTGTCTCAAAAAACCTCTGTGAGTTCGAGGCCAGCCTGGTCTACAGAGTAAGTTCAGGACAGTCAGATCTGTTACACTGAGAAACCCTGTCTGGAAAAAACAAAAACAAAAACAAAAAAACCCCAAAACCAATAACAACACAACAAAAACAAACAAACTGAGTAAGTTGGTTTACCGACAGCTGAGGCCTTCCAGAGAGAAGAAACATTCAAGCCTCATTTAAAGTGAAGCTGCCTTAGTTGATTTACCCTAAAGGATCTACGGCTGAGATATTCCTGAAGACTGTTGACCTGCCCCAGAGACTGTATTCTTCTAAAAGGTTAGGATTAGTTGTTAGATAACAGAGGTTATAGTCATTCTTAGGACTAGTAGTTAGGCAATTGATTATATGTGTTAGAAGTGCATACAGTTCATGTTCTGCCCGGTTCTCGAGACCCCCAAAGATCACCCAGGAGCCAACTGCGATGTAAATGCATGAGGGTTCTTTAGTCAAGCTCAGAGCTTGGACTCTCAATACTCAGTGATACAGCAATTTGAGTTGAGAGCCCCAAACTCCAAAAATACAGGGTTTACATAGGGGCTTATACAAAGAAACAGGTTTTTTATTATATGTTTGGATGACATTTGGGTAACGAGTCATGTCCATTTCTGATTGGCTCGTTGTTACTGACTAACAAGCTATGGTCAGTTTGAACACCAGAAAGTTTGTTTAGACTTTTTGGGTGCTTTCTTAGAGTGAGTTGTCTGGTGATGATGAGGAAACACCCCTAGAATGCAAGGTCGGATACATTAACTGGAAGTCATCTCTGAGTCAAACTTAATATAAAATGGAACCTTTTTTCAATATGGATTTAGTCAGGCTCCACATTATTAACAAATATATATTGGATAATTAAAAGAATCATATTCAGCTGGGCAGTGGTGGTGCACACCTTTAATCCCAGCACTTTGGAGGCAGAGGCAGGCGGATCTTTGTGAGTTCAAGGCCAGCCTGGTCTACAAAGTGAGTCCAGGACAGCCAGGGCTACACAGAGAAACCTTGTCTTAAAAAACAACCCCCCCAGCCGGGCAGTGGTGGCGCACGCCTTTAATCCCAGCACTTGGGAGGCAGAGGCAGGCGGATCTTTGCGAGTTCGAGGCCAGCCTGGTCTACAAAGCGAGTCCAGGACAGCCAGGGCTACACAGAGAAACCCTGTCTCGAAAAACCAAAAAAAAAAAAAAAAAAAAAAAACAACAACCCCCCCAAATCATATTCACTTATAAGCAGCCACAAGCTAAGGGTTGAAATAGACCACACAAACCTGCAAAGCTAGGCCCAGAGGAAGCTAATCCAAGCTGAAGATAGGACTGCCTTCCATGACCGCCAAAGCTAGACTGCTAACCAAGATGCCCACATGAACCTGTGCTAGAGAATTTTAATATCCTTTCAAAAGGGTTAAAATAGGATTGGTTAAGTGTTCTTAGGTATTAGGTTATAGGATATAGGTGTTTTATAGGTGTTTGTTAAGTATTCATAAATATAGGTGTTTTAAATAAAAATTTTCAGTGTCAGCATCTGACTTGGAGAGCCTGTCTGTGTTAGTTAGGGCTTTGCATTCCTAAAGGCTTATTGATTTGTCCCATCCAGCAGGTCCTCAACAGTCAACCATTTCCCTAGTGGCCTTCTGGGTCAAGCCTTCAGGTCCAATCAGAATGGATGTAGTATGTATCCCCAGCTTGAGTGGGAAAAAAGGATAACTGCAAGTAGCAGGAAATGATTCCCTGATGGGAGTGTACAAAGTACTATGAGAATTTAGAATGGCAAGGCAGCCGTCTTGTTCTGTCCTGGGAGGCCATGGAACATTTGCCAGGCGAGGCAAGATGGCAGGTTCCTATTGTTCCAGGGAAGAGAGGAAAATTGCCACTTAAGAACAGCATGCAGGCCGGGCGGTGGTGGCGCACGCCTTTAATCCCAGCACTTGGGAGGCAGAGGCAGGCGGATCTTTGTGAGTTCGAGGCCAGCCTGGTCTACAAAGTGAGTCCAGGACAGCCAGAGATATTCAGAGAAACCCTGTCTCGAAAAACCAAAAAAAAAGAAAAAAAAGAACAGCATGCAGAACAGATGTGTATGTACCCCTGCATCAAAGTATTGGAGAGCTGTCATGGCTATACTGCCTTATGTTGTTCATGGAGTCTTTCACTGTTTGTCACTCTCAGAACAAAACCTAAACTCTCACTCATTAGTCTCAGCGGCTCTTTTACAATTCTTGGCTCTGAGTTGTGTGGGGGCTAGAAGAGGGTGAGGCTGCAGACAGAGCCTTGTAAATGCTAAGCAGGTGATCTACTTTGAGCTCCATCCCCACCCTTGGCCTTGAATTTTTGACCTCAGAGCCTTTGTTCTTGCTTTTCTCTCCAACTTTCCTGTTACCCTTTTGAAAAGCTGACTCCATTGCATTTCTTCGGTAATCTACCTCCTTTAGATAGGCTCATCCTGACCACCCACCCTGACTAACCTCTCTTTGTACCAAAACAAAAATGATTTGAAGTCATGACTCTTCTCTCTTTCTCCTTGATCCCTAATTTACTTCCTTGTCTATAGTCCATCTTTCCTACTGGACTATTGTTATGCCCAGTTCACAAAACCATAAGACAAGCCAGGAAGACTCCAACTCGATGCAAAAGCAATCTTTTTCCCAGAGAGAAGAAAGCCTCAAGCCTTATTTAAGATGAAGTCGCCATACCCCAAATTTAATTGGGGGTACAAGCCATGGCAAGGTCCATCACATGCTCTCCATGCAGGGAGTCTGGGAATTGTAGTGAGTTATATTAATATAAATTAGATTTAGTAAACATGTAGGGATCTCTGATACAGTCTCTTAATTCAGGGCATGAAGATCAACTTTGCTGTGGGCAATTAGCTTATCAGCTTATGGACTAAAAACAAGGATGAAGTCAGGTGAAATGGGAGTCTCTATGGACTAAAAACAATGTTGAAGCCAGGTGAAACAAGGAAAGACTTTACGGACTAAAAACAAGGTTTAAGGCCTGGCATTGTTTTCAACTGCTAAGTGGGCAGAGCCCAGATTAAGCTGAAGCAGGTGGAACAAGGAGAGATCCTATTTAAGGACAAGTGGATGGAGCCAAAAGGTGCCGAATGCTAGAGAGCCCCATGCTAGGAGGCTCCAATGCCAGCAAGTCCTCACACTAGAAAGGACAAGTAGTTTGTATCGTCTGGTGGAGAAAGTTCTGGTGAACTGATGGCCAGATCTCCCTGAGGCAGAAAGAAGCCGGTGAGCAGAGAAAGCCTCAGCAAGACAGCAAAAGGCCAAGGAGTAAACCCTGTGGCTCAGCTTTTGCCTAGAGGGGTTTGACCTGTCGGAACAGTGGCCTGAATGAAACTGTGGCCAGCTTTAAAGATTGAGGCAGAGTGGCAGAGCTGCTAATTCAAAGGAAATAAGTTGGCTTACAGATGGCTGAGCTCTCCCAGAGAGAAGAAAGCCTCAAGCCTTATTTAAGATGAAGTCGCCATAGCCAATTTACCCTGATGGATCTACCTCTGAGATTTTCCAGAAGACTGCTAAATGCATTAAAGGGTCTACCACAGAGACTGTGTTCCTGATGACTGAGGACCTGCCCCAGAGACTGTATCCTTCTAAAAGGTTATGAAAATAGTTGTAATAGTTACCAATAGGTTTAGTGGTCAGGTAATAGGGGTTGTAGTCATTCGTAGGGTTAGTAGTTAAGTGTTTATATTTGTTATAAGTGAATATAGTTACCAATAAATAAGTGTTGAGTAATTTTAAAAAGTTGGGTTTCAGTGAATGGCCCCGAACCTGGAAAATTTGACATTCTTAAGGGCTAGGCAAGGGAGGGGGTGGGCAGTTAGGGAGGCAGGCGAAACATACAGAATCACATTTGACCTTGTAAGATGAGCTCAGAGAGTCTTCTGATAACCCTATTCTCAGGAGAAGAAGGAAACTCCCAGTCAATAGTTTCATGATTAACAAGCCATAACAGCCCTCTCAAGGCAATCCTCACAGTTTCCAAGATGAAGTGTTCAAGATAGTTTATGGTCCAGGATGGGTGGTTAGTCTTGCCTGCGCATAATGCACATACCAAGAGCCTCACTGAGAGGGGCTCAGTAGGGCTATCAGCCAGGTTGTAACCGAACTTTTAAATTATTATTTAACTCTTATTTATTTATTACTAAATTCACTTATAACAAACACCAACAATTTCTTAACTATCAATCCTATAAATTCCTACAACCCCTTTAACCTATCCACTAAACCTATTGATAATTATAACAACTACTTTCATAACCTTTTAGAATGATACAGTCTCTGGGGCAGGTCCTCAGTCGTCAGGAACACAGTCTTTGTTGTAGATTCTTTAACACACTTAGCAGTCCTTCTTCTGGATCTCTCAGATGCAGGTTCGTCAGGGTAGTTGGTTATTGCAGTCTCACCTTAAATAAGGCTTCATGCTTTCTTCTTTGTGGGAGACCTCATCCGTCTGCAGGCCAACTTACTTCTTTTGAATCAGGAACTCGGCTGCTCTGCCTCAGTCCTTAAAGCCAGGCACCGTTTCCTTTAGGCCACTGTTTGGACAGATCAAACCCCTCTAGGCAAAAGCTGAGCCACAGGGTCCAGTCCTTGGCCTTTTGGTGTCTTGCTCAGGCTTTCTTTGCTCACCGGCTTCTTTCTGCTTCAGGGAGAGAGCTGGCCATCAATGGCCAGCCCTTTTTTCAGCAGGACTCTTGGAGCTCTCTAGCATCAGAGGCCTCTTCTCTTTCTGCCCTCCATGAACTGACCTCAGATAGGAGGAACTCTTCAGCTTAATTTGGGCTCCGCCCACTTAGCAGCTGAAAACAATGTCAGGCCAGATACTTTGTTTCAAGTCTATTGAGTCTTTCCTGTTTTTCCTGACTTCAACCTTGTTTTTCAGTCTATTAAGTCTTTCCTGTTTTTGCTGACTTCATGCTGATAATGCTCTTCATGCCCCGAATTAAGAGACAGTATCAGAAACTCCTATATATTTTCTAAATCTAATTTATCTAACCCCTACACCAGGTTGTATAAACATTAAGTTCTTTTGAGAGCTCTTTATCTATGGTTCTGTCCAAATGGCCACTCAAGCCGGGCGGTGGTGGCGCACGCCTTTAATCCCAGCACTTGGGAGGCAGAGGCAGGCGGATCTTTGTGAGTTCGAGGCCAGCCTGGTCTACAAAGCGAGTCCAGGACAGCCAGAGATATTCAAAAAAAACCCGTCCCGAAAAAACAAAAAAAAAAAAAAAAAAACCAAATGGCCACTCAAGGCCTCTGAGGGAGGGAAAGATAGGTTTTAGGACTTTTTTGTTATTTTACTTTTTTGTTGTTGTTTTTTGTTTGTTTTGTTTTTTCGAGACAGGGTTTCTCTGTGTAGCCCTGGCTGTCCTGGACTCACTTTGTAGACCAGGCTGGCCTCGAACTCACAAAGATCCACCTGCCTCTGCCTCCCTAGTGCTGGGATTAAAGGCGTGCGCCACCACCGCCCGGCTGTTATTTTACTTTTATAAGCTTGTTACAAGGTGGGTGGGTAAGAACTTGGACAGACCAGGATGAAAGACTGGAGTTTTTGTTCTTTCAGTATAACTGCATGAAGACTTTTTTTGTTTGTTTGTCTGCTTTTTGAGACAGGCTTTTCTCTGTGTAGCCTTGGCTGTCCTGGAACTCACTCTGTAGACCAGGATGTCGAACTCAGAGATACACCTGCCTCTGCCTCCTGAGTGTTGAAATTAACGACATGTGCCACCACCAATCAGCTGACAAATTTTCTATGCCTTTTTTTTTTTCACTATCATTTTGTATGTGGGTGTTTTGTGTGCATGTATGGCTATGCACCACATGCATGCAGTGTCCTGGAGGCCAGAGGGTGTTGGATCTACTACCATGTAGATGCTTGGAATGGAACCTGGATCTTCTGCATGAACCATTTTCTAGCCCCAACAATTAAAAGCTAAATTAAATGACCAGATATAGCCAGGTGTGGTGACACACACCTTTAATGCCAGCACTCGGGAGGCAGAGGCAGGCGGATCTCTGAGTTCAAGGCCAGCCTGGTCTACAAAGTGAATCCAGGACAGCCAGGGTTACACAGAGAAACCCTGTCTCTAAAAATGAAAAAAAAAGATCAGATATATTACAATGGTGATAATAATGATAAAAGCTATGCTGAACAGCACTTTAGGGAAAAGAGCAGAATCTGAGGTCAGTGCGTCAGTAGAGATGTTAAAGATTGGAAGGAAGGAATTCTGGTCTCACTCCTGCAAAGGGTAATGAGAAGGAGACTTAAGGATTTGGAGTTGGCTCTGGGTCTGCAAGAGTGCCAGGAAAAGGACTGACTGTCCCGTGGAGTCTGTAAGGAATGTTTTTATTTGGTTGTGAGACAGGGTCTCACTATTTAGTCCTGGTTGACTTGGAACTTGTTATGTAGACCAGGTTACCCTCAAACTCAACAGAGATCTGCCTGCTTCTGCCTCTGGAGTGGTAGCATTAAAGATTGACAACAAGCCAGGTATGGTGGCCTTTGATCTCAGCACTCAGGAGGTAGAGGCAGGAGGATCTCTATGAGTTTGAGAGCAGCCTGGTCTACAAAGTGAGTTCCAGGACAGCTAGGGCTCTGTTACACAGAGAACTCTGTCTCAAAAAAACAAAACAAACAAAAAGGTTGCCAACAAGAGCAGGGCTATGGTGACTCAGGCCTTTAGTCCCAGCACTCTGGAGGCAGAGTTTGAGGTCAGCCTGGTCTACAGAGCAAGTTCCAGAAAAGCCAGGGTTACATGAAGAAACCTTTCCTGGAGAAAAAAAAAAAAACTAAACAACAAAACAAAAATGGAGCCGGGCGGTGGTGGCGCACGCCTTTAATCCCAGCACTTGGGAGGCAGAGGCAGGAGGATCTTTGAGTTCAAGTCCAGCCTGGTCTACAAAGCGAGTCCAGGACAGCCAGAGATATTCAGAGAAACCCTGTCTCGAAAAACCAAAAAAAAAAAAAATTAACAG
>CAJQZJ010027415.1:5412509-5428115 GCA_907164525.1 Lophiomys imhausi | reverse complement strand
CTCTAATTATAGTGTGCAGTCTACAGATGGAGCATGCAAACCATGTGAGGGCTGCTTAGGGCCAAGTAGCAGAGTCTGGGTTTAAACCCAGACAACCCAGTTCCAAATCTACTTTGTGAAGTTTGAACTCTCTCTCCCTTTCTCTCTCCCCCCCCCCCTCATTCCCTTTCTCCTGCTCCTTTTTTAATTAATTAAATTATTTATTTATTTATTGGTTTTTCAAGACAGGGTTTTTCTGTGTTGCCCTGGCTATCCTGAAACTTACTCTGTAGAGCAGAGCTGGCTGTGAACTCACAGAGATCCACCTGCCCCTGTCTCTGCCTCCCAAGTGCTGGAATTAAAGGCGTGGGCCATCACGCCAGGCAATTACAGACAGCTGTGAACTGCCATGTGGGTGCTGGGATTTGAACTCTGGTCCTTTGGAAGAGCAGCCAGTGCTCTTAACCTCTGAGCCATCTCTCCAGCCCCCTCTCTCCTTTCTTTTACTAGTCAATGGAGGCATGTGTATGAAAGTCAGAAGACCACTTGTGAGAGTCCATTCTCCTTCTACTCTGTGGGTTCTGGGAATCAAACTCAGGCCATGAGTCTTGGTAACAAAGGCTTCTACCCACTGAGCCGTCTTACTGGCCCATTTTGTGAAATTCTAAGGGGTCTTGGGAGTTACTGGCCTGAGTGAGCCAAGCTTAGGTACTTGGGATGGCAGTGGTTGAAAGCAGCTAGGGCCACAGCGAGGTTCCATGGCTGGGGAAGCTGTCCTGTCCCTTCTAAGGCTCCCTCCCCCCATTATGGTGCTGTCCTTCTAGGTGCCAAACCAGTGTGTGGAGGCTCCAGTGTACCCCACACCCTCGGTGTACAGCCCTGGCAAGCAGGAATTCAAACCAAAAGGACCAACCTCCACTGCCCCCATGACCAGTGCAACTGGGAGCACAGTGGCCACCTTTGACTCCCCACCAACACTGAAGACCAGACGTGCTAAAGGTGCCAGTGGACTCCCAGAAGGTTGGCTACCTACCCTCCCTGTCCTTGGGACTGGCCTCCCCACAGACTGCTTGGTTCTGGTCTTTGCTGTTAAAATGGGTAGGGTTGAATTTGATAGTGTGTACTGGAAATGTTGAAATAGCAGTGACCTCAGAATGGTAAGGCTTTTTTTTCTTAGACCAGAAGCAGAAAATCTGGGAAGTCTGTGGTATTGTCACCAAGTACCCATGTGACTTTTGTTCTGTTTCTCTGTCCCTAGAGCATGGCTTCATTTATCAGGGTGCCTTTGTCACCTAAGGTGCTTGCTGACTGCCAAACTAATCATCAGTTTCATATTCCAGACAATAAGAAAGAGGAGGAAGAGGAGTTTAGAGGGGTATCTCCCAGCTCCCACAAGTTCAATATGATACTTTCTGCATATATAGTTGTGTGGCCATGCATAGCTGCAAAAGAAGTTAGAGAATATCTCTCTTAGCCAGGAACCTTGCTGATCCTGTGATGGAGAGGATACTTGAAAAGGGAAGGAGGCAAATGTTGCTATCAGTTGTTGTCTTCCCTTTCTTAGAGATGTGAAGTGTGGAGTGGGAACCAGGGGATGGATGTGGTGGGGAAAGGAACTGGGGATTGCTAAGGGCTTCCCTTTCAGTCTCTTCCCTTTTCCCTTCTTTCCACAAATGCGCATTAACATCTGTGCATCACCCGCTGGGGATTTAGGTCTTGGTCCAGGATCTCCTCTGCTGTCAGTCACTCACAGTTTAATGAGAGAGATGGGCAGGTAATAAGTCGGTATTTATGAGTTTCTCTAGGAAGGAGATTACAGGGTACTGTGGTTGAGAGAGGCTAAAAAAGGACACACCTACCTTTCTGGAGAGAAGGAAGTGGCAATATAGGTATCTGAGGGACAAACTTTCTAGGCAAAGGAGCCAGTGAGTACAAAGTCCTGAGGTTGAGGCCATGCTTGGGAGTGTCACGACTAGCAAGGGGTCCCATTCAGGATGAGGAATGCCGAAGTTGGCAGAAGACATGAGGTGCTGAAGGCCATGGCACAGAGGGTAGATTCCATCATGAGTCAGAGGGAACCTTTGAGAGAGCTCTGTCTGCCTTTCCCTCCAAAGCAAGTCTTGGGCTTTCCCTCTTACACTGTCTACACATAGGTGGAGATGTCCCCAGGGTGCATGCTGTCTGGTCCCAGGTACAGGAGAGAAGTGGTTGGAGGCTTCCCCTGTTCCCTCAACTGGGTCCTCAGCCTACTCAACTCTCCTCCTTTGTCTTTCAGGGAAGCCAAAGGCTCAGAAACTCAAATGCTCCTACTGTGACAAGTCATTCACCAAAAACTTTGATCTTCAGCAACACATCCGAAGGTAGCATAGTGGGCAGGTAGCCCTGTGGGCAGGTGGCTGTAGCGCAGCCCCGACTAGGGGCCACCGTCAGGGAAGTGAGGCTCCCTTCTCAGACCCTGTGCCCATCTGCGGGCCTGTACTGCAGAGGAGGAGAGTTGGCTACATTCTTCTCAGATCTAGGGGCCCAAGCACAAGACAGGAAGATTGGCATGTCTATGTGGGTGGGTACTCTTGAACAGAGAGAGGAGGCTTCACACACACACACACACACACACACACACACACACACACACACACACTGCTGTCAAGGCCAACAACCTGAGTTCAATTTCTGGGGATCCACGTGGTAGAAAAAGAGAACTCCCACAAGATGTCCTTTGACCTCCACATATATGCTGTGGCACTGTGGCACATTCATGCCTACACACATGCATAAATTTGTTTCCTACTCAATGCCTTAACACTTAGGAAATCTGTCATCTTGGCTGTGAGGTGGTCAAGAAGAAGGTCTGCTGACTGAGCAGCTTAAGAGCCCAGGTCTTTCTACCTTTGATCTATCTGCCACCAAGAACAGGTCCTTATGGTGTGGGAATGATGCCCAGCAGCATCTTTGGGCCCTCCTGGTGGCTGTGAATGCCTAGGTGGAGGCCACCTCCATGTTTCTACACAAGAATGCTAACTAACCTTGTTTCTGCAGCCACACGGGGGAAAAGCCCTTCCAGTGTATTGCATGTGGCCGCGCCTTTGCCCAGAAATCTAATGTCAAGAAGCACATGCAGACTCATAAGGTGTGGCCTCCAGGGCGCAGTGGTGGCACCGTTTCCCGAAACTCTGTGACAGTACAGGTCATGGCTTTGAATCCCAGCAGGCAAGAAGAGGAAGATGCAGGTAAGTGAAGTGGGAGGAGCCACTTTCCCCACTCATGCCCTCTGAAGCTTCAGAGTACTGTCTGATTGTTGTGGTACTGGGGACCAGACCCAGGGTCTCATGCGTGCCAGACAAGAGCTCTGTCTCTGTGCTGTCTTCAGTCCCAGCCTCATAGGTTTTGTTGCTAGTTGGGGGGCTTTGGTGACTTCTCTGGATGCCAGCCTACTTTATCTATGAAATGGAACCTACAGAGCTCAGTGTGGTGTACATGTGTCGTCCCTGCCTTGGTGATGCTAAGATGGGAGGATCAGGAATTTGCGGTTGGTGTCTGCTACATAGTGAGTCCAGCCTGTGCCATACAGTAGCCTGTCTAAAAAAGGGAGCCTAGGGTGAAAGGGAGGGTGCCAAGCATGTAACATATGTGACATTAATACTGTCCCATGTCAGATGTGGATAATTAGTTGCTATCTTTCTTTCTGGCTGAGTTTGAATCCTGTATCAGAATCTTTTTTTTTTTTTTGGTTTTTAGAGACAGGGTTTCTCTGTTTAACAGCTCTGGCTGTCCTGGACTCACTTTGTAGACCAGGCTGGCCTCGAACTCGCAAAGATCCGCCTGCCTCTGCCTCCCAAGTGCTGGGATTAAAGGCGTGTGCCACCACCGCCCGGCCTGTATCAGAATCTTTATCCTTCCTTTCTTCCTTTCTTCCTTCCTTCCTTCCTTCCTTCCTTTTCTCCCTCCCTCCCCTCCTTCCTTCCTTCCTTCCTTCCTTCTTTCTTTCCTTCCTCTCCCTGTGCATTCCCTTTCCCTGGGTTTCATGTAGCCTGGGCTGTCTTGGAACCTGCTATGTAACTGAGACTGACCTGAATGCCTGATCCTCCTGCCTCTACCTCCTGAGTGCCACAGTTATAGACCACTTTACCCAGTTCGGTGTGGTGCCAGAGGCTGAAACCAGGGCATCATCTATTCTAGGCCACGGCAAGCGCTTGTCTGCTGAGCCCCATCACCAGCCCTCAGAATCCATTTTCAGTGTTCCAGGAAATTCCTGCAGTTGATCAGCTGTTGGAGCCCATTGGATCTCGGTGGGCAGCTGCTCTCCAGATGTGCTATGGGATTCTCATTTATCCATTTATTTATTTATCCATTTATTTAGCTCTTTGAGCTAACAGTCCTGTCCCTAACACTGGTTTACTTTTCCTGCATAGGGGTTGAGGACTTACTAGGTTGATAAACAGGACTATCAATGAAGATTCCCATGAATATCATAGTGTAATTTGAAGTTTTTTAGTCTCCCAATGTGGTAGCACATGCCTATAATCCTAGTACTTGGGAAGCTGAGGCAGGAGAATTGTGAATTTGAGGCCAGCCTGAACTGCACAGCAAGATCTTGTCTCAGAAAAACAAAACAGGAGGCTATAGAGACAGCTTAGCAGTCTCTATATGATTGCTGCTCAATCATGAAGACCAGAGTTCTGATCCCAGCACCCACATCAGGTGGTTTACAAACATTTGTAACCATAGCCCCAGGGGACCTGACACACTCTTTGGCTCTCACCAGCACCCACTCACACAGACACACGTAAGTGAACTAAAAATAAACTTTGAGATAACATTGATGTGTATATTGACCTGATATGTTGTTGTTTCACAGATAGCATAAAGGAATCATTGAGGCTCCTTTTTATTTGTGGAGCCGGGGTGGAACCTGGACCCTTGTGCTCTTCCACAGAGCCACACCCCTAAGCCATATGGAAATAATGGTATTTGCTTACTATGTTTTTGAAAGCTGGTGTGTATTTACAGTTACAGCACATCTACCCTGGGACTGGCTATCTTCCAGCTCTTGACATGTCTCCTATCATTTGTGGTCACTGTATAGGGCAGTGTAGAGCCAGAGCCAGAGACAGCCACAAGTCCTCTCCGCCCAAGCAGAAGGGTAAGCAGCACAAGCCACAAGCCAGCTGCTGAAGAGCCTTTTCCTGGGCAAGTGCCAAGGGACCACTTGTATCTGACCCCACCAGTGCTCTGTTGGAGCCAACCCTCTTTTGAGTCTGGGTTCTTGCATTCTGAACTCCTATGGGCCCAGTGCCAGAGGCCACCCCTTCAGCACACAGTGTGGCGCCTACTGTGTGCCAAGCCATGGGCTGTAGAGGTGAACTAGCAGTTCCCTGATGTCAGGGAGAGTGAGAGATAGTCTAGTTGCTAAAGAATGACAAAGCAAAGATAAGTGTTACAGTTAGGAAGGCTAGGAGGCAGCCTGAGTTTGCATAGGAGTTTTCAGTTTCTAATGGCCATGAGGAGGTCACAGTGTCTGAGTGAAGATAGGGAGAGGAACAGAGGTCACTAGCTCTCTCTTCATCAGAATGTATTTTCAGGGGTATGGCTGTAGCTCAGGATAGTCTCTGCCTCCAAGCAAGATGCCCTGGGTTCAGTCCACAGCACTATATAAACTGAACATGGTGGCACCCACCTGTAATCCCAGCACTTGGGGGGTAGTGGAGGAGGATGAGAAGTTCAAGGTCATCCTCAGCTTCATAGCAGATCTGAGGCCAGCCTGGACTATATGAGGCCTTGTCTGAAAAAGTAAAGAATGTGTGTTGGTATTTTAACATCTTATCTGGCTGTACTAGAGCACATACGCTGAGTATGAGCACAGCCCTGAACAAAGCCCTGAACAGCGTCTAGCAGCATGTCTGCCTAGGTGTTCCAGGAGCCTTCCCAGGTGGTGGGGCTCTTGTCCTGCCTCACTCAAAACCTCCTCAGTGACTTTTCTCTCTCTCTGAATAGGGTTGGACCAGACCCTATCCAGCACCACACAACCCCAGGCCTTGCCCGAGGCAGGAGAGGACGAAAGTGACCAGCCAGAGGCCAAGCAGGTGGTCCTCATCGACAGCTCCTACCTGTGTCAGTTCTGCCCCAGCAAGTTCAGCACCTACTTCCAGCTCAAGTCTCACATGATTCAGCACAAGAAGGAGCAGGTGGGTGTGGGTGGAAGCAGAGGGCACAGTTCCCCACTTCTGCGCTTGATGGCACTGGGGTCACCCCTGCTGCCTGGAGAGGGGCAGGGGTTAGGCCAGCCTTTTCCATGGCTCTTTGTCCTGTAGATAGATCCTGGCAGAAAGGAGGAGTGACATATAGTTAGGTTAGGTGTCATAGAAACCTTTGAGTTAGTGGCTTAAACGGTTAGGAAGTTTGTCATCTGACTTAACAGGAGGCTAAGCCAGGGCAAGCACTCAGCTCAGCCTGAAGGGCTTTGTGTCTTGTCTTGCCAGTTCTGGTGGCTGTCATCATAAGGTGTGGCCTTGTCCTCCATGTGACTTACCATGTGCTTTCTGTCCCCCTGCTTTTTTCTTCTTTTTTGAGACAGGGTCCCTCTGTGTAGCCTTGGCTGTTGTGGACTCACTTTGTAGACCAGGCTAGCCTTGTACTCACAGAGATCCACCTGCCTCTGCCTCCCGAGTGCTGGGATTAAAGGCATGGGCCACCATGCCTGGCTCCCCCCTCTTTTTTTTTTTTTTTTTTTTTTTTTTTTGAGGCAGGTCTCACTATGTAGCCCAGATTGACTGGAACTGGCTAAGTACACCAGGCCAGCTTCGAAGTTGCAAAGATCCACCTGCTTCTGCCTGAGTGCTGGGATTAAAGAGCACCACCATGTCCTGCACTCTTGTTTCTGACCTTTGTTTACTTTGTGTGTGAGTGTGTGAGTGTGTGTGTGCTTGTGCTGTGGAGCATGTGAAGTCAGAGGACAACTTGTGGGAGTTGGTTCTCTCCTTCTACCATAGTGGTCCCAAACGTTGAAGTCAGGTTTTCGTGGTTCAGTGGCAAGTGTCTCTATCTGCCGAGCCATCTTCCTGCCCCGTCATCATTACTCTTTGTAGAAAATCCAGTTGCAGTACTTCTCATGAGCAATGGAAACCTTTCCTAGGAAGATTTCCTACATCTTTTAAGGATCAGAGACAGTTTAAGGACAGGGGCTCTTTTTTTTTTTTTTTTTGATTTTTCGAGACAGGGTTTCTCTGAATATCTCTAGCTGTCCTGGACTCGCTTTGTAGACCAGGCTGGCCTCGAACTCACAAAGATCCGCCTGCCTCTGCCTCCCAAGTGCTGGGATTAAAGGCGTGCGCCACCACCGCCCGGCTTGACAGGGGCTCTTAAAACAAAGCAATGACTCAATGGTTAAGAGGACTGAATTCAATTCCCAGCACCCACATTGGGTGGCTCACAACTGCCTATAACGCCAGCTCCAAGGGCGACACCCTCTTGTAGCACACACCTGTGTTAAGGTTGACCTTGAGCTGATGCTCTGAGCACTGAGATTGTAGGTGTGTGCACTCATCTCTGCAGGGTTAGAGGGCTTCGTGTACACTAGGCACGCTTGCTACCAATTGAACAAAATGAGCTGGGTCCCCAGGTCCAGAGCCCTTGCTCTTACCACTTTGGAGACTGTTAATAAGCTTGCAGTGATAGAAGGCTAGCCAATAGTTAGGGCTTCATTTCCCTCCTATCAAAATAGAGCTGAAATTAGCAGTATTGGGCTTGAGTAGCAGGCTAGGCATGTCATCATGGGCCAGGCTTCTGACTCTCTTCTCTGGTATCCTTCTCTTGTGGTATTTATCCTCAAACCTGCAGAATAGTTGCTATAGTTGCTGTATCTCCATCTGTCACATTTATACACCAGTCAAGATATATGCAAAAAATAGAAGGGATAGCTGGGCATGGTGGTACACGCCTTTAATCTCAGCACTCTAGAGGCAAAGGCAGGTGAATCTCTGAGTTCGAGGCTAGCCTGGTCTACAAAGTGAGTCCAGGACAGACAGGGATACACAGAGAAACCCTGTCTTGAAAAACCAAAAAAAAAAAAAAAAAAAAAATAGAAGGGAATCCTGCCAGCAGACTTTTAACATTTTGTTTTAAGAGGGATGATGTCCCCAAAGACCGTTACCTGATATTATTGCTAAGAAAGGAGCCCTGTGGCTGGCACGAGATGCAAGGCTGTGAAGAGGATCAAGGGTTTTTACTTGAGAGTCTGGGTCCTAAGTCAGTAAATAATAATACTCAAGACTAGCCATGTCCCCAGGAAGCAAGAGGACTCTAGGGAAGTTTGTTTGATAGTGGTTCTAACAGCAGTCTCCAAACTAGTGTTCTCTGAGAACTCCTCAGAGTTCCAGCCTCCAGAACTCCTCAGTGTTCCAGCCAGGTCAGGGACCCTGGTGGTGGCGCCTCTCAAGTTTTTCTTTTTTCTTTTTTTGATACTGAGTCTCATGTAGCTCAGGCTAGCTACAAACTCACCACATAGCTGAGGATGACTTTTTTTTAAAGATTTATTTACTCTATTGTATGTGTATAAGTGTTTTGCCTGTGTGTATGTATGTGCACCATGTATATGCCTGGTGTCCTGGGGGTCAGAAAAAGGCATTTGATCCCCTGCAATTGGAGTTATGGATGGTTATGGACTACCATGTGGGTGTTGGGAATTGAATCTACAAGAGCAGCAAGTGCTCCTGATGATGATCTTCATGGCTGAGATTTTGCTCCAGCTCCCACTGATTGTGATCTTAGGTTCCTGACCTTTCTCCCTTTTCTTCCCAAGTGTTGGGATTATAGGTGTCCACCACTGGCCTCAGCTAATGATGTCCACTTGTTTGAGAGTCATGATATGACTCCATTGTGACATTAAAAGGGCAAAGTGTCATACCTTCACTGTATTTCCAAGTCTTGGGTTTTGTTTTGTTTTTGGAGACAGTGTTTCTTTGTGTATCCCTGGCTGTCCTGGAACTAGCTCTGTAGACCAGGCTGGCCTTGAACTCACAGAGATCCATCTGCCTCTGCCTCCTGAATGTTGGAATTGAAGGCTTGTGCCACCATGCCTGCCTAAGAATTGGATAATTTTTAAAAAAGATTTATTTATTTATTATGTATACAGTGTTCTGTCTGCATGTATGCCTGCACACCAGAAGAGAGCACCAGATCTCACTATAGATGGTTGTGAGCCACTATGTGGTTGCTGGGAATCAAACTCAGGACCTCTGGAAGAGGAGCCAATGCTCTTAACCTCTGAGCCATCTCTCTAGCCCCAAGTCTTGGATAATTTTTATGGATATATTTAGGCTTCATAAAACCTAAGGGAGGGGTAACTAGCCAAGAGAAGAGAACACTGTAATCATAGTGAAGCCAGGTACCACAGCCTGTGATCCTGAGGAGGCTCATGCAGGAGAATTCAAGGCCTGACTAAGCTATGGAGTGAGTTCCAAAACCAGCCTGGGAAAACTTAGTGAGCATGTGTATCAAAATAAAAGCTGAAAAAAGAGCTGAGAGCTAACACTCAATGGTAGGCTGCTTGCCCAGCACTTGAGAGAGAGAGAGAGAGAGAGAGAGAGAGAGAGAGAGAGAGAGACCCTTGTTTCATCTGTAGGGATTAGGGGATAGTATTGGCGGTTGTCCACAGTGCTGTTTACAGCCTCATGCTGGGTCACAAGGTTGGGGTAGCAAAGGAGGCAACTTCCACCTCTCTCACCTCCCAGTGTCTCCCCCCAAGGTGTACAAGTGCGTGGTCAAAAGCTGTGCCCAGATGTTCCCCAAGCTGGACACCTTTCTGGAACACATCAGAAGCCACCAGGAGGAGCTGAGCTACCGCTGCCATCTCTGTAGCAGGGACTTCCCCTCACTGTACGACCTGGGTGTGCACCAGTACTCCCACAGCCTCCTGCCGCAGAACAGCCCAAAGAAGGACAGCACCGTCTACAAGTATGTGGCCATGCCGCCAGCGATGCTGGCCTAGTGAACAGGGCATCCTGGGCTCAGACTGCTCAGGGTCAGTGACACATCTGAAGGGAAACTGAGGCTGAAAGCTGGGAGGATTTGAGTATTGGCACCAGTAGGAAAAAAGATGCCAATTCTTCTTAGACCATTCTTCACTTGTCAGTCATTTATCAAGAACCATCACCTTGAAAACGGTAACTAGGGCCCGGAAAGATGGCTCAGTAAGTAAAGGTGCTTGCTACCAAGCCTCATGGCCTGGGTTTGACCCCTAAGACCCAATGTGATGGAGGGAAAGAACTCCCACAAAGTTGTCCTCTCACCCCCCCCCCCCCGGCAAGGACACACAAAAAATAAATAAATACAAATGAAAGGGGGAAAAAAGTTTAGGGCTGGAGAGTTGGTTCAGTGGATAAGAGTATTCGCAGAGGACCTGGGTTCAGTTCCCAGTCCCCTACATGGTGGTTCAGAACTACCTGTAATGAAAGAGAAATCTGGTGCTCTTTTTGGCCTCTGTGGATTCCTGCAGGTATAAGGTACATACAAACTCATGCAGGCTCACTCACATGAACAGAAAACAGTCTTTAAAACTAGTGTTCTGGGGCTGGAGAGATGGCTGTTCTTCCAAAGGACCCAGGTTCAAATTCCACACCCACATGGCAGTTCACAACTGTCTGTAATTGCCAGGCATGGTGGCGCACGCCTTTAATCCCAGCACTCAGGAGGCAGAGACAGGTGGATCTCTATGAGTTCCAGGCCAGCCTGGTCTATGAGTCGAGTCCAGAACAGCCAGGGTTTGTTACACAGAGAAACCTTGTCTCAGAAAAATAAAAAATAAAAAAGAAAAGATTTATTACCTAGTATCACAGTACATGTAATCCCAGTACCTGGGAGTTGGAGGCAGGAATTCAAGGCCATCCTTATCCACATGGAAGTTTGAAGCCAGCCTGGGCTCTATGAGACCCTGTCTCAAAAAAATAAAGAAAGATTTTTATTGATGTTATTTTCTCCCAAGCTAAAAAAGGCATTCTTGTTAAATACAGATAAAGTGATTTTTTTTTTTAATTTTTGAGAATGTAGTGAGGGATCACCATGAACTCCTGATCTTTCTGCCTCCTCCACTGAGCCTCTGGGATAATAGGTATGGCTCATGCCCCCATAATTTTTTTCTTTAAATTAAAAAAAATCATTATTATTGTTTGTCCATGGAAGGCAGAAGAGGGCATTGAGTCCCCTGAAAGTAGAGATACAGAAAGTTGTGAGTTGCCATGTGCTGAGATTTGAACCCTGGGTCTTCTGGGAGAGCTGGCAGTGCTCTTAAACACTGAGCCATCTCTCCAGCCCTGATTTTCATTTTTAAAGATGATCTCTGGCTTCCCTGGGGGATGAGAGACTTCAGGGGTCAGAATGAGGAAGGGAACCCAGACAGGCTCCTATACATGTCTCAGCAGCTCAGCTGAGGGTGGAATGTCAGAGAAAAGTGGACACATTTGACAATGAATTTCACGTGGGATTTTGCATCCTTCAGAAAGTTGGATTTGGGGAAGGAGGAGGAAGACTCCATACTTGTAGAGCTCGTCTCTCTCTTTTTTCCTACTTAGGTGTGTCAAGTGTGTCAACAAATACTCCACTCCTGAGGCCTTGGAGCACCATGTGCAGACGGCCACTCATAGCTTCCCCTGCCCACACTGCCAGAAGGTTGGTATTACAGCATCTTCCTCAGAGGAGGCCTGAGAGGGACAGTAAGCTGACTTAAGTCTTCAGAGGATCATTCAAAGAATTTGAGTTGTCTAGCATGGCACCAGACTGGAAAGAAGACCTCACAGAGGCACTGACCCCTGACTTGGGTCTTGAGGGATGAATAGGAGTTTATGACCAAGAAATAAAGTCCTCCCTGTTGGAAGAACAAGCTGGATGGTAACTCAGAGGGGTGTGCTTTAGCTGGGCTCACAAGTGCTTAGAGATCCAAGCGTTCTAGAGGGCTAGATCTGGCACTCTGGCCTCCAACCCCCATGGACAGATAGGATGATGTTTCCAAGGAACTAGAAACCAGGGTCCCTGAACTCAGAAGTGGAAGGCGGGGAGGGAAGGGGTCCTGGAAGCTGACCTGCCTCAGTCTTCTTCCAGGTCTTCCCTTGTGAACGCTACCTGCGGCGTCACTTACCCACCCATGGCAGTGGTGGCCGGTTCAGGTGCCAGATCTGTAAGAAGTTCTTCCGGAAGGAGCACTACCTCAAGCTGCATGCCCACATCCACTCAGGTGGGTACCCTGCCCACTCTTCCCCTCTCTGGCCTGCCCCTCTGTGTCCCTTTTCATCTGAACTGGCTCTTCTCCCCAGAATCCCACCTCCTGCCTCTGTACTGATTTCCACTTACCTGCCTTCACCTGTGAACATGGGGTTCCCACTACCTCACCTGTGGACATAGGGTTCCCACAACCTCACCTGTGAACATGGGGGTTCCCATCATTTTGAGAGCAGAGATGAGCCCCAGAGGCAGTTGGGGGGACTTGATTCTCCCTCTGAGTGCCAACCCTGGTGGACTACCTCATGGGTGTACGGTGCTACCCTCCTGCAAATGCATGCCCCCTCTCCTAGGTTCCCAGCTTGAGGTATAGTAAACAGTTTTTTGATCTTTAAACTTCTTTGGAGGAAGGAGAAACATATCAAACTTAGCCAAGGCTGAGCTTGCATTCCTGATCCTTCTGCGTCTAACGCAAGTGCTAGAATTATGGAAACAGTTTTTGGTTTTGTTGGTGCGTGTGTGTGGGGGGGGTGTATACATGACACACATGTGTGGTTAGATGACAGCCTTGGGTGTTAGCAAGTACCTTTAACCTTGCTTGAGACAGGCTCTCTGTGTTGTTCCCTGATGTGTACCCCAGGCCAGCTTTAGCCCTTATGCACCCAGGGATTCTCCTGCCTCCATCTTTCTTCTCCCTTTAGCAGTACAGGATTATAGATATGTCCCCTCCCAGCTTTAGGTAAGTTCTAGACTGAGGTCCTTACACTTGTGTAGCAAGCATTTACCCATGGAGCTGTGTCCCCAGTCCCAGGATTCAAGTTTATCTTTAAAGTAAGTACTGGCTAAGTCTGGCATACACCTGTAATCCTGGCTGCTCAGGAGGCTGAGATGGGAGGACCCAGCGTTTGAGGTAAGGCTGGGCAATAGAGTTTCTCTTTCAACACAATAACAGACAAAAATAAATCTCTGTAAGCCAGGACCTGGAGGGCATATAAGGTGCTCCCAACTCCCTTCCAAGTAACTGCGGTTACTGTCTAGACTATAGTTTAATGGACTAGAAAAAATTATTTATGCGTATGTGTTTGTGTGAGTGTATATCATGTGGATGCAGTACCTGCTGAGACCAGAAGAGGGCGATACAGGTGGTTGTGAGTTGCCCAACGGGTACTAGGACCCGTGGTGTGGTGCTTTCCTGGCAAGCATCAAGCCTTGAGTTCCATGCTGACACATTCCTGTAATCCTAGCACTTGAGGCAGGAGGATTGGGCCCTCCAATCCAGCCTGGGCTACACAATGAAAAAAAAAAAAAGACTAGCAAAACTCCTCCGAATTCTCTGTGCTGCCAGGAAGAATGAGAAAAGCCACCAGGGGGGCTGGAGAGATGGCTCAGCGGTTAAGAGCACTGGCTGCTCTTCCAGAGGTCATGAGTTCGATTTCCAGCAACCACATGGTGGCTCACAACCATCCATAATTAAATCTGGTGCCCTCTTCTGGCCTGCAGATATACCTGCAGACAGAACACTGTATACATAATAAATAAATCTTTAAAAAAAAAAAAAGGCTGGAGAGATGGCTCAGCGGTTAAGAGCACTGGTTGTTCTTCCAAAGGACCTGGGTTCATATCCCAGCACCCACATGGCAGTTCACAGCTGTCTGCAATTGCCAGGCGTGGTGGTGCACGCCTTTAATCCCAGCACTAGGGAGGCAGAGGCAGGTGAATCTCTGTGAGTTCAAGGCTAGTCTGTCTACAAAGTGAGTCCAGGACAGCCAGGTATACACAGAGAAACCTTGTCTTGAAAACAAACAAACAAAAAAAAGCCACCTGGCCAGGCGGTGGTGGCGCACGTCTTTAATCCCAGCACTCGGGAGGCAGAGGCAGGCGGATCTCTGTGAGTTCGAGGCCAGCCTGGTCTACAAAGTGAGTCCAGGACAGCCAGATATATACAGAGAAACCCTGTCTCAAAAAACAAAAAACAAGCCGGGCGGTGGTGGCGCACGCCTTTAATCCCAGCACTTGGGAGGCAGAGGCAAGCAGATCTCTGTGAGTTTGAGGCCAGCCTGGTCTACAAAGTGAGTCTAGGACTGCCAGAGCTGTTATACAGAGAAACCCTGTCTCGAAAAACAAAAAAACAAAAAAACAAACAAAAAAAAAAAAACCAACAACAAAAAAGAAAAGCCATCTGTAGCCCGGCCGGCGGTGGTGGCGCACGCCTTTAATCCCAGCACTTGGGAGGCAGAGGCAGGTGGATCTTTGCAAGTTCGAGGCCAGCCTGGTCTACAAAGTGAGTCCAGGACAGCCAGAGCTACACAGAGAAACCCTATCTCGAAAAAAAAAAAAAAAAAAAAAAGAGAAAAGCCACCTGGGGGAGGAGCTGGGCCCCAAAATCAGACTCCTCCTCATGAGACCCATGTGGTACTCCCACGTCTCCACAGGTGAGAAGCCCTACAAATGCTCAGTGTGTGAGTCTGCATTCAACCGCAAGGACAAGCTGAAGAGACACATGCTGATCCATGAACCCTTCAAGAAGTACAAATGTCCCTTCTCGTAAGTAGAGGTTGCCTTATTTATGGGGCTGGGGGTTAGATTACTTTGGAGGAACCAATATGGAGGGCTGGACTGAGGGCCTCTCCCCATGTGTCCTAGGGAGCACTGCCTACCTCACTCCCCACCCTGCTCCCTTGCCTAGCCCTTTGATTGACCAAGGCTGATGCAGGGACCAGTGAGAGGGCTCATGTAACTGATGGTTTTGGGTTCCAGGATGCACACAGGCTGCAGTAAGGAGTTCAACCGGCAGGACAAGCTGAAAGCCCACATCCTCTCTCACGCTGGTAAGAGGCTTAGAGACCTGCAGGGACTGGCTAAGATAAGTGTGGTAGTCCACACCTTTAATCCCAGCACTCCTCTGAGAGTTCGAGGCCAGCCTGGTCTACAGAGTGAGTCTAGAAGAACCAGGTCTATTACACAGAGAAGCCTTGTCTTGAAAAACCAAAAATAGGGGAGCAGGGAGAAAGATAAGTTCCCTGAAATAGAGCCATTAGGAGAAAAAGCAGACACCTGTGTGAGACATCACCTGGTCTAATCCAGCCAGTGGGTTTCTGCTCGTCTGTTCATGGGAGTTAGAAGCCAGGTCTGTGGTGGGGACCTTGGGGTGGCAGAGGTGACAGAGATGAATTAGATGCAACCCCAGACCCAGGGAACGTAGGTGTGAGAAAAGGCTGCTGAGCTGGACTACCTGCAGTGACAGAGAGGTATGTGTTGGTGCGACACAAGATGTGGCCAAGAGGGTGCTTGGGAAGGGGGGGGGGCAGAGTTCTGTAGCCGCCATCTCAGGGGAAACAAGGGTCTTTATCAGCATCTCATCCTCTGCTCATACCCACCCACACCCACTGTCCATGCCCACCCCACACCCACTGTCCATGCCCA
>CAJQZJ010027415.1:5366768-5412499 GCA_907164525.1 Lophiomys imhausi | reverse complement strand
CCACCCCACACCCACTGTCCATGCCCACCCCACACCCACTGTCCATGACCACCCCACATCCTCTGGCCATGCCTATGCCTACATCCATGGTAAGTCAGTGTGTACCATATTTCCCATAGTGTAACAACCAAAAATGTCTCCAAAAGTTCTCCTTGGAGACAAAGTTGCTCCTGTTAAAAGTTTGAATTTGCCAGAGTAAGCCAGATGTGGTGGCGCATACTTTTAATCCCAGCACTTGGGAGGCAGAGGCAGCCGGATCTCTGTGAGTTTGATGCTAGCCTGGTCTACAAAGAGAGTCCAGGACAGCCAGGGCTATTACATGGAGAAACCTTGGTCTTGAAAAAACCGGAAAAAAAATGGAAATGGGAAAAATGGGAGAGTAAACTGGGAATGTAGCTGAATTGGTAGAGCACTTGCCTAGCACCCATAAAGCCCATGATCTGATCACCAACAACACATAAACTAAGCATGGTAGCAAACAATCATAGTTCAGCACTTGGGAGGCAGCAAGAGTTCAGGTTCAAAGTTAGCCTGAGGCCTGGTAGTACAAGCCTTTAATCCCGGCACTCGGGAGGCAGATGAAGGTGGTCAGCCTAGTCTACAGACTGAGTTCCAGGACACACAGGAATACAGAAACCCTGTCTCAAAAAAACAAAACAACGTCTGGGCGTGGTAGCCCACGCCTTTAATCCCAGCACTTGGGAGGCAGAAGCAGGTGGATCTTGGCGAGTTCGAGGCCAGCCTGGTCTACAAAGCGAGTGCTGTATAACAGTCCTGACTGTCCAGGACTCACTTTGTAGACCAGGCTGGCCTTGAACTCACAGAGATCCACCTGCCTCTGCCTCCCGAGTGCTGGATTTAAAGGCATGCGCCACCATGCTTGGCTCCCCATCCTTTTTAAACGGGAAATGGGGGAGAATTGAGGACTTTGACATGTTGGCTTTGAGCCTTGATGTTTTTCCTGCTGAGTGATCTCAGGCAAGTGGGTGCCCTTTTTGAGCACCCAGCCCCAGGAGGCTGAAGGATAAAGGCATTTACAGAAGGAGCCTGGCCCAGCAAGGTGAGTGTTGGAAGAGAGAGAGAACACCAATTTCAGGCCCCTTGGATAAGGAAAGACTAGAGGGAGGAAGGGAGGGGACTGAGCATTGGGTACAGGGTGGAGGAGGGGCTGGCACACAGTGCCCTCAGAGGAAACAGGACCTCAGAGCAGAGTTCGAGCTCAGCCTTCTACTCTTTTGTGCTTCACAAAGACATTTCTCTCTTCCACTGGCGATGGCCTAAGGGCATAGGTGAGGCCGGCAGCCAGAGAAGGTGGCTACCTCTGGTCATCCAGGTGAAAGGTATGACGTACAGAGTTCACTAAGGCTTAAGGATTGATCAGATTACTTCAGCAAATGCATAGGCCCAGTGGGAGGAAGCCTACAGTGGAGTGGAGTGAGTGGCAGGGAAAAAGTGAGATAAGAATGGAGCCAGCCAAGGCCCAACTATACAGATACTTGTAGGGCCAGAGACTGCAGTTATTCACAGGCAAGGTGAGGGGCTATGCTTCTATTAATGGCTCCTCACTCCCCAGGCCTGAAGCTTCACAAGTGTGGGCTGTGCAGCAAGTCCTTCAGCCGCCGAGCCCACCTGGCTGAGCACCAACGTGCACACACGGGCAACTACAAGTTCCGCTGTGCAGGCTGTGCCAAGGGTTTCTCACGACACAAATACCTCAAGGATCACCGCTGCCGCCTGGGCCCCACGAAGGACAAGGACCTACAAGCCCGGCGACCTCCCCGGAGGAGGGCAGCCCCGCGTGGTGGCAGCATAGCTGGCGTGCACAAGGAAGAGAGCCCCATGCCCGACCCGTTGGGGTTGGAGGAGCTGAAGTCCACAGGACCTACACCCGAGGCTGCCCCTGGCAAGCCACCTTTCGAGCAGGACGCTGTGCTGTCCATCGTAGTAGGCGGGGACCCGGAGCTAGTGGTGCCCGGGCACACAGAGGGTCTGAGCTCCAACCTGGCGCTGGCCGAGCTACAGGCTGGGACCGAGGGGTCATGTGCTATGCTTGCTGTCCCAGTCTACATTCAGGCCTCAGAGTGACCAGGCTGAACTTTCCAAAGGGGACATTGGCACAAGCAGTTTTGGAAGTTATTATACCAGCCTTGTCCCATGGCTGTCCTCCTATGCCCTGTGATCATCTGGGGGAGCCCTGCAGCCCTCACAGGGTCTGAAGCTTGCACCATAGCTCCAGGACATAGCAGTGGTAGGATAGATAGGGAGAGCATGAGGTAATGGAGGCTGGTACTTGGGTCTCCTCCAAGAGAAGGCAGGGTGGTCCCACCCACTCAGGCTACCTGGGGTGTCCTCAGGTTGAGCTGGTCTTTAGGATGCTAGCTGGATGTGGCTGGAGTCCTTGTACGTTGAACCATTACCAGAAGACTTCCTGACGGTATGAGTCCTCAGACAACTGTGTGAGGTGCGTGTGCAAGAGGCACTTAGCCTGGAGCCACCTGCCAGACCTGGCTTCAGATTTACCAGTGTGACCTCGAGCAAGGCTCTTCACCTCTTTTTTGTTCCATGTTCGTCACCTGAACAACAGGGCTTCATATAGCACTACCTCCTAGAGTGTCTTGAGGACATAGTATGTTGAAATGTGCAAAGGGCTGGGCCCAGTACCCATGGCCTGGAAAGTGCTCAATAAATGTTTTTACCAATGACATGTGTGCAAACCGCTCAGGCCTGAGCCTCAGACGTTCCATGGTTAGCCCTGAGGTGGCAGCACGGGGTGAGATGCTCTGTAGCCCACACAGGGACTAGGGAGAGTCACAGAGGAGCAGGCTTGCCCTGATTGGTGGTGACTCTAGCAGTGCACAGCACTCAGGAAGCTGAGGCAGGAGGATCTTGAGTTTCAGGTCAGCTTGGGTTCCAGGCTGCCAACCCTGTCCCCCATAGGTGCGAGTCTGGTGCTCCCCAGAAGCTCATAGCATCGTCTGTGCAAATGGCCAGGGGAGAGTGTGGAACTTAAGAATCCTGAGCCTTCACCCCATGCTGGGGATCCTTGAGACAGAAGCCCCTCTCCATGTCCCCTATCCAGTGATCCTCTCCCTTCCCAGCTGGCAGGTGGGAGACAAGCCAGGCCGGTTGAGAGGCAGGTAGGAGAAGTGTCCTTAACTCAGGTTTTCCCATTTCTCTTCACATTCTGGGCCACATTGTTTCTGTTACAGAAGGGAAAACAGGCTCTGAGAAGGACCAGGGTAGGGCACGGCACAGTAGAGTTGACTTGAGGCTGAGTTTCCTAGAAGCCTGGCATGATCCTCAGACCTCTGTGTTGAGACCTAAAGCTGGAGCTCGACACTATGCCTGACTCCCCACATAGTGAAGGTAGGGCAACTACAGGAGGGACAAAGGCAATGGGGATAGGTGAGTGCTACAAATGTCCCTGTCTGCAAAAGAGCCAGAGTACTGGTGGGGACAAGAAAACTTTTTTTTTCTTTTTCTTCTTTAGGTTTTTCGAGACAGAGTTTCTCTGTGTATCCCTGGCTGTCCTGGACTCACTTTGTAGACCAGGCTGGCCTTGAACTCACAGAGATCCACCTACCTCTGCCTCCCGAGTGCTGGGATTAAAGGCATGTGCCACCATGCCTGGAACACCAAGACCTTTTAATATTTCAACATTTAGGCCTTAGCTGAGCAAACTCTCAACTAGCTCATCTAAGTTAGCCCATCCTCCTTGCCTCATCCAGCCGTGTGGCTAACTATGCCTTCCAGGCCCACTATCACATCTGTCCTCCTGTCATGTCTGCTGGCAAAAAGATCATCCCCATTCTTCTTTCCAGAGTTCCTTTCTCCTCTCCAAGGAAGTCCCACCTTCCCTTTCTCTTTCTGCCCACCTATAGGCCATAGATTTTTTTTTATTGGCAGCTGCTACATCCATATGACACACAAGACATTTCTCTACACACAAATATTTTAGGAATATGTTTTCATTTTAATCCCAGGTGTGGGGATATGGGGCTGCTTCACAGCAGGTGACTATGATTTGTCTCATGCTAGCAGGGGTGTGATTTTGCCAGCTGCAAATGGTTTCTGCAAGTGTATGATACTTGGAATTCTGTGGACTTTTCAGAGGATATGTAAATGCTAGGGCCCCATAGGTGGGTTGTTGGTTGCTGTTTGCTAAGTCATTCACAAAGAAGTAACAACAAGAAGAATCAGATATCCTGACTGCAAAGATCAAATTTTCCCCCAAAGAAACTCAAAGTAGTCTAACCATAAAGCAGGAAGTAGTCTATGGATAATGTCACTCCCCTTTCCTCTCTATTCTTTTTTCTCTCATATCTACTGTTAACACTTATTGTCCTGCATGCTAGACAATAAGTGTTAGGGGGTTGAAAGGGTAGAGGAACAGGGGAGAGTAGAATACAGAAGAACCCACAAAGTAGTAAAGATCGAGTTCCAGTATGTGGAAGTTGACAGTTGCTGGTTCTTTAAGCCTTCGTTAGAGGGGCACTGCTAAGCTGCTCATGTCCCATTTTCTCAGTCTGTCAGGTGAGTGCTACTCCTGAGTGTGCAGTTGAGGAAGCAGATGGAGAGCTCTTTGCCCCAGGCTCACACAGCCAGTCAGCTGCAGAGCTGGGAGTCAAGCCAGCATGGCCTGCCTCCACATGCTCCTGGCCACTCTGCTCTTTTGAGATGTGAGTTGGTGGTGAATGAGAGAGAGCTTTGAGTGTTTGGGAATTCGTCTTTTATTCTCTACATATCGAGGAATCATGGGAGGCAGAAAGCCTGGTTTTATATTGGAGCTTGGACATTCAAGGAAATGTTAACACATCTGTACCCACGCACCACCAGAGATTGGTCCCCACTAGAAGAGCACTCGAATGTGCACGTATTGGCTGGGAATCAGAAAGTCACGTACTTGCCACAGGGTTGGCATTGTTCCAAGCACTCAAGTTAGGAACTGTTTTTAATCCAGTTTTACAGCTGAGATAGGACAATGAGGATGTCAGTGGTTATCAGGCTAACACCATGTAGCAAGTGAAGTGCAGGGACGGGTCACAGGATAAAGCACACTGTGTGAGGGAGGCTGGACAGTGATGGAGTCTGACTGGCACATGTGTTCCTAGTTAGCAGAGAATGAGCAGCCTAGAAAGGAAAGACCTTCATCAAGGGTCACAGAGAATTAGTGGCAGAGGATCCAAAGCACCATGAAGAGCCCCTGCATGCTGGACAATAAGTGTTCAGTCGACAGTCTAGCTCTGCCATTATAGGGTAGGCAAGTCCTTCATAATTCCTGCTTTACAAATTAATGTCTGTCAGATACTGGGCCAAAAGGCTGAAGATAGATGCTCCAATGTATTGAGAAATTGGGGACTATCCAGGCAGCCAGTTGTCTGTCATTTCTTAGTTTTGGAAGCTGCTGGCTTTGCACTTCCTGTATATTCAGATATATTTACCTTCTCAGGTCTATGATGTGGTTGAAGACTAGATAGTTATAGTCTCAGTTAAATTTTAAGCTGTTTAGTAATGAAAAGGATGTTCTAGGTGTAAGAAGATGTTTTTAAGTTGGTAATGCAAGTTAGGGTGGATACTGAGTTAGATATAGAACTTTAAACTCATTGAGATAGATAATAGAATATTAATATCAGTTGCCAAATACATATGGGCCTGACATTGGGAATGTATGTTATACCTTAAATTTTCATAATTGTGGCCTAATTATTATTGTTTATATTGTTATGAGAAAAAGAACCTTTAATTGGACTAAAAGGGGGAGCTGTTAGAGGGAAAAGATACAACTTAATTTAAAAAAAAATGCAGCCAGGCATGGTGGTGCACGCCTTTAATCCCAGCACTTTGGAGGCAGAGGCAGGCAGATTTCTGTGAGTTCGAGGCCACCCAGTCTACAAGGCAAGTCCAGGACAGCCAGGCTCTGTTACACAGAGAAACCCTGTCTCGAAAAACAAAAACAAAAACAAAAAAAAACCCAAAAACAAGCAGATAGGAAGGTGAGGGGGTAGGGGGGGTACTATGACTGAGATGTAACTTGAATAAATAAATGTTTTTTTTTTTTTAAAGAGCTGAGCATCCAGGTCCCACCATAATCCAGAAAGAGCACAGAACTGAATCCTGGCTCTGCCCCTTCGGGACTGTGGACAATGCTTCTGAATCTCAGCTTCCCCAGTGAATGGAAAGAGCAGCATCCTACCTGATGAGGCTGATGCTGTAATTCAGGGGAATAAAGTAGGTAAACTGAAGAGCACAAATTGGCAACTGCTGGGTTGAATCCACTTAATAGGCATTCACCATGTTAGGAAAAGAAAAAAAGCCAATGTTCTAACAATTTTTTTTTTCTACATTGGTGTTCATTTTCCACGTATATCTGTGTGAGAATGTCGGATCCCTTGGAACAGGATTACAGACAGTTGTGAGCTGCCATGTGGGTGCTGGGATTTGAATCCAGGTCCTTTGGAAGAACAGCCAGTTCTCTTAGCTGCTGAGCCATCTCTCCAGCCCCCAAAGCCAACACTCTAAAGCAATGATACTTAGACTGGAGGTGTAGCTCAGTGGTAGAGCATTTGCCTCACATGCATAAGGTCCCGGGTTCAATCCTCACCACTGCCAAAGAAAGGTAAATAAATGAGCAAATACTCACCCGGGGGGTGGTGCTCAAGAATATATAATACTAGCATTCTGGGGGGCTGAGGCAGGAGGATCACAAGTTTGAGGTCAACCTTGGCTACTGAGTAAATTCAACTCCAGCCTGAGCCAGACTGGAGGTGAATGCTTTTTGTTTGTTTTTCCAGACATGGTTTCTCTGTGTAGCCCTGTCTATCCTGGAATTGGCCCTGTAGATCAGGCTGTCCTGAAACCTAGATATCTACCTGCCTCTCTGCCTTTCTAGTGCTAGGATTAAAGAACTGTGCCACCACCACCCATTGTCGGTGAATGCTTTGGTTTAATCCCAGCACTCTGGAGGCAGAAGCAGGCAGATCTCTGAGTTCAAGGTCAGCCAGGGCTTCACATTGGGGGCCCATTTCAAAAAGTTACTAATAGCCTGATGTGGTAGCTCATACCTTTCATTTTAGCACTTCAGAGGCAAGTGAGTTTGAGGCCAGCCTGGTCTACACAGTGAGTTCCAGCCAGCGCTGGAGACCTTATCTCAAAGGAAAAAACAAAAAGAAGAAGAAGAGGAAGGAGGAGGAGAGAAAGAAAAAAAGAGAAAGAAAAGGCTAGGAGTGCTTTCATAGCATGTGTGAAGCTTGGGGTTCAGTCCCTAGAACCTCATTAAGCCAAGTGGTGGCACACACATGTAATCCCAACACATGGGAAGTGAAAGCAGGAAGATCAGAAAGAAGTTCAGCATCATTATTGGGTATATAGCAAGTTGGAGGCCAGCCTGTGATATATGAGACCCCATCTCAAAATAGCAAATGAATGGCTGGGCATGGTGGCACACGCCTTCAATCCCAGCACTTGGGAGGCAGAGGCAGGCGGATCTCTATGAGTTCTAGGCCAGCCTGGTCTACAAAGTGAGTCCAGGACAGCCAGGGCTGTTACACAGAGAAACCCTGTCTTGAAAAACAAGCAAACAAACAAACAAAAAACAAAACAAAAAGTAAATTAATAAATACATCAAAACAGGAAATTAAAATGAACTACAAATAAAACAAAAATTATGCTAAAAATGTATTACAATTGAAAAATATATGATAGATCCCCTTTATGCCAGGAATAAGGCAAGGCTTGGACCTTTTGCAAACTTCTCCACCCAAAAGTTCCAACCTCAGTGGGTTTCTAGGCAGAAAAGGGTGAAACATGGGTCAGGATCCATGCCACAGAATATCTGGAGAGGCAGGAGAAAGGATTTTCTCCAACATCCAAGTGTTACATCTCTTTTAATAAGCAAGCAGGAGAGTTAGGGTAGTCATGCATGTGGTGAAAGGTTATCAGCTCTTTTTAGCTAAACTGCCAGCACAGGGCTGGTCAGTGAGGTGGGAACATGAACCCTGAGCAGGTCTAGCTAGGCTGCTGGTGGTGGCAGCAAATTCTTCATGGAAGGAAGAATGCTTCTTTCCCAAGCCCAAAATAAACAGTTGAGCCTCAGATGGTCATGGTGGAGGCATGGAAAAAGAGAGTTTATTTTGTGAATCGGGCATTTTTTTTTTTTTTTGGTTTTTCGAGACAGGGTTTCTCTGTGTTTCCTTGGCTGTCCTGGACTCACTTTGTAGACCAGGCTGGCCTCGAACTCACAGTGATTCGCCTGCCTCTGCCTCCCAAGTGCTGGGATTAAAGGCATGCGCCACCACCGCCCGGCTAAGGGGCATTTTAAATCTTTGGGCAGTGGGAAGGATTTTGGAGGTGAATATGTTTGATTTGCTGGGTATGGTCCTATCAGAAGGAAACCCAGTACCTAATTATCCCATAGGCAGTGGGGGTGGGGAAGAACTCCAGGTAAGGCTAGAGGCATGGACAAATGTCATAGACCTCATTAGCATGGGGAAATACTTTCAGAAAAAAAAACCCTAGGTGTTCACTCGGTGGGTTTCTTTTTTTTTTTTTTTTTTTTTTTTTTTTTTTTTTTTTTTTTGGTTTTTCGAGACAGGGTTTCTCTGTGTAGCCCTGGCTGTCCTGGACTCACTTTGTAGACCAGGCTGGCCTCGAACTCACAGAGATCCGCCTGCCTCTGCCTCCTGAGTGCTGGGATTAAAGGCATGCACCACCACCGCCCGGCTTTGGGTGGGTTTCTTATCAGGGAAGGGTTGGGCTGTGTGACTCAGAGGATCTGAAGTTTCTTCAGATGAGGTGGAAGAAGGGCTTTCACTGAAAAAGGGAGTCTGTCATTTGGCAGCAAGCTCAGAGGCTTTCCAGTAATGCCAGACTTCAACTTTACCCACAGAAACTCCCCACAAGGATTCATTTTAGCATTACTCCCGCATGGCATTGGAGGTCTGTCCAGAATAAAACAAGAAAAAGAAATGCCATGAGGGGCTCATGAGATGGCTCAGAGAGGCCAGGGCTACACAGAGAAACCTGTCTCGAAAAACAAAAAAAAAAAAAAAAAAAAAGAAGAGAACTCCTGACCTCTGAACATGTGCAGTCACACAAACACACACACACAAATAAATATGAAGGAGCTGGAGAGATGGCTCAGTGGTTAAGAGCACTGGATGTTTTTCCAAAGCACCCAGGTTCAAATCCCAGCACCCACATGCAGTTCACAGCTGTCTGTAATTGCCGGGTGTGGGGGTGTGGTGGCACACACCTTTAATCCCAGCACTCGGGAGGCAGAGGCAGGTGGATCTCTGTGAGTTCAAGGCCAGCCAGGGCTACACACAGAAACAAAACAAAAAAGCAAGAAAAACAAATAAATATGAAAAAAGAGAAAGAAATCCTACAAGACTTAGAAAGGGTAATATAATAGTGCTGAAATATTGAGATAGATATATATACAAATTTGCTGTTCTTCAGTAGCAATTAAAAATGCAATTTCTGCCGGGCGGTGGTGGCGCACGCCTTTAATCCCAGCACTTGGGAGGCAGAGGCAGGCGGATCTCTGTGAGTTCGAGGCCAGCCTGGTCTACAAAGTGAGTCTAGGACAGCCAGAGCTGTTATACAGAGAAACCCTGTCTCGAAAAACCAAAAAAAAAAAAAAAAATGCAATTTTTGGCCAGGTATGGTGGCACACACCTTTAATCCCAGCACTCTGGAGTCAGAGGCAGGTGGATCTCTGTGTTTGAGGCCAGCCTGGTCTACAAAGGGAGTTCCAGGACAGTCAGGGCTACACAGAAAAACCCTGTTTGATAAAAACAAAACAAAACAAACCAACCAAAACAAACAAACAAACCAAAATTAAGGAGGCCAGGAGCCGTGGGATTTTTTTTTTTTTTTTCTGAGAAAGGGACTCTGGTGGCTTTGGCTGGCTTCAAACTCACCAGGAAGCCAAAGATGACTTTGACCTTTTGTTTCTCCTGCCTCCACCTTTGAGTGCTAGGATTACAGTGCCAGCCACCACACCCAGATCCACGTGGTTTTTGATGCTCTGTGCTCAGTTTATTACTCATTTTACTGTGTGGATTTATAGGCTTGAAGGATTTATGAGCTTGTCACCATTCATCCTGTGCTTTTCTGCCTATCCATCAGCCTCTACACTGGCCTCAGTTACTTTCCTTTTTTTTTTTTTTTTAAACATTTATTTATTTATTATGTATACAGTATTTGCTCTACATATATGCCCGGGCAGCAGATCTCGATGTAGATGGCTGTGAGCCACCATGTGGTTGCTGGGAATTGAACTCAGAACCTTTGGAAGAACAGCCAGTGCTCTTAACCTCTGAGCCACCTCTCCAGCCCTATATTTATGTTTTAAGAAAGTAACTGAGGGGCTGGAGAGGTGGCTCAGAGGTTAAGAGCACTGGCTGTTCTTCCCAAGGTCCTGAGTTCAATTCCCAGCAACCACATGGTGGCTCACAGCCATCTACATTGAGATCTGCCCGGGCATATATATAGAGCAAATACTGTATACATAATAAATAAATAAATGTTTAAAAAAAAAAACAAATAAGCCGGGCAGTGGTGGCGCACGCCTTTAATCCCAGCACTTGGGAGGCAGAGGCAGGCGGATCTTTGTGAGTTCGAGGCCAGCCTGGTCTACAAAGTGAGTCCAGGACAGCCAGGGCTACACAGAGAAACCCTGTCTCGAAAAACCAAAAAAAAAAAAAACAAATATATACTGGACATGGTGGCGCACACCTTTAATCCCAGTACTTGGGAGGCAGAGGCAGGCGGATCTCTGTGAATTCAAGGCCAACGTGGTCTACAGAGTGAGTTACTACAGAGTACAGGATAGTCAGGCATATATAAAGAAACACTGTCTTGAAAAACAAACAAAACAAAAACAACAAAAAACCCTCCCATAAATATATAGTAACTCAGCATTTGAGAGGTAGTGTGCATAAGTCTACTTATCCCTGCAAGTTTGAGGCCACCCTAGTCTACATAATGAGTTCCAGGGCTGCATGGTAAGACTGTCTCAAATTATTTATTCATTTATACTATTTTTTTTTTAGATTTATTTATTATGTATACAGTGTTCTGTCTACAGATATATCTGCAGGCCAGAAGAGGGCACCAGATTTCATTATGGATGGTTGTGAGCCACCATGTGGTTGCTGGGAATTGAACTCATGACCTCTGGAAGAGCAGCCAGTGCTCTTAACCGCTGAGCCATCTCTCCAGCTCCTCATTTATACTATTAATGCGCATGTGTATGATGTGTGTATGTGGGTGTGTGCCTGGCATGGTGCTGTGCAGAGTTTGAAGGACTACTTTTGGTAGTCAGTCATGTCCTTCCACTGGGATCCAGGGATCAAAATTAGTATGTCAGGCCGGGCGTGGTGGCGCTCGCCTTTAATCCCAGCACTCGGGAGGTAGAGGCAGGTGGATCTTTGCGAGTTCGAGGCCAGCCTGGTCTACAAAGTGAGTCCAGGACAGCCAGGGCTACAAAGAGAAACCCTGTCTCGAAAAACCTAAAAAAAAAATTAGGATGTCAGGCTTAGCAGTGAGCAAGCAGTTTGTGACTCATTGAACAATGTTGACTGCTCCTGTTTTGTTTCATTTCATTTCTTTCCTTTTTTCTTTTTCTCCCTCTCCTTTTATCCTCCCCGACCCCTCCTCCTGCTTGGAATGCCTGGAACTCACAGAGTTGGTCAGGTCTCCTTGAACTGTCAGTCATCAATCCTGATGATGAAGACAACTTGGCTTCCTCAAGGGTAGACTTACACATAGAGCACCACACCCTGCTGGCCTCAGTTTCTTTTCTTTTTTTCTTTTTAGTTTTTCAAGACAGGGTTTCTTGTTTCAAGACAAGTTTCTTTCCTGGCTGTCCTAGACTCCCTTTGTAGACCAGGGTGGCCTGGAACTCACAGAGATTCCCCCTGCCTCTGCCTCCTGAGTGCTGTCATTAAAGGCGTGCGCCACCACGCCTGGCTAGCCTCAAACTTAGCAAGTAGCCTTGAACATCTACTTAGTGACAGGTTTTGTGCTTTGTACCTTATTTAAATGGCACTGAATTTTTTTCTCCCAAGATTTTTTATTTTGGGGACTGGAGAGATAGCTTAGTGGTTAAGAACATTTTCTGCTTGTCTTAATTAGGACTGCTTATTGCTGCAGTGAAACACCGTGACCAAAAAGCAAGTTGGGGAGGAAAGGGTTTATTTGGTTCACACTTCCACATTGCTGTTCATCACCAAAAGAAGTCAGGACAGGAACTCAAGTGGGGCAGGAACCAGGAGGCAGGAGCTGATGCAGAGGTCATGGAGGGGTGCTCCTTGCTTCCCATGGCTTGCTCAGCCTGTTTTCTTATAGACCCCAGGACCACCAGCCCGGGGATGGCACCACCCACAGTGAGCTGCCCCCCCCCCCCATTGATCACTCATTGAGAAATGCTTTACTGCTGGATCTCATGGAGGCTTTTCCTTATTTAACAAAGGCTCCTTCCTCTCTGATGACTCTAGCTTGGGTCAAGTTGACACACAAAACCAGCCAGCGCGCTGCTCCAGCAGAGAACTCAGCACCTACATCTATCACAACTATTTCCAATTCCAGTTATAGGGGATCTAGCAACTTTTTTATGGTATCTGTGAGCACCAGGCACACACATGGTGCAGACAAACATACATATACAATCCTTTTAAATATAAACTTTTTGTTGTTGTTTTGAGACAGGATCTCTAAATAGCTCTGACTGTCCCAGATCTCACTCTGTAGACCTGGCTGGCCTCAGATTCACAGAGATTTGCCTGCTTCTGCCTCCCTAGTGCTTGGATTAAAGGCATGTGTCACCATGCACTGCAAAAATTATCTTTTTTTTTTTTTTTGTTTTTCAAGACAGGGTTTCTCTGTGTAGCCCTGGCTGTCCTGGACTCACTTTGTAGACCAGGCTGGCCTCGAACTCGCAAAGATCCGCCTGCCTCTGCCTCCCAAGTGCTGGGATTAAAGGCGTGCGCCACCACTGCCCGGCTATCTTTTTTTTTTTTTTTTTTTAATTAATGTGTCTGTGTGTATGCCATGCATGTGCTGGTGCTCTTGGAGGCCAGAAGAGGGACTCAGAACCCCTGGAAGTGAGTTTAGAGGTGGTTGTGAGCCACCTGAGATAAATGCTGAGAGCCAAACCCACTCTTAACTGTTGAGCCCTCTCTCCGGCCCCACACCTAGCTTCTTCTTTCTTTCTTTCTTTTTTTTTTTTTTTTTTTGTTTTTTGTTGTTGTTGTTTTTTTGTTTTTTCAAGACAGGGTTTCTCTGTGTAGTAGCCCTGGCTGTCCTGGACTCCCTTTGTAGACCAGGCTGGCCTCGAACTCACAGAGATCCGCCTGCCTCTGCCTCCTGAGTGCTGGGATTAAAGGCTTACGCCACCACCTGGCCACACCTAGCTTCTTACATGGGTGCTAGGATCTTGACCCCTCTCCCTTGTTTATTTGAGAAAGGGCCTCCTAGATGTAGCCTAGGTTGGTCTTGAACTTACTATGTAGACTCAGATAACCTTGAGCCTGTTCTTACTGCCTCCACCTTCCAAGTGCTGTGCCATCACACCAGACATTCCTTTATGGTTTGTTGTCCTCATTAGAAACAGTAAGTCCTTGAAGGGTAACAGGTTAATGGCCTCAGTTGGGCTGAGAAACTCTGGACAGGAAAGATAACTTGACTGTGGGCTATCAGTATTTCAACAACCAGTGCCCAAAGCTTCTGAACAGAACACCAATCTTAGTATTCACTGAATTGAGACTGTGGAGGAATCTACCTGCAGAGAGAGTCTCCCATTTCCAAAGTCCCCTTTTCCACCTAATAGAACCTCAAGCCTCCACCACTGCAGAGACTGCTGTCTGTCAGTTGTTCTGACTGAAGAACAATTCTAGATAGAGGTTGGTCTCTGATTTATTTCCAAGGTGCCTCCATCAATCTCAATCTAACAAAGGCAAAGACTTGCTCATAGACATACCTACAGTCTCTAGAACTTCCCAGGGATTCTATCATATCTGTGCTATGAACACCACTCTTCAAAAGAACAAGACCCAGGCTTCCTGTCCTCTCCACTCACCACAAGGCAGCTAAGAGTGAGTGTCCCCAGGCAGATTCTGCCATGCGGGCTTGAGGAAGGATACTTCAGTTGTCTGAGGTGGAGCAGAGACTATTTGGGAATGTGACTGAAGCAATCGCTTGCAAGTCTCAGTTGACAGAACAGGTCCCTGTGGCCTAGGAGAACAGGTTAGACCAGTTTTGCCTCTCCTTGGGAAGAAGGCATGGGAGGCTTCTAATGCAGGTGCTCCCAACCCCCACAACTTCAAGCCTGTTGTCCGTGTTCTCAGGGCCCAAAGAGTGAGGATCACAGAGGTTGGCAGGGTCTGCACTTAGGGTCAAGGGTCTGACATTCTCTGAAGGTGTTAGGGGTACATTTGAGATCCCAAGCCCTGAGACAGGCAACCAAAGTCCTTGTCCTTTGAACAGTCACAGAAAATGCACTACACCTGCGGGAAAGGGCCTCTTCCAAAGTCTCACTGGGGCAAGGCTCCCATTTCACAGCCACCTCTGTCCTTTCATTTAACAAATATTTCCCTAGCTTTGAAGATACGTCATAAAGGCAATGATCTGTATGATCCTTTGTGGAGATTTAAAAAAAAAATGAACACAGTAAATGCCTCAATTATGTGGTTTGTTGTAAAGTAGAAAGGAATAAAAAGGGGAGTGTGTAGAGGGACTTGCCTGGAGGAAGAGGGCATGGGGGCAGGGAGGGTCATCAAGGAACACATAAAAGGACTTCTGTGCTCTGTGTGTGTGTGTGTGTGTGTGTGTGTGTGAGAGAGAGAGAGAGAGAGAGAGAGAGAGAGAGAGAGGACCCGAGTCTCTAGTACAGCCTATATATATATATACCATAGATTAAATGTCTTTGTTTATGTATGTGTTATCTGTGTGCCTGTGGAGGACAGAAGAGGACCTCACATCTCTGGGAACTGGAATTACATACAGGTGGCTGTGAACCTCTGGACATGGGGATTCAATCCAGGACCTTGTATATATCAGACAATCATACTTCCATTGAATTACACCCCAACCTCAAAAGTGGTTTGGATTGATTGATTGATTTTTGGAGACAGGCTAGCCTCGAACTCACAGAGATCCGCCTACCTCTGCCTCCTGAGTGCTGGGATTAAAGGCGTGTGCCACCACGCCCAGCTGCCCAGCTGTGGTTTGGTGTTAAGATGGGGTCTCATGTAGCCCAGGCTGGCTTTGAACTCCTTATGTAGACAAGACTCAAGACTGGGTTTGAACTCCTGATCCTCCTGAGTGCTGGGATTAAAGACATATATTACTGTGTTTAGTTTTAGTTTTGTTTTTTCTTTCTTTCTTTTGTTTGTTTGTTTGTTTGTTTGTTTTTTGTTTTTTTTGAGACTGGGTTTCTCTGTGTATCCTTGACTGTCCTGGACTCACTTTGTAGACCAGACTGGCCTTGAACTCACAGAGATTTGCCTGCCTCTGCCTCCCTAGTGCTGGGATTAAAGGCGTGCGCCACCACCGCCCGGCTTGTTTTTTTCTTCTTAAGCCTCCTTTGCTTATCATGTACAGAATGGAAAGGGTAAAGATGAAGAGAGGAGGAATGTCAGATTCCTGTTACCATCGTAACAAATGACAATAAATATAAATTTACAGCAATATAATTTGTTTGATTAGTTTTGGGGGTGAGAAGTCTGATAATGCTTCTTGCTAAGGTCAAGGGCTGTGTTTATACCAGGGACTGTAGGGGACGGCAAATCTATCCATTGCCTCTTCTGTATTAAAAAAAAAAAATTATGCCAGGCTGTGGTGGCGCACGCCTTTAATCCCAGCACTTGGGAGGCAGAGGCAGGCGGATCTTTGCGAGTTCGAGGCCAGCCTGGTCTACAAATTGAGTCCAGGACAGCCAGGGCTACACAGAGAAACCCTGTCTTGAAAAACCAAAAAAAAAAAAAAAGAAAAATTACATTTTATTTATGTGTGTGTGTGTGTGTGTGTGTGTGTGTGTGTGTGTATGAACTCAGGTCCTCTGGCTTGGCAGCAAGTGCCTTTACTTACTAAGCCATCTCACCAGTCCCTTTTCTGGATTCTTCCCCTCAATCCCCAGACAGGGTTTTACTGTGTAGCCCTGGTTGTCCTGGAACTCATTCTTTAGACCAGCCTGGCCTCAAACTCAAAGACATCCCACTGCCTGTGCCCCTACCCCCCTGGGATTAAAGGTGTGCAACACCACCCCACCACCTTGGTTTTTTCTGGATTCTTTTTTTTTTTTTTTTTTTTTTGGTTTTTTGAGACAGGGTTTCTCTGTGTAACAGCCCCTGGCTGTCCTGGACTCTTTGTAGACCAGGCTGGCCTCGAACTCACAGAGATCCGCCTGCCTCTGCCTCCCGAGTGCTGGGACTAAAGGCGTGCGCCACCACCGCCCGGCTTTTTCTGGATTCTTAAAGTCTGCATTTCTTGCCAGGCATGGTGGTGCACGCCTTTAATCCCAGCTCTTGGGAGGCAGAGGCAGGTGAGTTCAAGGCCAGCCTGGTCTACAAAGTGAGTCCAGGACAGCCAGGGCTACACAGAGAAACCCTGTCTGGAAAAACCAAGGGGGAAAAAAAAAAGTCTGAATTTCTTGGTTTGGCCTTTCTTTACCTTCAAAGCTGAGAGGAGCATCTTGTACTCCAATCTTCCTTCTTGTAATCATACCATGTCCAAATGGATAATCAAGAATACTCTCCTCTTCTCAAAGACCTTTAAGGGATATTCTTGGGATAGGTATCTTTGAAAAGCTATTGTGGGGCACACTTCAGGAGGCTACTACAATAGTCCAATCAAGAGATGATGGTGGCTGGGCGTGGAGTGACAGCAGTGAAAAGAGTGATAAATGATGGGGTTCTGAATGGCTTTGAGGGCTGAGCCCACAAGATGTTCTAAGGAGTTTGGTAAGGACCTTTCTTCCATGAACCTTGGTGTTGAAAGAGTGGGTGTCTCTAGGTAAAGGTCATCTGTTGGGCCTGTGTGCCCCATCCAATGTATTGTCACTTGGTTTACAGAGACTCAGTTGAACCCACCATTGTCTCAAGAAGAGGCCCCCTCGAGCAGCAGCTTCTTCTCAACTTCCCCCCCTCACACACACACACCGCATGTTCTGCTGGTTTGGGTCTGTCTTATCCCCAGAGCTGATTCTGTCCAACTCTCCAGGGCAGTTATTTTCACCCCCCTCCCCCCACCTTTGAGATAAGGTCTCTGTGTAGCCCTGTGAGACCTAGAACTGGCTCTATAGACCAGGCTAGCCTTGCACTCATGGAGATCCACCAGCCTCTGACTCCTGAGTGCTGGGGTTAAAGACGTAAACCAGCACAAATATGGCATAAATAAATTATTTCAGGGCTGCATGTGGTGGCAAATGCCTTTTGTCCCAACACCAGGAGGCAGAGGCAGGCAGATCTCTGTGAATTTGAGGCCAGCTTGGTCTACAAAAGTGAATCCAGGACAGCCAGGGCTATACAGAGAAACCCTGTCTCAAAAAACCAAAAAAAAAAAAAAAAAAAGAATTGTTAAAGATTGGGGATTTAGCTAAAGGGAGAGGGCTTTCCCAGCATATGCAAGTCCCTGGGTTCAATTGCTAGCACTGAAAATAATAAAGAAAAAAGAGATTCAGTTGGGGCTGGAGAGATAGTTCAGTGGTTAAGAGCACTGGCTGCTCTTCCAAAGGACCCAGGTTCAAATCCCAGCACCCACATGGCAGTTCGAAACTGTCTGTAATGGCCGGTCATGATGGTGTATGCCTTTAATACCAGTACTCGGGAGCCAGAGGCAGGCAGATCTTTGTAAGTTCAAGGCCAGCCTGGTTTACAGAGTGAGTTCCAGGATTGCCAGGGCTACACAGAGGAACCCTGTGTCAAAACAAAACAACCAACAAAAAATAGAGATTCAGTTAGGCATGGTGGTTCATGTCTATAATTCCAGCACTTGAGAGGCAAAGGCAGAAAGACTGCTGTGAGTTTTTGTGCCTGGCTTCTTTCACTCAGGGTAACCCATGTTGCTCATTGTTTTCACATGGCTTTAAATTTAAAAAATTCTTTTATTGTATGGTTGTTGTGCATGCATGTATGTATTTGTAGTAGTACATGTGTGTCTGGTGTCTGAGGATGTCAGAAGAGGGCATTGGATCTCCTGGAACTGGTGCTACAGTTGTAAGCCACCACATGGGTGTTGGGAACTGAGCCTGGGAGAGCAGCCGGTGCTCTGACCCTGTCTTTCACATAGCTTTTATGGAGGTGATAGCAGTTGATGAAAATTTTCAAAAGGACCTGCACATGCTCCAAAGGTTAGAACAAGGAAGCCCAGGTTCTCTAGTATTTAACCAATGTATTCTCTGAATCTTGCCATGGCAGTTAAATCCTCAGGCACGATGGCAGCTACCCCTGTGTCACCATAATGTATTCCATATCCTAGGCAGACATCATGACTGATCTCCGCTTTTCTTCTTTTTGAGACTGACATAGGATTTTGCTGCGAAGGCCAAGCTAGCCTGGAACTCAGGGTCTCCTGTGTCGCCTTCTAAAGGCCATTATAGACAGACACTGCACCTGGTTTTCAGCATCCTTTTTGTTTTGTCTTTTCAAAATAGGGTTTCTCTGTGTTTTCTCTTCCTGGCTGTCCTGGAACTCTCTCTGTAGACCAGACTAGCCTTGAACTCACAGAGATCCACCTGCCTCTGCCTCCTGAGTGCTGTGATTAAAGGCACGTGCTACCATGCCCAGCTCAGCACCCTTTTAAAAATAGTGTAGGTTCGAACTTCTTCCCCAGAGACCGATACAATTGCATGGAAAGAGTACTTAAGTTAAATTTGAGTTTTCTGGTATAATCCCCCCAACATGACTTTCTGAACTCCCAGAGTGTCTTACTTGAGGTTACTATTTCTGTGATACCATGACCAAAAGCAACTTGGGGTGGAAAGGGTGTATTTGGATTACACTTCCATATCACTGTTCATCATCGAAAGGACTCAAACAGGGAAGGAACAAATGCGGAAGCCATGGAGGGGTGCTGCTTACTGGGGTGCTCCTCGTGGCTTGCTTAGCCTGCTTTGTTTTTTTGTTTTTTTTTTTTTTTTGGTTTTTCGAGACAGGGTTTCTCTGAATATCTCTGGCTGTCCTGGACTCGCTTTGTAGACCAGGCTGGCCTCGAACTCACAAAGATCCGCCTGCCTCTGCCTCCCAAGTGCTGGGATTAAAGGCGTGCGCCACCACCGCCCGGCTTTAGCCTGCTTTGTTATAGAACTCAGGACCACCAGCCCAGGAATGGCCCTGCCCACAGTGGGCTGGGCTGTCCCACATCTCTCACTAACGAAGGAAACACTCTATAGGCTGGCCTACAGCCGGATCTTATGGAGGCGGTTTCTCAGTTGAGGTTCCCTCTTCTCTGATGACCCTAGTAGTGTCAAGATGACATAAACTTAGGACACAAGGACTCTGCTGTCAGTTTATCTCAGCAACAGTATGAGACTGAAGGCGAGAGCTGTAGCATCTGCTCATTCATAGGCTTTGAGGGGCATGGCTCAAAACTGGCAAATGCTTTGCTCTGAATGTGGGACAGCACCATGACTCCGGTAAGTGATGAAGGGCCTGACTGCCTGGATGAGAATGGGTTGCATTGTCATGATGCTTGACAGATGGGTTCTATTGTTTTTTAAACTTTGATAAAACATTATGCATTTTCCATTAGAGAACAGATGGACTTATGTTCCCAAATTCATGGTGGTGCTGTAAAACACAGCTCCCCAACCAAAGTTTAGGCTTCATGTATCCCAGCTTAGCTCTGAACATGTCAAGTAGCAGAGAATGACCTTGGACTCCAGACCTCTTCCCTCTGCTTCAAAGCGGTGAGAGCACAGGCATGTGTGCTCCCACAGCTGACCCTTCTGCTAACTTTGAACATGCTTGGGGCCTCCTGGATCACTAATAATTGATTATCAGAATGCCCAGAACGTGCAGAACAGGAGGCTCCAGAGGCTGAGGCAGAAAGGTCAGGTTTGAGGCCAGCCAGAGGCACATAAGGAGACACCATCTCACAACAAAACAGAAATTGTCAAAGGTCCTCCTAAAAGTGTCTGTGAGTGAAGCTGACCTGGAACTCCCTCTCTACCTCAGGCTGGATTTGAACTCATGGCCGTCCTCTTATCTCAGCCTTCCAGGAGCTGGAATTACAGGCATAAACTGCCATGCCCTGTTTAAAATACACATTTTTGTTTGAGTGCCTATAGCCTGCTGTGTGCATTGGCCACATGCATTCCCTATCTCACAAACTTTTAAGAGGGCTTGTGAAATTTTCAAATTTATAGCTCAAGTGAGTATGTCAAGGCTGGTTTTGAAGCTTTGCTGTTGAATTCCATTGCCAAGGCAGTTAGTCTGTCGTAGGTTTCAGAAAGCCTACGAGAATAAAGAGCAGAAAGACGGCTCATCCGAGTATCGAGAATCAACTGAGCTGGCAAACTATGCTAGTTAAGCAGTTTTCTGAACTTGATTCACTTACCTATAGAATAGGAACAGCACAGACCCAAGTACTTCAGAAGCAGGGGCAGGATCAAGAACTCAAGACCAGCCTCTGCTACACAGTAAGTTCAAGGCCAGCGTAGGCTACATGAAAGCCTGGCTCCAAAACAGAAACACAAAATAGGAACTGCATTATCTGTCATAAACAGCTTATGAGAATCAAATGTGATCATGTATGTAAAACACTGTTCCAGAGATCACAAGTATAAGAGCGATGTTATTATTTTTTTTTTTTTTTGGTTTTTCGAGACAGGGTTTCTCTGTGTATCCTTGGCTGTCCTGGACTCACTTTGTAGACCAGGCTGGCCTCGAACTCACAAAGATCCGCCTGCCTCTGCCTCCCAAGTGCTGGGATTATAGGCGTGCGCCACCACCACCCGGCGAGCGATGTTATTATTATTATTGTTGTGGGTGCTGAGAATTAGTCTCAGGGGCTCTATCACGGAGCAACACAAGGAATCCTTTTCTTTGTAATAGTTATTTCTCTTCCTGTTCTTTCGTTTCTACAGAACACATTCCAAAGAATACATTTCCCAGCATGCCATATTGCCCTTTGACCTCGGCTAGACCAGAAAGGTGCGCCACTGTACGCCACGAGCCGGAAAACTCAGACTCCCGGCATGCCGCGCGCGGCCCTCCCTTAGACTCGAGGGGCTGTGGGCGCGTGGTGCTCTGGGAGCTGTAGTCAGCGGCGCGTTGCCCTGACGCCGGCTGGGCCCGGGCGTGGGGGCCTGTGGGAGGTGGCGCGGCCGGGCCCAGCTGCGGGGCGGAGGTGGAGGCGAGGCCTGGGGCTGCGGGGAGCGGCGGGGCCGGGAGCAGGCGCCTGAGCCGAGCCGAGTGGAGCCGGAGTGGGCGCCGGAGGCCGGCGCCGCGAGCAGCCACCATGTCGGTGTTCGGGAAGCTGTTCGGGGCTGGAGGGGGTAAGGCGGGCAAGGGCGGCCCGACCCCCCAGGAGGCCATCCAGCGGCTTCGGGACACTGAGGAGATGCTAAGCAAGAAACAGGAGTTCCTGGAAAAGAAGATCGAACAGGAGCTGACGGCTGCCAAGAAGCACGGCACCAAAAACAAACGCGGTGAGACGGCCCGGGCCCCATAAGACTCTTCCACTTACTCTCTTAAGGCTTCCTAGGCCCGGACTCCACTTTGTTTAACTCGTTTCGGGGTCTCTTTCGACCCGACCAGACTTCTTTCGGTGCCTATCCGAACCCGGAACACCTTTCCATCTGACTCCCTTTTGTGTCTCCTTGAGCCAGCTTCCTTCCACCATTTGACACCCATCAAACTCTCCCTACCCTGTCAGACCTCTTTTGACCCAGATCTCACAGCACTTTAACTCCGTGCTCAGTCTGTGCCACCCTATTCCACTGTGTTCTCCCCTTGGCATCACCTAACTTCCGAGCTACTGCCTCTACCCCCACTTTGGTTCACTTCTTTGCCTCACCCTATCATTTCTATGGTTTTTGGTCCACCTCTGCTCTCCCTCTCCCAAGCCCTTGGTGGAGTGTGAGGTGCCTTCTGCCTCTGACTCAGGAGTCTTCTTGAAAAACCTCCTTTATGTAGAGAAAAGGGGGTTTGAAGAGTGAGGAGACCCTTTGGTACCCACTCTGTTCACTTGTTGAGTGAACTTCACTTGTTGAGACTTCAGTTTCCACATCCACCAGCTAGGATCTGGCCTCTGAAACCTTAAGATGTCTATAGCCCTGTGATTTCTCTTTTGGTTGCCTCATAGCCAGGCCTTCTCGGAGCTTCCTTGTTACAACAAACCTGACTCACCACTTCCCTGATCCTCCTGAACCAGAAAAAAGGAGGACTCTGTGCCTCTATTGGCCCAGTTCAGTCCTGTTGTTGATTGATACTTGAAGGCATCCTTACCTGTGGTGAGGCTGTCTAGGAAGTGTCTTGTAGTTTTCTTAAGTGAGATGAGTGTGAAAATGCTGTAAGGACTGTAAAGAATGTCAAAATGCTCTGTGGTTTTTTTTTTTTTTTTTTTTTGTCACAGCAATGTGAGCATGAATCATAGCATCACAGTTCTTACCTAGACAGTGGGCCAAAGGTGAAAGGGGTTAGGAGTCACACAAGCAAGTCTTTAACCTAGAAGGTTACCAGGGAAACTTGTTGTGGGATTGTGAACCGGTCGATTTACCCTCCTGAGAGGATTTAGGACATTCATCAGCACATAGTAGAGGTATAACAATGTAATAAGATATCCCGTCTTGAGGGTGCTCCTATGTTAATAGCAAACATTCTGGAAATTCTGAGCACCCAGTACATTCAGTCATATTCATACAGGGGAACCAAACAGCCTCTACTTTAAAGAGAAGGCACTAGCTGTGAATGTCCCCCTGTAGGCCTGTAAGCCCAGCACCTGGGAGGTGGAGGCAGGAAGGGGCAAAGTCATCCTTGTTTACAGAGCAGTTTCAAGGCCAGCCTGGCCAACATGAGAGACATTGTCTCAAGAAGAGAGATGGTAGGGGCAGGCAAGACACTAAATGAAGAAACCAACCATTTTTGGAGAGGTCACTGATGAACACTAAGTAAGAAAAAGTTGGTTTATAGTGAATAGGAGGAGTGCTATTTTGGTAGGATGATCTTTGAAAAGTTAAAGTTTGAACTGAGGCCTTGCGAAGGAACCAGCTTTGAGGGACTTTTTTTTTCTGGCTAGGAGAATAACAGGGATGGCTGGAACGTTGGCAAGATTTGAGAACCTGAAAGATCTCTGTATCTGGAATGTAGTGATTGAAGGGAGTGTGAACTAAGTAAAAGGGGGATGGGCCTTGAATTGGGGAGGAGTTTGGATTCTGAGTGACTGAAAGCTTTTGAAGGGTGTTATTCTGAAGCAAGTCCTTGTCATTGGTAAGAGTTTTAAGCATCTGACTGCTGTCTGGAGAATAGGAGGGGCATGCAGGGACGTTGCAGGCATCCATCTGTGGACTGGACACCAGTTATAGCTGTTGAGATAGAGAACGGACTGTGTTCTCTAATCAGCTTTTTTCTCTGACAACACCCTCTTAATCAGGATCCTCTTTTCCCCAGTGGTAATTACAGTCACAGTTTTTGCCAGTCTGCATGTTTGAAAGCTTGCCTCTTTGCAGTGGAATGGAGGAGGGTGTCGCTGTACATATCCCGTTCCACTCGACACCAAGCACAGTATCTGCCATACCGTGAGAGATCCGTAAGTCGGTCTGTTGGTCTAGAGCTACCTTAGTTTCAGCAGTTGTAGAGGTGACTGAATTGGCTTTCCAGACGCCTGTGGAGAGACAGCTGGCACACTGAGAAGTGATTCAGTTGTAATAACTTTGTTCAAAATGGTCTGTCTTTTTGAGTTTGCCTGTGCAGACAGGAGTTGCTACAAACTTTCCTTCTTCTTGTCCTGAGGCCTAATAGTTGTGTTGTTCTTGTCCTGAGGCCTAACTGGCTTCATCACATGGTGCTATGAGGTTTTACCACCACCACCTATACACCATTCATTTCCTGACCCACTGCTGTGCTGGGACTGAGCATCAGACATGAGAAAACATTGCCTGCCTTCCTGGGAGAAGTCAGGATTGGAAATGTGGGGGTGGGAAGGGCCAAGAGTAATTTTAGAAGTCAGTGGTAAAGTGTGTTTAGATGGTTGAGGGGGGAGGTTCTTATCTGGAGGGAAGGAAGGGACCAAGGCTTTTCAGAGGAAAAAGAATAAGGTGGGTCATCAAGGGTTTAGTGTGTTTGGGAGCAGCTAGTGTGCCTCCCAGCTGGAGCCTGGGACAGGACAAGCTATAAGTTACCTTGGAGAGTGGCTACCAGCCTTTGGACCATGCCCTGGATATATTGAAGAGTTGTTGGTGCTGCTTTTATAGTAGAAGATCTTATTACAGCAACAACATAAACAAAGGTGTGTAAACTGATCAGAGAGGGACTGAAGCAGGAACCAGATAGGTTTAAGGATAGAATCTTTTTTTGTTTTTTTCTGTTTTTTTGAGACAGGGTTTCTCTGTATAATAGCCCTGGCTGTCCTGGACTCACTGTGTAGACCAGGCTGGCCTCGAACTAACAGAGATGCGCCTGTCTCTGCCTTCAGAGTGCTGGGATTAAAGGCATGTGCCACCATTGCCCAACTAAGGATAGAATCTTACAGACAAGGTGTGAGCTCCAACTTTCTTACTGGACTGGCTGTGTGCCTGGGCAGATTAGTCTGCGCCGTTTGCTCTATAAATCATAGTGCTAGCTAGCATCAGCGGTACAGGATGAGGTGTGTTGTGCATGCCAAGTTCTTAGCACAAAGCTTGGTATATGGTAAAAGATCAGTAACTGCTCGACATTATCATTACGGGGTACTAGCAGTTATTCAGGGGGAATAAAGGGTCTAGCACAGACACGAGGAAGATGGGCAAAAAATACACGCCCGGGACTTCTAAAGGAGAGTCAGAAGAGACTTTGTGATTTCTTGGGATTATTGGAGTGAGCAGGATGGAGACAGGAGGGAGACAGGAGGGAGACATTTCCAGGCTTTCAGCTGGGGCACCTGGGTGTGAGGTGATGCTCCAATCAAGTCTGGAAACAGTGGCATGCCATTCTAGTATAATCCTTTGACATTTGCAAAATGCTTTCTCATGAGTATTACAGCATCCACAGACTATGGGTCCATGGGGTGCGGTTTTACAGATATCTTCACTGTTGTATCCCAGTAGAGTCTGGCTTTCAGCTAATGCTCAGTAGGTATTTAGTTACAGATGAGTCTTGTATGACTGAAACCAGTCTTGGGACTGGAGAGATGGCGCATTTAGTAAAGTGCCTGCCACACAAACATGAGGACCTGAGTTCAGATTCCCAGCACCCATGTAGAGGGCTCAGCAGTATGCCCAGATGTAACCCCAGTGCTAGGGTAAGCCAGAGACAGGCAGATCCCTTAACCCAATGTGGCCAGTCAGGTTTTCTGAATTTTAGAGCTCCAGGTTCAATGAGACATCCTGTCTCCAAAAATAAGGTAGATAGTATTAGAAGCTATTCAACCTTGACCTCTAACCTTCATATACATTTACACATACATATTCATACAACCACACGCAGGCACACAAAAAGTATCTGTTAGCATGTGTTCTTTTATTCCCAGGGTAGAGGGGTAGAGGAGGAAAATGAGGCTTATGAAGTGGTGTAACTCAACTCAGAGACTTGGTCACCAAGTGACCAGAGAGAGGCCTTCTATATTCTGTTTACTTCCATGATTGCCAGGAGCATCATCATGGCTGACACTGTTCCTTCACTCAGGACATATGCAAGGTGTGGGGCTGAGATGGGAAATCAAGTCAGTACCATACTCTCTGCCCATCAGAATATATATCCGAATTCAGAGACTGTCTTGGTGGTATACACATTACAAAGATGGTACATTGCCCTTTGAAAGAAAATGTGGAAGCCTGTCCCAGGTAGTAGCTCCAGTTAGATGTCACATTTTTTTTTCCAAGTTCCTTTACATTTCCTTTAAGTCATATATTCATTCTCATGTTCTCTGGTCCTAGTCCTCCTGCTAAGTGCTTCAGTGCTAAGAATGCAGGCATGAGGCGGATCTCCATGAGTTCAAGACCAGCCTGGTCTATAAAAAGCAAGTCCAGGACAACCAGAGCTGTTACACAGATAAAACCCTGTCTTGAAAAAAAGCAAAATAAAACAAAACAAAGAATGCAGGCATGACCAGGACATGGGCCTTGGCATCCAGGGGACTTAAGTTTATCCCCATTTGTGAGATGATGTTTCTACCTGGCTGAGGTGAGGATTATCCGAGATACCTAAGAGAGAATAGTCAGTTGGCACTTGTCTTAAAAGGTTACTGCTGATCACATTTACATTGTTTCATTGTTGGTAGAAACCAGCCTCAGGATCTAGGCCTACTGACAAGACCACACAAACCTTTTTGCTCTGTTAGTTTTCCCAAGAAAGATGATTGCATGTCTAAGGTTCTCTTATCCCTCCCCCTTTTTGTCCCAACCCTCTTAAAAAGAGTTTGTTCACTTATTGTTTATGTAAATGTATGTGTGCCTCTGTGTGTTTGTGTGTGTGCCTGTGCCTCTGTGTGTTTATGTGTGTGTGCCTCTGTTTATGTGCACCATATGTGGCATGTGCTCTGGGAGACTATGGAATCGCACTGGATCGGTTGAACTGGAGTTGGAGGTAGTTGTGAGCTGTCTAATGTAGGTGTTGGAAACTGTACTCAGGCCAGGCGTGGTGGTGCTCGCCTTTAGTCCCAGCACTGGGGAGGCAGAGGATCTCTGTGAGTTCAAGGCCAATGTGGTCTACACAGTGAGTCCAGGGCAGCCAGGGATACACAGAGAAACCCTGAAAAACCTAAAAAAAAAGAAAAGAAAAGAAAGAAACCATACTCAGGTCCTCTGTAAGCACCCTTAACCACTGAGTTATCTCTCCAGCCTCTTTTAAAAATTAAATTGTTATTATTTATTGTTGTTGTTATTATTATTATTATTATTACATGGGCACTCATGACACAGCATACATGTAAGGGGTCAGAAGACAACCTTCAAGAGTTGGTTCCCTGCCTCTACTTTCCTGTGTGTTCTGGTGCCTGAACTCAGAACATCAGACTTGTGTAGCAAGCACCTTACCTGCTGAGCCACCTTGCCATCTCCTTGTTTTATTGTGTTAATGGTGAGTATGAGCAGTGAGGGGTGGTACTTGCTATGTATAGCCCAGGCTACCCTTGAACCGCTACCTCTTGCCTTAGCCTCTTCAGTGCAGGGATTCTGAGTTACAGATGTGTACCACCACATCTTTATTTTTTTTTTAGTGTCTCTGTGTGGGTGCATGTGCATGCACACAAATCAAAGGACAGCTTGATAGAGTTGGTTCTCTCCTTCCACCATATGAGTGGGGGCTCAGAGGTGGGAGATTGAACTCGGGTCGTCAGGCTTCCACCAGGTACCCTTTTACATGTTGAGCTGTCCTACTATCCCAGTTTCTGTTTATGGCGTGGTAGCTAATTAAGGAAGCATCTACCTTAGGTAGTTCAAATTTTCCTTTTTCTTATTTTTAGTAAAGAGGAAAACAGTTTGTGGTAAGGACCTTATTTTAGTTACACACAGCTGTATAAGATTGAGCAATGGAGACTGGTAGTCACACCCTGTGTTGGTACATTTCTGTAATCATGGAAACAAATTATTTACTAATAGGTTCTGCTGAGAATGTCTTACTGGAGAGGCCAGGAGCTTATGGGAACTATGTCTTCATTAAGTTCTGCTCATTGCTGAGATAAGGGTAGCATCCTCATGCTTAGTAAAGTCACTCTAGATCATTAGCATGTGGAAAGGTGTCTTACTAAATTAGATGGATCCTCAGTATCAAGATATTAGATTGAAAAACACAGTATCTTAATAGTGTGTGTACCAGCTGGACTGTCCCTCCCAGAGGCCCTTGGGTGGAAAACTTGGAACTGACCCAGGGAACTGAGCAGTGGAAATTTCCCTTAGTGACACTTTAGCTTCCTGTTTGAAGATGTAGTTTTATTTATTTCTTAAGCGTGTCAGAGAGGTCCTGTGTGTTGACTGTTCAAACACATGCTGGTGTCTTTGATTCAGATGACAAAAATCTCTTTTTGGTAAGAAGATTATGTGCCTGCGCACATTTGTCTATGTGGAGGCCAGAGGTCAGCCTCGAGTGTCATTCCTCATGTTTGTTTGTTGTATGGGACAAGGTCTTTTGCTTGGATCTGGCCTGGCTGGCCTGTAAGCCTCAAAGGTACTTCGCTCCACCTCTCCATCGATGGAATTCCAAATATAGTTCACCACCCCCAGCTTTGCAGTTCAGGTCCTCATGTCTGATCATCCCAACCTTGGGGACCGGGGGTGGACCACAAGCTATTCACTTACCTCTGCCTCTTAAGTGCTGGTACTAAAGGTGTGTGCCACCACTTACTGTTTTAAGAGTGAAAGAGCTGAATATAATGTCTCCACCTGTAATCCCAGCATTTGGGAAGTGAAGTCAGAAGAAGTTTTCAGCTATTTTAGTGAGATTCTATCTTTAAAAAAGAAAAGAACACAGAGAGAATATTCAAAAACTTTAGTGCTCTGTGTGTGTATGCTGGTGCAAGTCTTTAATCCCAGCACTCAGGAAGCCGAACAGGAGCATTTCCATGAGTTCAAAGGCAGTCTGGACTACATAGCCAATTCCAGACCAGCCTGGGCTACATAGTGAAGCCCTGTCCTCAAAAATAAAAACCAACAGCTGCTGTAGGTCAGTCATTGAGGGTGGATGATCCTGTAGGTCAATCATTGAGGGTGGATGATTATACTTGGAAGGGAAATCTTAGCGCAGCGAGAGAAGGCAACAGTCTTAGCTGGAGATGGTCCTGCCGGCTTCCTAGTCAGCAGGCGTTTGTAGTGCCCCAGGAGGAAGTCAGCATAGTGGTGTAGGTGGACAGTTCTCTGTTTGTACACAGCTTTCCCTCTTAATCGGTGCCTTGATGCTTACTCCCCGACTCTCATTTCATTCCCTTTGTAAAAAGGGAATGCTGTGACTTCCTTCGCAGGGTCCCTCTATAGAAGTCAGTCAGCTGTATGCAGTTCCTAGCAGAAGAGCTAGCACACAGAAGGGATGTGTTTCCTTCCTTGGTTTTCCACTCATAGTCTTCAGCACAGTAAGGGTGGAAAGATAAAAGGTTGTACCTTCTCCCTCCTGTGGGGATTCATAACTGAACAAGGACAGTATATTCACATACAGTAACCCTGATGAAAGGCAAACCATAGTAAGTGTACCAGTGAAATGTTAAAGGAAAATAGCAGGAAGAGATGAGTCTTCTCCAGGCTCGGCTGGCTCATTTCACCCGTCACCCATCCAGGGCACAGATTCTCTTTGCAGTATTCCTGCCAAGCGGTTAACCTCCTGTTGAACCTCCCACCCTACCTGTGCTGAGAGGATTTGTATTAGGAGCTCTGGCCTGAAATATGGATAGGATAACTATCCTATCTAGTCTGTCTTGGATAACTGCCTGTGAGATTATGTTTCCTACCTGGGCTGAGAGCTGTCTTCCTTGCAGGTTGGATGGTACTCCTGTAGGGAAACAGCCTGGGCTGAGGTCAGAGAGCTTGGAGTCTGATACTAGACAACTGTGGACTAGAAAACAGGTGCAGGTTTGGCATCCTTGGGCCAAAGAAGACAGGTCTGGTGGAGGACATTGGTGCTTATGTTTCAAATTTGCACATCTCTAGGACAGACAGACGTTTCTCTTCCTTCCTTGTTAACCTCTGTGGATGTGCACCCATTCAGTGATGGGTGCCCCTGAATATTCAGAATATTCCAGCAGAGGTCTGAGCAACATAGCCCAGAGCTTGCAAGGTCACACCATTTGTTTAGGAATTTAATACAAACTCTTGGGCCAGATAATTCCCCTATAACCAAGCCAGATCATCCTCCCCTCAATTAACAATTGTATTTGTTTATCTGTGTGTGTGTGTGTGTGTGTGTGTGTGTGTGTGTGTGTGTGTGTCTGTATACATGAATGCCCTGGGACTAGAACCCAGGACCTGTGTGCTGAGGATATGTTGGGCTAAATCTCTAGCCCCCTTCCAGCCCTGTAAGGAGTCTTAGCTGAAGGATTGGAGGATTGAAATCAACATGAACATCTGGCTGGCTTGATTCTCCCATAGCTGGTATTTCCAGGTCTACCTCCTCCCTATTCCTTATAGGGCAAAGGAAAGCTGTAGCTCTCCTTGGTTGTGATGTTTAGATCAAAAGATTAGTGAATAGGTTAGTGGAAAGGGTGCTGGGTTTGGGATCAGAAGACCTGAGTTCTTAGTCTGCCTCTTGGTAGTCTGGGATCCTGCCCAAGTTGTCTCATCTTTATGAACATTGGCTTCTTCAACTGCAAAATTAAGAATATAGTATTTCTATACGTTCTTGGTATTGGATATTGTCTATGGGAACATCTGGTAGATTATTAGAAATGCAGACATGGAGACTACATCTGTAGTTTGTATGCTCCTTGAAGTTTGAGGGATGTGTGTTTGCACTCTTGCACAAGTGCCATGTTGCTTGTGTGGAGGGTAGAAAACAACTTTTGGGAGTCATTTCTTCCTCTCCACTTTGAGACTTGATCTCTGTGCTGCACTGTGTACTTGGATACTGCAGGCTAGCAGGCTTGTGAATTTCTGGCTACTGTGTCATCTCCACCTGCTGTGGGATTACAGATGTTTACCAGCACATCTGGCCTTTTTTTTTTTTTTTTGGTTTTTCAGACAGGATTTCTCTGTGTAACAGCCTGACTGACATCTGGCCTTTTATATGAGTCCTAGGGATTGGACTAAAGTTGCTGGACTTGCACGGCAAGCGCTTTTACTCACAAATTATCTTGCTTGCTTTGTGGATTTCGTTTTGTTGTTTTTGAGACCAAAGTCTCATTTTGTAGCATAGGCTGACCTCAAATTGGTGATTCTTCTGCCTTAGCCTTCCAAGTGCTGGAATTACTGATGTGCCTGGAACGTTTGAGGGATTTCAAAAACCCATTTGGATGTCATACATCTTGGGGGTTGTCTGTGTTGTCATTTCCATTTCAGACTGCACTCTTGTAGCTCAAGTGGCCTTGAGCTCTTTGCCCTTCCTTCTGCCTCCCAGGTGATGGGATTACAGGCATGTACCACTGTGGCCCAGTGACATTCCTAATCTTTTTGGTCTGAATGCTTCATAGCCTTGAACTCACAGAGATTTGCTTGCTTTATGCGCAGCCTAGGTTGTGATTTTTAGTCTGATTATGCAGAAGAAGAAGAAACTGTCTCAGACAATACTCTTAATTACTGATCCATCTCTCTAACCCCAACTCGGACCATTTTTTCGACTGGATGACTCATTCCTAAATTAAAAATTAAAATTGTCAGAAACAGTCAAGTGGTAATAGTTGTACTTTTAGTACCAATACATACTAAATAAATGCAGGTGCAAAATTTCCCAGCCAGTATCCGCTAAGCACCCCTTAGTCTGTATCTGACATAACTGAGGGGAGTGGTCAGGGAGATGTTTGTATTTAGGTTTCATTCAGTCATCATTTGGTGTGTAGGCAGTGCTCATGAGCACAGCCAGAGCACTGGAGCGCTAACTGAACCAACCCTGTGGGCTCATGGTTGATTTGTACCAGGAGCCTGGAGAACAGTGGGCCTGAAGCTCTTGGCTCTTTCCCTGAAACCATGAACTGTCTCCACACTTGAGATGGAAATCCCTGACTCTGGAAATACAAAGTCAACAGGCTATCCGGGAGTCCTCAGTGCAGCCCTCTCAGCTGCTGTACACTAGGGTATTTGTGATGAAAGAAGAGGCGGTTGGCTAGAAGCAGGCTTCAAGTTTCTAGCATTAGCTGGTCAACAGTGCACGAGTCTAAACTTGAGACTGTTTCTAGAGTTGCTCATGTCAAAACTCAGCTTCTCTAACACGAATCATTCGTAGTTCAGAGGTAAGATGCAGAGAGGCCAGGCCAAGCAAGCCACACAAATCATCCCAGAAAAAGAGCCAGCCATTCCCAAAACTAGGAGCTGAGGCTCCTGGATGACATCCTAGGGTGGCCTGTTTTTGTTACATGATGATGGCAAAGTAAAGAGGCTGGTAGTTTAAAGTTCCACCCAGTTCCACAAACATTTTGAGCACACTGTGAAACTGTTTGCATGGGGCCATCTGGGACACAGTTGTTATCTCGCAAATAAGGGATACTGCCATTGGCATTCAGTCCCAGTATAGCAAGAGAAAGAAGACTTCAAACTGAGAAAGTCAGACAGTGCAGGGAGTATGCATTTATGGGGTGTTTCTGAGCCAGGTCTTGGTAGATGCATGGGGTGTAGAAGAAACTAAAGACTGGGGCCATTCTAGGTTGAGATTGTGGAAGCCAGAGTGCAGAGATTAGCATATGCCATGGTTTATGTGGAGGATGTCTGGGAGGGTGATGAGAGTTAGGGCCTGGAAAGACAGGCTACAGTCTGCCTCAGAAAGCCCTAAGTGCTAAGTCAAGGAAGGAACTTGAGTTGTGCTGAGGTACATACTGAAGGGATTTTCTACACCCAGAGAATATGTGGGGACCAGCAGTTATCTCTCTGCAGCACTTTGAAAGGCTTTCTCCTCCCCACCCCCCCCCATAGGGTTTCTCTGTGTAGCCCTGGCTGTCCCAGAACTCACTCTATAGACCAGGCTGGCCTTGAACCCACAGAGATCCATCTGCCTCTGCCTCCTGGGTGCAGGTATTAAAGGCATGCTCCAGCCTGGCCTCTGAAGGCTTCTTATTCATCATTGCCTATGAGGATAGGGTGGGTAGAGGAGCTGCTTGCTTTCTTGTAAGGGAAGTCCTAGCCATTACCACTCTTTCCTTTGTTCCCTTGCCCTGGCTTTCCTTATGCCCAGCACATCCTGGACAGCTGAATAGAGGTAGAGTACCATTTCCCCCAATTCTGGAACTATTTCAGGCAACATGCCAAAGTAAGCAGGCCACTCCTTACTGCTTAAACTGCCTTGACCCACCCTCCTTTAACTAGCAGGCTCATGGCTTCCTGGTATTTATTGTGTGGCTCACTTGCCTCTGCCTGGTGATTCATCCAGTTAGCTGTGATCTTCGGAATTATTTAATTCAGGGTTGGAGAAATCACTTAGTGTTTTTGTTTGTTTGTTTGTTTTCAAAATAGCGTTTCTTCAGTTAAATTTCTTAGTGTTTAAGAGCACTTGCTTAACTGGATGTGGTGGTGTACACTTTTTAATCCCAGTACTAGGGAGGCAGAGGCAGGCAGATCTCCTAGTTTGTGGCCTGCCTGATCTACAAAGTGAGTTCCAGGGCAGCCAGGGCCACACAGAGAAACCCTGTCTCAAAAAACTAAACAAACAAACGAGCCGGTTGTGGTGGTGCACACCTTTAATCCCAGCACTCGGGAGGCAGAGGCAGGCGGATCTCTGTGAGTTCGAGGCCAACCTGGGCTACAAAGCAAGTCCAGGACAGCCAGGGCTGTTACACAGAGAGTCTCTGTTTCCAAAAAAAACAAACAACAACAACAACAAAACAAACAAAAAAACCCCAAAAAAAGCACTTGTTGTTCCCAATACCCACTTTGGCAGCTCATAACCTCCTGCAGCTCCAGCTCCAGGGGAATCTAATGTCTCTGGCACCTGCACCCATGTACACGTACACACACAAATAAAAATAGTGAAAATAAGACGGGAATGGTGGTGCACGCTTTTCAGCTCAGCACTTGAGAAAGCAGAGGCAGGTGGATCTCTGTGAGTTTGAGGCCAGCCTGGTCTACATAGCAAATTCCAGGACAGCCATGGAGAAAACCTGTCTAAATATATGGATGGATGGATGGATGGATGGATGGATGGATGGATGGCAAGCAGGCATGGTGGCCCACACTTTTTAATTCCAACAGTGAGGCAGGGGGATTTCTGAGTTTGAGGGTAGCCTGGCCTATAGAGCGAGTTCCAGGACAGCCAGGGCTATATAGAAAAACCCTGTCTCAGAAACGGAAAAAAAATTAAATGTCTTATTTTACATATGTGTTTTTGCCCACATGTATATATGTCACTGTGTACTGTGTGTGTTCCTGGTACTCATGGAGGCCAACAGAGGGTGTTGGATCTCCTGGAATTGGTGTTACAGGTGAATGTGGGTGCTGGGAACTGAACCTGGGTCCTCTGCAGGAGCAGCAAATGCTCTTAACCATTGAGCCATCTATCTTTCCAATCCTTTAAAAATTATTTAATTTTTCTTGTATGTTTATTTTTAATCCATGACAGAGGTAGTTGCTTCTCTGGGGTGACAATGACCTCTTTTTTTTTTTTTTTTTTTGGTTTTTCGAGACATGGTTTCTCTGTGTATCCTTGACTCACTTGGTAGACCAGGCTGGCCTTGAACTCACTGAGATCCACCTGCCTCTGCCTCCTGAGTGCTGGGATTAAAGGCATGCGCCACCACACCTGGCAATTAGACAACTGTGAACTGCCATGTGGTTGCTGAGATTTGAACCCAGTCCTTTGGAAGACCAGCCAGTGCTCTTAACTGCTGAGCCATCTCTCCAACCCCCCCCCCCCCACACACACACACCTTTTTCCTGTGTAATAGAGCCCTGGCTGGCTGTCCTGGACTCACTCTGTAGACCAGGCTAACCTCAAACTCACTGAGATACATCTGCCTGTCTCTGCTTCCCGAGTGCCGAGACTAAAGACATGCGCCACCATGCTCAGTTTCAACCTCCATTTTTGAAACCATGCATTTCCAATTCAGTCCAGACTTTTATCTCATTCAGAAAAAAAATCTGGATTCCTAGCCCTCTACATTTCCTGCCCCTGAGTACTCCCTGGCTTGCCCATAAGGGTCACAGTCTCAGATCCTCAAGAATGGTCACTGAGGTTCTGGTTCTAATACTGTGTATCTTTGGGCACGTGCCTTCTCACCTTTGGGCCTTCATTCTCTCTCTCTCTCTTTCTCTCTCTCTCTTGGGTTTCTCCAGACAGGGTTTCTCTGTGTAGCCCTGGCTGTCCTGGACTCACTTTGTAGACCAGGCTGGTGTTGAACTCACAGAGATCCACCTTCCTCTATCTCTCGAGTGCTGGGATTAAAGGCGTGTGCCACCACGCCTGGGTTTTTTGTTTTTGTTTTTTCATTTTCTCAACAATAAAGGAAGGTAGGTTAAATGAATGCTGGACTCCTTCAGGCTCTTACTATCCTCAGAGTCAACAGGGCTGAGTTACTGTAATCCCCAGAGAGCCAAGTGTTGCTTCGAGTAATTTGGCTTCATAAGAAGATGAAGTAACTCAGCTCAGCCTTCATTTTGGTGGCTGACAGCTCTGTCAGTGCAGCCCTGCTCATTGTAAACTTCAGGCCAGCCACAGGCTGCTTTGTAGCAGCGGGTACTGAGACTTTTTCATTTTGATTCCCTAGTTCAGAGCCTGGAGCTGGATAATGGCTTTTGGCTGCTCTCCTGAGCCTGGATCCAGGCAACAGCACAAATTCAAGAGGGCATTTCCCCTGGCGCCCAAGCTGTCTTTGGATGCATGACAAGCTAGCCATTTGGTGAATTCAAACACACATTTCTTTTTGGTCTGAGCAGCTTCAGGTTTTACTGAACAAAAATGCAGCAGCACTAGGGATGCAGCCCTTGACAGGATTTTACTATTGGGCCATGAGGTGTAGAGAATAATGGAGGAAGGCACCAGTTGTTAAGGGTTGGCCTACCTTTTGTGACATTCTAATATAATAAGGTGGCTATTGAGACACCATCTCTACTGGGGATGCTGGGAGTGTCAGGAAGAGCCGCATTTTCTCCAGAGGCCTCAGTGTTCATTGTAAGTCCTGGTCCCACCATGAGAAGCTAAGCCTCTTACTATGGAAAACATTTACCCTCTGCTTCTAAATTAGGACCTCTAAAGCCTCAAGTCCCAAGGAGTGCCCGTTCCAGTGGTTCTCTCCTTTTTATTAACTTGCATGATACATTCATGCCTTCTGAGAAACTTTGGAAGGTCAGAGAACTCTAAGCTCATTTTGTCACACAGGAGGGTGTCCCAGGCCCAAAGAGACCAGATGACTTGTTAATAGTGATACAACTCACTTCAGACAGAATAGGAGTGGACCCATGGTGCCTGTGTCCTTGTTGCAGTGAGTTCTGCCTTGATGTTTTCTGACAGACAGCCCAGCACTGTGGCACAGTGTTCCCAACCCAGCCAGGATGGTTTTGAAAATAAAGCTGCCATGCAGAAAGCCAGCTGACAGAGAGATGGAATGAACAGTTGCTATTTGGGGGTTTGTTTTCTTTGGAGTTCTAAGTGGCTGTAGGTGGTTTGGCGGGCTGGGTGGAGGATCACAAACCCAGGGGCTGCAACATTTCTACTCTGTGACAAGGCTGAGAAGACACTGGCTTCTCTGTCACAACTCCCTCCCATGCAAAGGAGCAGACTAATTCTCCCTTTTAAGCCACTTAGGATTTGGGAGAATTTAGAGACCTAAGAAAAAGTTGGCATAGCAGTATATAGTGGTTTCTTTAATTTAAAAAAATGATTTATTTTTATTTCATGTATATTGGTGTTTTGCCTGCATATATGTCTGTATGAGGGTCCTGGAACTGGAGTTACAGACAATTGGGAGGGAGGAGTGTAGAGAGAGAAGGAAAGGGGGAGAAGGGATGGGGAAGAGAGATTCATAATTGAAATGTAAGCAGATGAGTCTGAAGAGGACAGCTCAGTGAGTTTTCTTTTTTCTTTTTTTTTTTGGTTTTTCAAGACAGGGTTTCTCTGTGTAACCCTGGCTGTCCTGGACTCACTTTGTAGACCAGGCTGGCCTCGAACTCACAGAGATCCACCTGCCTCTGCCTCTCGAGTGCTGGGATTAAAGGCATGCACCACCACGCCCGGCAGCTCAGTGAGTTTTATCAATATACTCCTGTGTAAACTCCCTTCCCCCTTAGGCTGTCTAAAGTCTCCACCTTTGGCAGTCTTGACTTCATCCATAGCCAGCCACTCAAGACTTGGGGAAGAGACTCTTTATCTTTTTTTTGTTTTATGTTTTTGTTTTTGGAGACAGGGTTTCTCTGTGTAACAGAGCCCTGGCTGGCCTGGACTTGCTTTGTAGAACAGGCTGGTCTTGAACTCACAGAGATCCTCCTGCCTCTGCCTCCCAAGTGCTGGGATTAAAGGCGTGAGCCACCAAGCCCGACTGACTGTGTTTATCTTTTTGTTTTTTAAAGATTTATTTATTATGTATATAGTGTTCTGTCTGCAAGTATATCTGCAGGCCAGAAGAGGGCACCAGATTTCATTATGGATGGTTGTGAGCCACCATGTGGTTCCTGGGAATTGAACTCATGACCTCTGGAAGAGCAGCCAGTGCTCTTAACCACTGAGCCATCTCTCCAGCCCAACTGTGTTTATCTTAACAGGAGTTTTTCAAACTCTTGCACAAGAAACTCTTCCCCCTGGGAATCAAGGTATTGGTAAGGAGCTCAGAAATGATCAGTGGCTGTCTGTCGTTTTACATTTCTAGCTCACGGGTTGTGACTGTATCCAAGGGAGAAATCCAGAAGGGCTGAGACATAGGCCTTGTAGACAGGAATGTCACCCCTCCCCCAAGTACTCTCAGTATTTGTAGAAAGTATGAAGTACTTTCATACTTCAGCCTCTTCCAGCTGGTTCTTTTTTCCTCTTAAATTAAAAAAATAATAATGACTTTGTTTACATGTATGGGTATTTTGCCACATGTGTGTCTGTGCACCAAATGCATGCAGTGCCAGTGGAGGCCAGAAGAGGGCGTTGCATTCACTGAATTGATGCTCTGAACCACTGAGCCATTTCTGCAGCACTCTAGGGTTCTATGAGAGGGTCAGGCTGCGCCTCAGAGCTGCACTGTGTCTCAGTCTTACCTTCCTCTTGGGAAGCAGGTAGGCACAACAACAAGCAGCCCCTCTTCCTTTGGCTCCAGACTGCCAGAAGCCAACTTCTTTTCTCTCTGGGTCTTCAGACTCCAAGACCACACATCTGAGATAATTTTGGCTTAAATGTTTCTGCTTTCTTTGGTTGGAAAATTTAAAACACTTGATTTTCTTTCTTTCATTCTTTTCTTCTTTCTCTCTCTCTCTTTTTTTTTAAAGATTTACTTTATTTACTTTATGCATGTGTGCCCTATCTGCATGCCCACCTGCAGCCAGAAGAGGGCACCAGATCACATTGTGGATGGTTGTGAGCCACCATGTGGTTGCTGGGAATTGAACTCAGGACCTTTGGAAGAGCACTAGGCAGTGTTCTTAACCGCTGAGCCATCTCTCCAGCCCCTCTCTCTCTCTCTCTTTTGTTAGTGAAAACAAACCCAAGAGCAGCTTTTCTGATCCATTTTCTTGAAGTACAATGGTGGTTTTAACTGCTGACAGGGTGTATGGCTCTGTGGTCAATGGGAATAAAGAAGGCCATGTCCAAGCTAGGTTCTTGGTGACCCACTTTTTTAAAGGTTCCTGAGGTGGAGTCAGTGAGGAGAGACAACACCCTGGAATGTCCGAATGCTGCGGCCTTATCTTGGCACAGGTGTAGGTGGTAGATAGGGAGGAAGGCCAATGGCTCAGTCTGCTGAGTGTTGCTCAGGTTCTAATGCATGAGTCCCCGACTCTTAGAAATAAACACACCAGGGGTCACCTCAGTTTATCCTCTGCCCCATTTTACAGATAACAGAGCCAGGTGTGGATGGGAGAGGGTGGATAGCATGGCAGGTGAACCCCCTCTACTCCCAGAATTCGGAGCCAGGACTAGTCAAGTGCTAAGGAGGTGAGGCAGGCAAGGAAGACACCAAGACCATCAGTTATCAGAGGGGCAGGCCCAGGGAGCCATGGACACAGCATGTGAGATTCAAGATTGTGAATGGCTGGGGACTTTCATGACTCATCTTCTTGTATTAACAAACTACTGTGTGGCAGCTTAACAGAAAGTAACGTGCTCACAGTTCTGGAGATTGGAAGTCCAGGATCAGAGTCTTGGGTGATGACTTTCTTCTTTTCTTATCTCCTCTCTGTCTTCACATGACCTTTCCTTGACCATTGCCCAAGCCTGGTGTGAGTTTTGAAGAGCTGGGATAGCATGAGGAGGTGGAGATCTTGACTGGAGCCATTTCTTTAGCCTCCCTAATTACCTCTTTTATTTATTTATTTATCTATTTATTTATTTATTCATTCATTCATTTATTTTTGAGGCAGGGTTTCTGTGTATCCTTGGCTGTTCTGGACTCCCTTTGTAGACCAGGCCGGCCTTGAACTCACAGACATCCACGTGCCTCTGCTATCAAGTGCTGGGATTAAAGGCGTTCACCACCACGTCTGGCAATTAGACAGCTGTGAACTGCCATGTGGGTGCTTGGATTTGAACTCAGGTCCTTTGGAAGAGCAGCCAGTGCTCTTAACCACTGAGCCATCTCTCCAACCCCCTAATTACCTCTTAAAGGCTCAATCTCCAAATACTGACACCTCAGAAGTTAGGACTTTAGCCTATGAGTGGGGAGACACAATTTAGCCCATTTACTTCTGATTGACTACTTTGGTCTTTTTTTTTGGTGGGGGGGGGCAATGTTTTCCTCTTCAGGCATCCTGCTTTCTTTTCTTGCTGTACATGCATGCGTGCGTGTGTTTGTGTTTGCATATGTGGGGATGTGGATATGGAAGTCTACGGTTGACACTGGTTATCTTCCTAGAGCACTTTCTCCCTTTTATTCTGAGGCAGGGTGTCTTTGCTAAAACTGGAAATCACCATTTTGGCCAATCCTAGCTTGTCACCTTGCTCCAAGGAGTTCCTTTTTCTGTCTCCCTCTGGGATTCCAAGTGTGTTGTTACCCTTATCTGTTTTTTAAAATTGGTTCTGGGAGAGGCAGGAGGATCTCTGTGAGTTTGAGGCCAGCCTGGTCTACAAAGCAAGTCCAGGACAGCCAGGGATATATAGAGAAACCCTGTCTCAAAAAACAAACAAACAAACAAAAATTGGTTCTGGGGATCTAAACTCACATCTTGTGTGCTTTACCCACAGAGCCATCACGCTAGGACCTCTCTCCCCACTGAAGTATCTTTATTCTGTCCCCTAATCTTTTAAAAGTTATGTTTTATGTATTTATGTACATAGCCATATGCTGCATTGCATGTGTGGAGGTCAGAGGACAACTGTAGGAGTCAGTTCGGTCTTCCTGGGGATTGAACTCAGATCATTAGGCTTTTTTTTTGTTTGTTTGTTTTTTGAGACAGGGTTTCGCTGTGTAATAGCCCTGGCTGTCCTGGACTTGCTTTTAGACCAGGCTGGCCTCGAACTTGAACACACAGAGATCCGCCTGCCTCTGCCTCCCAAGCGTTGGGATTAAAGGCGTGCATCACTACGTCCGGCAGATCATTAGGCTTTATTCACTGGACCATCTCATGTCCTGCCCCTTGGTTTTTGAAACAGCCCTCAATTGATGTGGTCCAGGAGCTAGAACCCAGTACTTCATGTGTGCTAAACAAGCATTCTAACAGCTTCACTCTGTCCTCAGCACTCTTGTTTATTCTGAGACAAGGTCTTGCCTGGCTCAGGATGGCCTCGAACCCACAGTGATCCTCCTGTCTTTGTTCCTAAGAGATGACATTATGGGGCAATGCATTGTGCTTGGTCAGGAAGCCTGCTTTTTCATTACTTCTTACTTGGCATTCTTTTTTGTACTACTGCACTATGATCTAGCACTGTAGTGGCTTATTCAAGGGAATAGAGATTATTTTCATCCACTACTTCAAATCTGATAAGTCTGTGCACTTTGGAGTCTGTCCTCCAGTTTTGTTATTCTCACATATATGACAGGTATTATCTGCTCTGTTTCCAGGGACGATCAGGTGATCTGCTCATGACCAATCTACTGTTGGTTTTAGTGCTGGAGATTGAACCCAGGGCTTTGCCATGCCAATCAAGTACTTTCCAGTCTCCCACTTGGAATGTAGCTAATAATGAGCAGGGGCTTCTGACCCTCCTGCCTCCACTTCCCAATTATTCCCAGGATTATGAGCTTGTGCCACCACTTCTGATTTTTGCTGTGATGGGGATGGAACCCAGAGGTTTGCAAATGCTAGACAAATACTCTGTCAGCTGAGCCACATCTCCAGCCTCTGGCTCTGTGTTTTAATTGTGGTAAAATGAGCCGGGCGGTGGTGGCGCACGCCTTTAATCCCAGCACTTGGGAGGCAGAGGCAGGCGGATCTTTGTGAGTTCGAGGCCAGCCTGGTCAACAAAGTGAGTCCAGGACAGCCAGAGATATTCAGAGAAACCCTGTCTCGAAAAACTAAAAAATAAATAAATAAAGAAAGAAAGAAAGAAAGAAAGAAAGAAAAATAAAAAAATAAAATAAAATTGTGGTAAAATGTATATAACACAAAACATAAAACTTAACCATTTTAATGACAAATAAATGTGTAGCCCTGTGACATTGAGTATGCTTACACTGTTAAACTGCTCTGTGTTCACTCTTTTTATTTTAATTTTTATGTGCTTTGGTGTTTTGCCTGCATGTCTGTCTGTGTGAGGGTGTCAGGTCTCCTAGAACTGGGATTACAGACAGCTGTGAGCTGCCGTGTGGTTCTTGGGAATTGAGCCTGGGTCCTCAGGAGTGGGAGTGTAGCTGGTGCTTTTGTAACTGCTGAGCCACATCTCCAGCTCTTGTGTTTACCCTTAAGTAAAACTATTCTTGTGTTTGTTTTCTTCCTGCCATTAGGATGAGCTGGTTCTCAAAACCAGATGCCATAGTGGAAGGGTTCTGGAGTCAGAGGGACTGAGCTGGAATTCAGGCTCTATCACATGCTAAGTGAAGTTGTTTTGGTTTTGCTTGAGATGGGCTCATTACCTGAGTCAGACTTGGAACTTCTGAGGACGGCCTTGAGTCAGGAGAGTCTCCTGTCTCCACATCCTGAGTACTGGGATTACAAGCAGACCCACTGCTACTCTTTACAGGTGTGTTGGCATTAGTTACTGCAGCAAAGGGTGTTTATGGATACATGTGACTGTGGGAAAGGGCAGGGTGGGGCTGGACTCTCTTCTGCCAGTCACCTTCATTCTCTTGACTCCCTTGTAAGTCTCATCATTGGCTGGCTGTCCAGTTTGGTTTATAGTTTTGTTCCTGGAAATTCCTCCTACCTCCTTTTCTCTCCCATTGCAGTTAGAAAACTCAAAGAGGATTCTGATTGGCTGTTGGAGTCATGTGTTCATGACTAGCCAATCACTACAAGGCAGAACATATCAAGTCTGTGGCTAACAGGCCTACCCCACCCTGTGATAGGGAAGCTCTGTTTGCAGAGGCTTGGGCTTTGAGGAATTGGTCCTTAGGAAGCCGTTGTCCATTTTGTCTCTCCTGTTTCCTGATGTGGTGTGTTGCTCTGCTCAGGTTTTCTCCTAGCTCAAGCAGGACTTGTAGGGAGGGCAGGAAACATGGGTTCTCTCCTGGGCCCACTCCTTCACAGGATCTGCTGAGCACCCTGCCCACTGTTTGGACGTCGATGCATGAGTGTTTGTCTCTGAGCACTTGCCGTGTACCAGGGATCCTGAGGGAGTGGGACATTGCCAGCCCTTCAGGGCACACATTCCAGTTAAGCTGCTCACAGAGTAGAAGGGAAACATGTGTCAGGGCTCCAGGACTATGGTTCTGTGCCCTATTTCTCTCTCTCTCTCTTTCTTTCTCTCTCTCACCTTCCTTCCTTCCTTCTTTCTCTTTCTTTCTTTCTTTCTTTCTTTCTTTCTTTCTTTCTTTCTCTCTTTCTTTTTTTTTTTTGTCCTACTTTGGCTGTTGCCATTTGGACAGGGGAATGATGTAACTGTCTGGGGTAGGACAGGCTGGTTTGTCCCCTGCTCCACCCCTCTGACTGTTGCACCACACACTGGAAGCATTTCCTGCTGGCATTCCTCTTTCCCCATTTCCACATAACTGCCGGCAGCCCCAGCTCTCTGTCCTGTCTCAGTTGCCAGGGCGCACTCATGCTTGCTCAGGCAGAAGGGGGCTTTTGTTGGCATGGATTCAGCTGGAAGCAGAGGAAGAAAAGCCAGTTGGAAAAGAAACAGCCAGGAACGGAAACCAAGGGCAGGCAGTTTCTCTGTGTCCTAACCCGGGCTGGTCACCTGGGCTAAGGGCGTGACGCCCGGGGCCTGGCTTATAAGGGGAAGAGCATCATGCTTGCTTCCTTCCTTCCTTTCTTTTTCTTTTTTTGGTTTTTTGAGACAGGGTTTCTCTGTGCAGCCTGTCTGTCCCAGATCTCAAATCTGTAGACCAGGATGGCCTCGAACTCACAGAACTCCACCTGCCTCTACAGCCTTCAGTGCTGGGACTAAAGGTGTGTACCACCATACCTGGTCTTATTTCTGTTTTGAGCATGTTTATTTTGTTGTGCTCTGGGGTATGTGCATTTGGAGTTCATTGTGCTCACATTATTATTTTTTGAACAAAAATTTTCTTAACCTAGTACCAGGCTTGTTTCTTTTTGGATAGTTTTTGCTGTTAGGTATTCACATTCATGTTGCAGTCTCTCTTCTGCAATATGAATCCTCAGTGAGCCCTATCTAATAACTTAAACCTCTAGTAGCTCAGTTTGGTTAAAAAATATCTTCTGATAGCTGGGCAGTGGTGGCACACACCTTTAATACCAGCACTTGCGAGGCAGAGGCAGGCTAATCTCTGTGAGTTCGAGGCCAGCCTGGGTCTACAGAATGAGTCCAGGACAGCCAGGAATACACAGAGAAACCCTGTCTCGAAAAAGCAAAAACAAAGCTTCTGTCACTGAAATATTATGAACGTAGAGCATAGTTAAACCTTTGTTGTTGTTGAGACAGGGTCTCCCTGTGTAACCCTGGCTACTGGCCTGGTACTTACAATATAAACCAATCTGCTTAAATTTGAAGCAGTTCTCCTGTCTCAGCCTCCCAAGTGCTAGGATTACATGTGTGCCTGGTTTGTAACAATTATAACTTTCTTAGTGTCCTGGCTGGGGCTGTGGATATAGCTCAGTTGTTAGAGTGATTGCCTCAAGTGCAGGAAGGCTGGGTTATTTCCTCAGAATTATATAAACTGGATGTAGTGGTTCTACCTATAATCTACCTGTAATCTCAGTACACAGGAGGTAAACACAGGAAGAGCAGAAGTTCAAGGTCATCCATGGTGAGTTTGAGGCTAACTTGGGCTACCTAAGACCCAGAGGCTGGAGAGATGGCTCAGCAATCAAGAACACTTTGGCAGGCCAGGTGTAGTGTCACATGTCTTTAATCCCAGCATTTGGGAGGCAGAGCCAGGTAGATCTCTGAGTTCAAGACTAGCCTGGTCTTCAGAGCTAGTCCAGGACAGCCAGGGATATTATATGGAGAAACCCTGTCTCGAAAAAACAAACAAACAAACAAACAAGTAAACAAAATAACACTTTGGCAGAGGTCCCAAGGTTCAATTCTCAGCACCCATATAGTATCTCACAACTATCTGTAACTAATTCTAGGGGATCTGATATTCTCTTCTGACCTTTGCAGGCTCCTGCGTGCACATGGTTCAGCCACACACGCGCACACACACGCATGCATGCACACATGCACGCATGCATGCACATTCATAAGTACATAAAAATAAAACAAATACATTAATGACAGCACATGCTGGCAAGGTTGCAGAGAAAGGGAACACTTCTCCATTGCTGGTGGGAGTGCAAACTTGTACAACCACTATAGAAGTCAGTCTGGAGATATCTTAGAAAACTTGGAATAGCTCTACCTCAAGACCCAGCCATACCACTTGTGGATATACAGCCAAAAGATTTCTCACCAAACCACAAGGACGTTTCCTCATCTATGTTCATAGCAGCCTTATTTGTAATAACTAGAAACTGGATACAACCCAGATGTCCCTCAACTGAGGAATGGATAAAAAAAAACTGTGGTACACCTACACAATGGAATACTACTCAGCCATCAGAAACAACAAAATCATGCAATTTGCAGCCAAATGGATGGAACTAGAGAAGCTCATCCTGAGTGAGCTAACCCAGACCCAGAAGGATGCACATGGCATCTATTCACTTATAATTGGATTTTAGCTATATAATACAGTATAACTATGCTACAGCCAATGCACCAAACAGGAACATATAGACTTTTTTTTACCTGTCCATGAGACACTTTGCCCTAGTGGTGCTGCCTTGTAGGTCCCCAGTGTATGAGGAGGCTCTTGACTCTCATATGACTGCTGAGCTGGGGCAGGGGACTGATATGTAGGGACACTCCACTCTGGAGGAGTGGGATGGAAGGTATAGGGGATAGAGGGTGGGAGGGGTGGAAAGAGGGTACTATGATGGAGATGTAACCTGAAGTAATAAATAAACATAAAAAAATTAAAATACCCAATCTCAAAGCAAAAGTCTCTTCTAATGCTGATATCTGTACTCATGCTGTGTTATTTTGTAACTTTTTGAGTTTTTTCTTTACACTATGGTTATTAGCCACTGCTCCTTTTTGTATATGATCAGAAACTTTTTGTTGAATCTCAAATGTAAACTTTTCCTTTTTGGATGCTATATTTCTATATTCCTATAGATTTTTTTCCCCTTGGGAACTGTTTGTCCTTTTAAGATCTGGGAAATAAGGCTGAGCATGGTGGTAAAAACAAGCAATGCCAGTACTCGGGAGTCTGAGTTCCAGTACTCGGGAGTCTGAGTTCCA
>CAJQZJ010027415.1:5349403-5366368 GCA_907164525.1 Lophiomys imhausi | reverse complement strand
GTGAGTTCGAGGCCAGCCTGGTCTACAAAGTGAGTCCAGGACAGCCAACAATACACAGAGAAACTCTGTCTCGAAAAACCAAAAAAAAAAAATCCACTGATCCCATGTGGCTTCAGAGTTGAAGGATTTCCAGTAGGAATTGATATGGGAAAGTATATGGGCAAGTGACAGTTTGAGAAACAAAATGACCTCTGGCCCTTCCAGGGCAAAGGTCATCTTAGACCCTGAAAAGCGCCTGGGGATTGTTACAGGGTGAGAAGACAGGGCACTAACTGGCCTAACCGGTCATCTGCTGATGCTGGGCTTTCACACCTACAGAGAAGTGGGTTGTGCCCATGAGCAGTGTAGGAGACACAGTCTGGGCACTTGGGAGGACACCTTCCTTTCCTTAGTGCTTCCAAACCTGTTCAGGGTCACTAACCCATGGGGAGAGATGCTAACATGGTGGGGTTTTATCATATGTGGGTTTTAAAACCAATTTTAAATCTACTGGGAAGTGATTTTTTTTTTTTTCAGAGAATTTTACCACCAGCTGTCTTGGTTTGCCAACTGGTAGTTTCTGGGTAGACTGAGTCTCCCCTGATGCCTGGGTGCCAGACTACTAACTTCCAGAGTCTGGGCACAGAAGGCAAAGTGGTGGCTCAAACAGAAGCAGGCCAGTTCTCCACTCTGTACTCAGGCAGCTTGACTTTTGATCCTCTGCTTGCTACTCCTTTCTTTTTCTTTTTTTTTAAATATATATTACACAGATATGTATGTTTGTGTCTGTGTGCATGGGCACTTACATGCACAGTATGCAGAAGATGACTTGTAGGAATTGGTTCTCCTTTACCATGGTGGTGTCAGAGGTGAGCTCCTATCATTAAGCTTGGCAGCAAGCATCTTTACCTGTTTGGTCATCTCAACAGCTCCGCTTCAGCCCTTTTGAGACGAAGTGTCATCTATCCCAGGAGGCCTCAAACTAGTTAGTTGTGTAGCCAAGGATGACCTCGAACTTCCGATCTTCCTGACTCTGCCTTGGTGCTGGGATTATAGGGCTGCACCACCACACTTGATTTCTGTGCTTCTGGGGATAGAACCCAGGGCTTGGTGTGCTGTAGGCTCTAAACTGTATCCCTGCCTCTGTGTGACTTAGACAGGTGATGAACTCTTTGTGTGTTAATATCCTACTCTATTAAGCAAGACAATAATAATAACTACCTATGGGGTTGTTGGGAGGATGGTAGATGACCAGGAACCCCCCCCAAAAAAAAAAGCCAATAAACATGTAAAGTACCAATCATGACCCATGTAACCCTGAAGAGTATGTTGGGCAAGGCAAGGAAAGAGAGGCTAAGTGGAAAGAAGCAAGCAGAATGGAGTGAATGCCCTATTCATCCAGCATTCTCTTGGACATTTATCTTCCTCTCTGACCATGAAGGAGTACCACTCTCATTTTGCATCCAACAAAACACATTAGAGGTCTAATGACTTAACCTGCCTCTTGCTCAGCCTCAGGGCCAAACTTCTTTTGGTAGAAAGCCCCATAATCCTTCCCTTTATGCCCTAGTGCTAATTGGCTTCAGCCAAGGGTTAGGGATGACTAGGTGGCATTGGCCAGAGTGATAAGATGCTTTTGTATGTGATACATATATGGGTGGGGGTGTGATGTGTGGGTGCAGAGATATGTGGAGGCCAGAGATAGTGTCAGGTATCTTCCTTAGTTATGTTCTACTTTATTTTTGTGGCGGGGTCCTCACTGAACCTAGCACTCACTGATTCGGCCAGGCTGATTGGCCATGAGCTCCAAAGATCCACCCCACCTTCACCTTCCCAATGATGGCTGGACCAAACTCCGGATTCTCATGCTTATGCAGAAAGCACTTGTTTTTCCCAAGCTGTGGGATTTTTTTAAAGATTTATTTATTTATTTTACATATGTGAGTGCTTTTATCTTCATACACCTGGCATCCCAGTATAGATGGTTATGAGCCACCATGTGGTTGCTGGGAATTGAACTCAGGACCTCTGCAAGAGCAGACAGTGCTCTTAACCACTGAGCCATCTCTCCACCCCATTTTTTTGGAGGGGGGGTGTTTTTTAAGATAGAGTTCTCTGTGTATCCCTGGCTGTCCTGGAATTTACTCTGTAGACCAGCCTGGCCTTGAACTCACAAAGATCTGTCTGCCTCTGTCTCCGGGTGCTGAGATTAAAGGCATGTGCCACTACTGCTCAGGCCCAAGCTGTGTTTTGCAAATGTTGACATGTATATGTCTGTGTGTGCACATATACACTTTTTTTATTTTTTTTTTTTTTTTGGGTTTTTTGAGACAGGGTTTCTCTGTGTAGCCCTGGCTGTCCTGGACTCACTTTGTAGACCAGACTGGCCTGGAACTCACAGAGATCCGCCTGCCTCTACCTCCCAGGTGCTGGGATTAAAGGCGTTCGCCGCCACTCCCGGCTTACACTTTTTTTTTAAAATTATTTTATTTATTTATTTATTTTTAATGTACATTGGTGTTTTGCCTGAATGTGTATCTGTGTGAGAGTGTCAGATCCCCTGGAGCTAGAGTTACATACAGTTCTGAGCTGCCATATGAATGCTGGGAATTGAACCTGGGTCCTCTGGAAGAGCAGTGAGTGCTCTTAACTACAGGGCCATTTGTCCAGCCCTTGTTTTGTTTTTAAATCTTAAGTTCTGCCCTTACATACACCAGTGACAGACATTTTTTGAGCAGAGACTCTGCTCAGCATGTCACATACATTCCTCATTCTGACTAGCACAGTGACCTCACCAGATTGGTGCTGTCACTATGAGATTAGTGAAGTTAAGAAATTGGCTCAGGACGTTAATGACAGAGCTAGACTTGGAAGCTGGCCACCTGGACTCCCCAAACCACCATTATAACATGCTGTAACCCAGCAGATCCTGAGTTTGCTGGACCATGCAGGTGTCTCATCCACTTGTACACAGAATGAACTATGTGCTATCTCAGTGCCTCTGGGTGGGTGAGCATTCTGTGAGGTTGTTAATTGTGGACCTTATTTCTTTCCTCTTTGTCTGTGTTAAATAGGTAAGAGGCTTCTTTTTCTCTAGAATCTTCCTTTGCTGCCTGTGTACTCCCTGTGTGTTTGCTGATGAAGTCAGCAGGGTTTCTGACTTCCTTTTCCTGGTCATACACAAGTACTTATTTTACCATCTCTAAATGGAGTGCGTTAGCTCCAGGCCACAGAGAGCAAATTAGGGGAGCAGGGAGATACATCATGGGAATGAGGCTGCTTGGAAAAGTGTGTCTGTGCGTCTGGCCTGAACTCCCCTGCTGTGTGGGAATAAATGGAGTGATGTCAGAATCTCACTCCAAGGCTGTTGCAGAATGAGGTCTACCGGTGAGCTTGAAACAGCACATTTTGGCTTATGAAAACTTAAAAAAAATGCGCGTGCACGAGAGAGAGAGAGAGAGAGAGTGTGTGTGTGTGTGTGTGTGTGTGTGTGCGCGCGCGCGCACGCGCGATAGGTGACCTTGTAGGAAGTGATCTCTCTCCTTCCATCGGGTCGATCCTGGGGATCTAGCTGAGATCATGGGGCTTGCCAGCAAAGCTCCCTTTCCTGCTGGTGCATGTCACTCTCACTGGGCCTGGTTCTGGTTTCTAAGGATTTGTGTTCCCTTTCCAGCCCAAGTTGGCCCTTGTGCCTTCATACAGGGTAGGACAATGAAAACGGCACTCTGGCCCAGCCTTCTGGAACTGTAGGCAAGATCAGCAGCACCTCCTCAGAGGATATCCTTGACCTGGTCAACTGACAATTCTGCTTTTTTCTGTTTTGTTTTGTTTTCTTTCTTTTTTTTTCTTTTTTTTTTTTTTTTTTTTTTTGAGACAGGCCTTCTCTGCGTAGCCCTGGCTGTCCTGGACTCAATTTGTAGACCAGGCTGGCCTTGAACTCGCAAAGATCCACCTGCCTCTGCCTCCCAAGTGCTGGGATTAAAGGCGTGCGCCACCACACCTGGTTCCTGTTTTCTTAAGACAGGGCCTTATTCTGTTGCTCAGGCTGGTCTGGGATTACAGATGTAAGCCACCATGCCTGGCCTCTTTTTCTTCTAATTGATGGCTTAGGAGACTTAGGAGAGAAAACTGAAGTATTTTTTCAGTACTTCCATGGGTCAGCCCAAATTCTAAACAAGATTTGCAAAGGGCACAATTTAGGAATAAGATGAGAGTTGCTGGGGGTGGATTCACAGTTGACAGGGCCTAGAGCTTGGTTCCCAGCACTCCCACTGGGCAGCTCACACCACTGAACTCTAGTTCCAGGGGATCCAGCACCCTCTTCCAGCTGATCACTGCCCCTGAAGAAGGATTGGCTTCTCTGACTTGGATGACTGTGAATTTTGACTTTATGTCTTGTTTTGTTCTCATACCTGGACAGATGAGCCCCTGCCCTGCTTTCAGCAAAATGATCAGTGACATAATACCTAGTTGTGGTTTCCTAGCTCAGGGTTCTCCAGAAATCTTTATTCACAGCAAAATGAGGCAAGAACCCTTGAAAGATGTCTAGAAGCAAGTAAAGCAAGCCCCCTTAGCTGCCTTTGGCTGCTGAAGTCCTACCATGCACGCCCAAGCCACGTAGGGTTCTTCATAGGCTCACTAACACTGGAGGCTCAGGGTTGCGGGTTTTGGGAAAATATCCTCTGTAGTTTGCTGTGTGGGTTATGCTGGGGTGCACACACTGGGTGCCTTCACTTGAAGATCGTGGCTTTTGGAAGGACTAGGGACTGCAGTCCACTTAATGAGAAAGCTGGTTCCTGAGCCCTCCTTTTCTGTGCTGAGGCTCTCAGTCAATAGGGAGGGTGTAGGCATGCCTTCTTCACATCCGTTGAAGCGCTTCATGCTGTTTTCACCTATACTGAATGTGGGGCAGATCAGAGTAGACAGACCTCTCTCCTTCCAGGAAAATCTAGTTGACTTTGGCCTAGAAGAAAGGAAGTCTTTTCTCATCGTACTGAACTGACGTCCTCTGTTGTCACTGCCAGATACCTTGTAGAAGGGGTTTCCAGTCCTGGATGAGTGTTTCCTCCTCCGGTCGCTCTGCTTCTTAGGGTGTCTCTTGTATGCTGTCTTTAAATAGCTGTTAGGGGGTCTAATGAAGCCACTGTCTAGAGACCAATGTTTATTTCAACATGGTTGTAGTTGCTTTTGCTTCAGCTTTCAGAGCCAATAAAACTAGTTATTAGAGTCTGTAATTGCTGGTGCAATTACTCTCTTGGAACTAGCAAAGGCATAATTAAATATGGAGATTTCACAGACTTTTTTTCTCATCTAAAAGCAACCTCTTGGGGCCGGGCGTGGTGACGCACGCCTTTAATCCCAGCACTCAGGAGGCAGAGGCAGGTGGATCTCAAGGCCAGCCTGGTCTACAAAGTGAGTCCAGGACAGTCAAGGATACACAGAGAAACCCTGTCTCAAAAAACCTAAAAAAAAAAGCAACCTCTTAAACTTCTGTTAGGTTTAAATTTTGGCTGTTAAAGCCAGTGTGTTTACAATGACACTGAGATGTATAATAGATATCGATTTCTTTGGATACCTCCTCTTTGAAGATCAGGCTTTGAGGATCTTTTGGGGTTCCTTAGCCTCCAAGTTCTTTCTTTAATCCAACCATCCAGAATTTGGGAAGGTTGGCAAGTCATTACAGGCCAGTTTGCATTTATTTATGTAAAAACTGAGTTTGGTCTCTATGGACTTTGGCTACTTAGAAAAGCAAGTATGGTTAGAAATCTAGTTAGAGCTTGGTATGGTGGCTCATATTTATAATCCTAGCGCCCGGGACCCTGAGACAGGGTGATTGCTGAGAGTTCAGGGCCAGCCTGGACTGTACAGTGAATTCCAAGGCAGCCTGAACTTATATGTAGTATAAGAACTTGTCTCAAACTCCCCACCCAGATACCCAGGTGGGACAAAGGGAGTTTTACTTGGACAGTGTTCAGAAAGAAGAGTGTCATTTGGCCCATGGAGCACCAGGTTCCCCAGGTTTTCCTTCACTGCATGCAGCTCCTCACTTTTGTAAGGTGTAGGAAGTGAAGTGTTGTGAAACCTATGTTCACACATGTTCTTGAGGCCAGATGCAGACCAAATGGCACTTTTTAGGGTTCTTTACTTATATAACATATTTAGGGAGTTCCTCAGAATGTACCCTTTCTTTTTTGAGCTGTCAGGTAATTGAAAAATACAGAAGTTAGATGGGGAAGGAGAAAAAAATCCACAATTGCTCCTGCCTCACACCACCCTGGGGAATCCACTGCTTTCTGGGCTGATAAGCTTTTATAAGCCCGCAGATGAAGCGTGACCTGGAGGCTAGTGTATTTGCTGGGGACCTTTCCTTTTGCACACTTACCTTAGTTACCTCTGTACAGTTACCTCACACTTACCTCTGAGTTTGATGCCAGCCTGGTCTACAATTCAAATCTAGGACAGCCAGGGCTACACAAAGAAATCCCGTCAATCAATCAATCAATCAATCAATAAGAAAGAAAGAAAGAAAGAAAGAAAGAAAGAAAGAAAGAAAGAAAGAAAGAAAGAAAGAAAGAAAGAATGAATTACAGCCAGGGCTACACAAAGAAATCCCGTCTATAAATAAATAAATAAATAAATAGATAAATAGATAAATAGATAAATATATAAATAAATAAATAAGAAAGAAAGAAAGAAAGAAAGAAAGAAAGAAAGAAAGAAAGAAAGAAAGAAAGAAAGAATTATATTGACCTGGTCTACAAATCAAATCTAGGACAGCCAGGGCTACACAAAGAAATCCCGTCTCTAAATAAATACATACATACATACATACATACATACATACATACATACATACATACATACATAAGAATTATATTGACCCTGGCGTTGTGGTGCACACCTTTAATCCTAGCACTGGGGAGGCAGAGGAAGGCGGATCTCTGTGAGTTCAAGGCCAGCCTGGTCTACAAAGTGAGTCCAGGACAGGGACAGCTAAGGCTATACAGAGAAACCCTGTCTCGGAAAAAAAAAAAAAAAAAAGAATTATATTGAGGCCAAACCATTGTTCTTCATAAATGGTTCTTAGGACAGACACCTAGGCTAACAATCGGGTTTCAACCTTTAGACAGTGGGACACAATGCTGTTATCTAAAAAGCTCTCAGTGAAGAAGTGCACATTGAGCTACAAAAAAGAAGGTAATTTTACAGTGTTGTAGATAACTTTACAGGTCTCTGTTGAGTGTTGATAGCTCTCCTGTGAAACATGTGTCCCCAGGCTATAGGGTGCACCTGGAAGTGGAGGGAATGTGTTAACCTGTGTGACATACAAAGAAAGGATGGTACAGGTGCATGCTTGCAAGAGCGCACATGCACACAGCTTCCCTGACCCAGCCCAACTTGGGCCTCAGACAAAATGATCTGTTTCTACATAGGTTGGGAGGTAAGAGAGCAGATACCACTGATCTGACCAAATGGTCAAATTCCAGATTTGTTCATGGCAGGAACCCCATCTTCATTGTCTTTATGTGTTTCTGTTATAGAGAATGCTGTACTAGCCATCTCTAGGCATGGGACTTCTGGTTTTGTTCATTTAATTTCCAGACCGAAATTACTGGCTCAGAGAACCAGAAACATCTTTATGCTGTGCTCCGTTGTCATCTTACTGTCAGAAGCATAACAGTTTGCAGGGTTGTTGGCTTTGTGTGACATGGCATTTTAACCCAAACTGATCTAATATTTGCTACAATTTTTGCCATTTAGTTGGTGTGGAATGGTTCTGAATGGTGCTTTATAATAGTTAGAGCTGGCAGAGTTTGGGGGTGATGTTTGCCTTCCTAATGTGCTAAGCCGCTCATTTTGGGGGTGTGATGTTTGCCTTCCTAATGTGCTAAGCCGTCCTGTATGTCGGCCTGTTTCCTCCGCAGTGAGCCCGGCATGGAAGCTAAGCCGTGAGCTACAGTTTGACCCCACAATATATTCCTAGTTTGACGGCCTGTCTGTACTTTGATTTTTTTGCAGCAGATGTGGTTGCCAGAGAATTTAAACTTGTGTTTGCGTGCATCTTCCATGTCTGCATTGTAAGCTGTGTGAACTTTGTGTACTTCTTTTAGAATATTGAATGAGCTCCTGCGTAGAAGGTGTTGTTTAGCCCTTTACAGAGGAGGCAACAGCTGAGGTGTATGCACTACACTAGGAGAAGGGCTCAGCGTCTTCTCTGACATCATGCCGTGCCAGGCACGCTCAAGTCTGCTTTCTTCCCTACAGCGGCCCTGCAGGCTCTGAAGCGCAAGAAGAGGTATGAGAAGCAGCTGGCACAGATTGATGGCACCCTGTCAACCATCGAGTTCCAGCGGGAGGCCCTGGAGAACGCCAACACCAACACGGAGGTGCTCAAGAACATGGGCTATGCCGCCAAGGCCATGAAGGCTGCCCACGACAACATGTACGTGCCCCTGCTGGGGAGGGATGTCTGGAGGGGAATGTTGCTTGTTGCATGGCCTGGTTCTGCTCGGCTCTCTCTGGCGCGCGAGTGGATTGTCTGCTGCATTTGTTTCCACACAGAGCTCAGGAACAGAAAGAGAAGTTGTTTTGTTTTCTTGCCTGGTTCTAGGTTATTGTGATAGGCATAGTTTCAAGTGGGGAATGTCTTTAGAAGGTCCCCTCAGCCACCTCTGTTCATCTGTGCATCAGACTGGAGAATCCTGTGTCCCAGAGAGGGAAGCCACCCGTGCTGAGTTACAAGTGTGGATGGGCCTGGGCGCTGGCTTGTGTGCTTCCTCCCAGGGCTTTGAGGAGCATTTTGTCTCTCCCGGCCCTCAGGCTATGGCTGCCGTGTGCTCCTGCACTCAGCAGTCCTTCCTTCTTTGTGGAAGGTTGCTCCTCCTGCCAGTGGCCTGAGAACTAGATGCCCAGCCTGGTGCCTGTCGTAAAGGGTTCTTTCGCTGGAAAAGCTCTGCACGTATTCAGTTCGGTGACACTTGAGCTTCCACAGAGGGAGGGGTTCTTGGAGACTTGCCGCTTTGGCTGCTCAGCCATGCTCTAGCACTGGGGTCTGCAGTGCACAGCCTTTGGCCTGCTCCAGCCAGCTGAGTGTTTGTTAGCCAGCTCCATAAACTGCATTAAAATATTTATTAGTTGGCTGGGAAAACTTGGTGCTCTTTGCTCTAGAAACGAGGTGCAGGAGCATTGCCCTCACACAAGTGAGGTGTGGAGTGTCCTGCTCAGGATGAGAGGCTGAAGTCTCACCCCTTTATTTCTGTTTTCCCAGACATGTAGCACAAAGGACAGTTAGGAGTATGTATATTTTGACTTATACAGACCATCCTGAATAACTGTGTATGACATATAGTGTATAAAATCCCACAAGTGGGCCTTGCCTGTGGTACTTAACAGAGGTGTCTGCGTAGGGAAGGACCTTTCAGGGGACTCACCTATGTTTTGTGGTTTGTAATTTTTACCTTCTTCTGTTCAGAGTTGCTTTGGGGCTTGAAGAAGGGGTCTTGGTGTAAGAGTTAAAGTCCTGGGGGTCTCACCTGATGTGTTTATAAATCTGTGGGGAGGATCCTTGACTCCACCTGGCTACAAAGCCTGATTTTCCTGGGTGTGGAGTAAGTGAAGGCTAAGGAGAATTTCCATCTGCTTGACTGTGAGAGTCTCCATTTTACATTTACTTGAGTGTGCGCCCAGGCCTGTGTGGTTGGGGGGGGGGTCAGTCTCCATTTTACATTTATTTGAGTGTGCGCCCACACCTGTGTGGGTGGGGGTCAGGGACAACTTTGTGGGGTCGGTTCTTCCCTTGCACTTTTTTGTGAATCCTGGGGCAGGTAGATCTCTGGTCACCAGACTTGTACAGCAAGCACATAGTTGGCTGAGCTGTCTGGCCAGCTCATGAATTCCAGGGGTTTTTTGTTTTTGTTTTTGTTTTTGTTTTTGTTTTTTTTTTTTTTTGAGACAGGGTTTCTCTGTGTAGCCCTGGCTGTCCTGGACTCACTCTGTAGACCAGGCAGGCCTCGAACTCACAGAGATCTGCCTGCCTCTACCTCCCGAATGCTGGGATTAAATAAAGGAAAGGAGGAAGCCGTTTCCCCCAAAGAGTTCCTACTGTGTGCCAAGAAGCAGATGGTGTGCAGCAGGGCTCTGCTATGGGCTCAGACCAGTCCTAGCTAGTGTGATAACTTGCTTGTTTCATTTCAAGGGACATTGATAAAGTAGACGAGTTAATGCAGGACATTGCTGACCAGCAAGAACTTGCAGAAGAGATTTCCACAGCTATCTCCAAACCTGTAGGCTTTGGAGAAGAGTTTGATGAGGTGAGTGACTTCATGAAGATCACCTGAGTCTCTCAGGTGACAAACTGCAGGCTTGGATATCAACAGGGCATAGTGTGCACCTCCTTGGGTTCTGGGTATATTCATTCATTCATTCATTCATTTGTCTATCTATTCAATTATTTATTGGGTTTTTGTTTTTTGTTTTTTAGATAAGATTTCTCTGTGTAGCCCTGGCTATCCTGGAACTTTCTCTGTAGACCAAGATGGCCTTGAACTCACAGATACCTGCCTGCCTCTGCCTCCTGTGTGTGAGAATTAAAGGCATGCAATACCACTGCCTGGCTGGATTCTGGATTCTGGATTTTTTTTCTTTTTTTTTTTTACTGTATTTTATGCTTGGCATAGTGGCACATGCCATTAATCCCAGCATTTAGGAGGCAGAGGCCAACATAGTCTATACAGAGAGTTCAAGACATCCAGAGTGACGGTGATACCCTGTCTCAAAAAAAAAAAAGAAAGAAAGAAAAGATAATTTTTATTTTATATCTCTGGATATTTTGCCTACATGTGTATCTGTGCACCACTTGCATGCCCTGCTCCCCTGGCAGCCAGAAGAGGGCGTGATCACCCACTTGGCAGCTAGCAAGCATCTGTAACTCCAGTCCTAAGGGGCGCTGCACGCACATGGTTCACAGACACAAATGCAGGCAAAGCACCCATACACTCAAATAAAATTTCAAAATCAAAAAAAGGAGTGGTGTTAGGCTGGTGGTCCAGACTGTAATCTAGCAACTCAGGAGTCTGGGGCAAGAGAGCTGCAAGCCTGGACCACACAGGAAGTGTAAGGTTGGCTTGGGCAACTCAGCCAGAATCTGTCTCAAAATTTTGACAAGGTAAAAAAGAGGCTGGGTACATAAATAGCTCAGCGGTAGAGCACTTGCCTGGCGTGTGTGGTCCTGGTCCAGCTCCCAGTGTTCCTCCTGCAAAGGAGGGAAGGAAAAGATACAGCTCCTCCTAAGAAGGGGCAGACGGGACCCCGGGTACACACACACCAGTGATGCCCTCAGAAGGTTCACTGGGCATCAAGGGGCAGCATTGCTTCAGGGAGAGTCTTACCACACTTCCTTTTGCAGGATGAGCTCATGGCAGAGTTGGAGGAACTTGAACAAGAGGAGCTAGACAAGAATTTGCTGGAGATCAGTGGGCCCGAAACAGTCCCTCTACCAAATGTTCCCTCTGTAGCCCTACCATCCAAACCCAGTGAGTATGCCTACAGTCAGGACACACCCTGGCACCATGAGAAGGGGGATGAGCTCACGGTCAGTTGACTTTGGTTTGGGTTCTGAGCCAGAGAGCATGTGTTGTGGTGTCCATGGTGCAGTGTCGTATGCTCTTCCCTACTTTTCTCCAGAACAGGATTTCCTAACCTCACACCGCTGACATGGCCAGATAATTCTAGGGGTAGCTGTGGGGCTGTCTTGTAGCATAACAGCTGACTTCCACCAGATGCCAGTAGCAGCCACTGACAGACAGAGTTACATCAACTATGATCTCTCCAGACATTGCCACATGTCCTGCTGTAGGAATTAAGAGCCTCTGTTCTGGGCTGGAGAGATGGCTCAGCAGTTAAGAACACTGGTTGTTCTTCCCTGGGTTCAAATCCCAGCACCCACATGGCAGTTCACAGCTGTCTGCAATTGCCTGGTGTGGTGGCACATGCCTTTAATCCCAGCACTAGGGAGGCAGAGGCAGGTGGATCTCTGTGAGTTCAAGGCCAGCCTGGTCTACAAATTGAGTCCAGGACAGCTAGAGCTACACAGAGAAACCCTGTCTCGGGGAAAGAAAAAAAAAAAAAAAAAAAGAGCCTCTGTCCTAGAATTATTTTTCTTATCAGCGAATGAGGGAAAGTTCAGGGCAGTGTACAGAGCTGTGAGAACTTGAGTCTAGCCCCATCTAGGGCTTTGTGCTCTGGCTGTTTTGGAGACCTGCTTCTGTAAAACCATCATTTCCTTGGCTGCAGTTTCTCCCTCTTCCCCTCCTGGAGTGTTCACCACTCACAGAAGTCCTCCACAAGGGCTTTTAGCAAGTCACAACTGCCAATATGTGGAGTGGAGACAAGGGCCTAGGCAGCAGGTTGTGAACTGGGTGTGTCCTGTCATGGTAAAGAGAAAAGGCCCCTGGCTCTTCGGTGGTTGTCAGAGGCAGTCTAGCAAAGCATGGCTGTAGGACTCGAAAAGGAATTGGCTTGGCAAGGGTTGGATCTCTTGGGAGGGAAACTCTTGCCTCTCTCCCCAACCCTGGGTGCTTTAGGACTGAGGGACCCTCAGTGTAAACCAGCCCCTCCTGGTGTGGCTGTCCTTACTGAGGGCAGAGGAAGTTGCTGTGGAACTTGTGCCTCATTCCCTGAATCTGGGTGGCAGCTTGTAGGTCTGAGGAGCAGGCTGCTCTGGGTCTCAGCTGGCTGCAGGACAGGGCTGTGTGTATACGCAGTGGAGAACAGCCCCAGCTCCCAGCCAGTCTTCAGAAATCACCTTTTCTGTTTCCACAGCCAAGAAGAAGGAAGAGGAAGACGACGACATGAAGGAATTGGAGAACTGGGCTGGATCAATGTAACTGGTCCAGCATAGGCTGGGCCCAGACAGACTGGTGGCCTGTGCGGTGGGCAGGCATGTGTGTGCGCAGGGCTGGCAGGTCACGGTGCAGGCAGCCTTCATCGCTCGACTCTCACCAAAGCAGTAGGCCGCTCACTGCTCACTCTCGCATAGCATGGTCTGTGCCCATGGGCGGGCAGGGGGGAGGGGTGGGAGGGGGGAGGTGCCTGCTGTTTATAATGTTGAATTTCTGTAAAATAAACTGTATTTGCAAATCCAACATTAAGCTTCTGGACTACGCTAACTCCACTGCTGAATCCTCCATGGAAAGGGTCAGCCCTTTGCAGTTGAAATGATCCGGAAATGTAGCCTATGTCCTTTAAGTCAGCTGACTCGTCGCACATTTTTCTGTAAGATGTGTATGGTACTGGCAGAAAAGTCATTTTTAAAAGCCATAGATAGGCTTTTCCTTGTCGTCCTTAGCTGTAATAACACCTCTGGTTTGGGTTTCCTCAAAAGCTGTGTTTCTGTCTGTCGCCTGTGTACTGGCCCTGTGTTTACCACCCTGTCCCTAGTCACTCCTGCTCCCCTGGTCTTTTGGAGTTTGTGACACAGATCTGAAATGAATGTGTTCTCTTTCGAGCAAATAAGATTGTTAGAATTAAATTCCAGCTACCCAGTTTTCTAACATAGCTCTAACGTCCTCATTGCTGTTTGTGATAACTGATAGATAACTCATTGGAAACATGTGCATACATTTATATTCAGATGAAATTATGGTTTGCACTGTCTATTAAATATCTCGATTTAATTTTCATACTTGCTGTTGTGTTCAGTTAATCTCTTATTTCCCTTGGAAGCCAACCCTTTCCTTTCCAGGCCAGCACCGATCTGGGGTCACCTGGGGAAAATGAAGAGCTTGTGAGAAGCAGGTTCCTTCTTCCTAGAAACTTCAAGATTCTGGAGACCACAGAGCTGTAGCCTCACTTAGCCTGGGACTCAGGCACACTTTCAGAGACTTGGTTCTCGTGCAGCCCCAGAATCTCCCCTCCTTGCTTGTCAGCACCTAGGGCAGTGCCTTTGGGAGCCTCTAACTGGTGGAAACTATGTGCTCCCACGAGACACAGCCCTGCCAGGTGGTGCGATCCCAAAGTAGGGAAGTGTGTTAGGCAGTGACTGAGGATTGAGGGCACAAATGCTCCGTTCGGGTCTGCCAAGTCACTGTGTGTCTCTGGTTCAACCTTTCCACTCTGCTTTTTATTTTTATTATTATTATTATTTACTATTATTATTATTATTATTATTGTACCCTCTTGAGAGACTGGTGGATGCTTTGGACCCTCTCCTTCAGCCAATTAGCTCTCCGTGTGTTCCTCCCTCCTGTATGTCAAGCTCAGACTGAGAACTCAACCCCACTCCCCTAGCTTCTCAACTTCATAAGATTAAAACCAATCAGAGTTCATAATGGGATATTGTCATGCTCAGTGTGCCCAGAGCAAGCTACCTACACTCCTGTCTTAGTCACTGTTCTGTTTGCTGTGAAGAGACACATGGCGACTTTTAAACATTTGATTGGGGGCTTGCTTACAGTTTCAGAGGGCGAGTCCATGGCCATCTTGGCGAGGAGCATGGCAGCAGGCAGGCGTGGCACTGGAGCAGCAGCTGAGACTTTCCATCTTATCCACAAGTTAGAGGCAGAGAGAGACTGGGCCTGGCATGGGCTTTTGAAACCTCAGAGCCTACCCCAGTGGTAAACCTCCTCTAACAAGGCTACATCTCCTAATCTTTCCCCAGACAGTTCTACCAAGTAGGGACCAAGCATTCACACATAGGAGCTGATGGGGGGCCATTGTCATCCAAACCCTAGAGCTGCAGAGGTCTCATGTCCTTTCCTTGTGTGAAGCAGCTTGTGCCCTCTGCTTCTTAACCCTCATGGCTGCCACATCCACAATTGGGGCTTGATGACTGAGTTGAAAATTCCTGGGCCCCTCTGCTAACAGCTCTATGAGTCCCAGGCATCCTTTGGAGTGGGGAACCAGAGTGGTCCTTCTTGAGTCTTACCAGCTGCCTTAGGCTTTTCTTCCTAGGTCTGAGTAAGTAGAGCTTCCAGATCCTCCTCAGCTCTGACGGGCACAGAGACCAGTCCAGGGTAATGTCTGGGCCCCTCCAAGAAACAGGTATTTGTTTCTATGAGATACACGCCTTGTGCCTGGGTCTGTGGGGCACAGTGCTCACCAGTAGTGTCCAGACCCTTTTTTGTCCTTAGGAAGTTCTCAGGCCTGGAGAGATGTTACCATGCCAGATATTTTGGGTACAAGCAACAGAAGACAGCCAACACACAGAAATGATACTCACTCTAAATCTATTCAAGGATTTTGTGATCACTTACCCTGTTCAGGTACTTGGGATTACATGCAACAGAGTACCTGCCCTTGAGGTGTTTGCAGGCTGATCTCAGACAGGAAGTCTTGGTGGCAGGATTAGGTTCTGGATTTAAGTCAGTGGCTCAGCCTCATTCTTAAGAGCAAAGTTCTTCCAGTATGGTGGTGCGTAACCAATTCCAGCAGCAAGGAGGCTGAAGTTAGAAGGACCGAAAGTTCAAGGCTAGCTTGTATGCAGTAGTGAGACTGTCTCAAAATACAACCAAAACAGCCAGGCGCAGCACACACGTTTAATCCCAGCACTCAGGAGGCAGAGGCAGGAGGATCTCTGAGTTCAAGGCCAGCCTGATCCATATAGGTAGTTCCAAGAAAGCCAGGGCTCCATAGAGAGCCCTGTCTAAAAATAAGATAAAACAAAAACTGCTTTGCCTCCTGCTGTGCCCAGGCACAAGGGCCTTTTACTTAGACTACTTGGTCCATGAGCTGCCCTGAGTCACACTCCAGTCCCAGGGAAAACAATGGGAGGATAGACCTCTGGCCTCGCTTCCACTTTTGCTTGTGGTAACAGATTCCACACAGACTATCTCTGTGTCTCATGGGCCATGACTCTTCCATGACTGATTCCTACTGCAAGGGAGTCTGGGAGATGGGATGTATACAAAGAAGTCCATCTACTAGGATTCCCCTGCTAAGGCTGGAGATGGGCTTTCCTATCCCAGATTAGCTTACTGTTGCCCACCTACCTAGACAAGCTGGGGCAGAGTGGCACACGTCTTTTTTTTTAAGTAATATATTTTATATATAATGTTTTAAAGTTATATATTGGACATGAGAAGGGAAGAGAAACAGCATGCACATGCAGAGAGAGAAAGAGAGAGAGGAGAGGGACAGAGTGGGGGAAGGAGGCTGAGGGGGAGAGGAAGAGAGGAAGAAAGCAGCACACGTCTTTTATCTCAGCCCTGGGAGGCAGAGGCGAGGCCAGTCGGCCTGGTCTGTGTAGACAGAACTGGACTGCTTGTATAAGGAGGAAATGGCTGGCTGCTGAGCAGGCGGTAGTAGCATGGTCTACCACACAAACACCAAAATATCAGCCATGTGGCTAGTACTGTGGATTTAAAATGTTCTAAAGATTATTTATGTGTATTTATTATTATTTATGTGTTTTGCCTATGTGTATGTCTGTACACCATGTGTGCCTGGTGCCTGAGAAAGGCAGAAGAAGTATCAGATTCCCTGGAACTGGACTTACAGATGGGTGCTGGGAATCAAACATGGATCCCCTGGAAGAGCAGCCTGTGCTCTTAACCCCTAAGCTATTTTCCCAGCCTAAAAGCAGATGAAATCTAGACACATGGAAATTCCACAGTCACTCCCACCCCCACATTCTCTTCCTTAAAAGCCCTGGAATAGTTGCGTGTTAATTTTTTTTTTTCTTCCAGACAGGGTTTCTCCGTGTATCCCTGACTGTCCTGGACTCACTGTAGACCAGGCTGGCCTTGAACTCACAGAGATCTGCCTGCCTCTGCCTCCTGAGTGCTGAGATTAAAGGTGTGCACCACCACGTCCAACTTGTGTTTAATCTTATGAGACAGAGGTGGAGGGATCTCTGTCAGCCTGAGGCCAGGCTGCCCTTGTCTATAGGGTTCCAGCCCAGCCAAAGCTATAGAGTGAAACCCTGTCAAAAACAGAAAAGCCCGTGTGTGTGTGTGTGTGTGTGTGTGTGTGTGTGTGTGTGTGTGTGTG
>CAJQZJ010027415.1:5311419-5341834 GCA_907164525.1 Lophiomys imhausi | reverse complement strand
TGTGTGTGTGTGTGTGTGTGTGTGTGTGTGTGTGTGTGTGTGTGTGTTCGTGTGGATGCTCATGTACATGTGCAGGCCAGAGGACAACCTCATGTGTCTTTCTCAGGAGCCATCTCAGCATGTGTGGGGGCAACCTCTGCAACTTACTGAGTACCAAGCCAGCAGGGCTACAGTGTGGCTGAATTCAGGTGGAGAGGACAAACCTGGACAGTAGTGGGCAGACCTGAGCCAGGCACCAGAGATGGGACACCGCTTTACAGAATGCCGTGCTTCTGGAGGGCGGGAAGAGCTATGGTTGATGTTAGGGCCAGGGAAAGGTGAGGCATCAGAAAACAATCTAGAAGCTGCAGACTCAGTGGTCTAGAGAAAGCCTGGGCTGCAGAAAATAGCAATGGCAGTCTGGTAAGGAGCCACTATGGCTGTGTCAACAGACAGAAGCCCTGGAAGAGTGGAGCAAGGGGACAGTGAAGCTGTAAGTGGGCAGAAGTCCTGCAAGAATGGGACTTTACAGGCTGGGGAGATGACTCAGAGGTTAAGAGCACTGGTTGCTCTTCCAGAGGTCCTGAGTTCAATTCCCAGCAACCACATAGTGGCTAATAACCATCTATAATGAGATCTGGTGCCCTCTTCTGGCCTGCAGGCATACATGCAGACAGAACATTGTATACATAATAAATAAAAATAAAATTTTAAAAATAAAAATAAATCCTTAAAAAAAAGAATAGGGCCGGGCGTTGGTGGCGCACGCCTTTAATCCCAGCACTTGGGAGGCAGAGGTAGGCGGATCTCTGTGAGTTCGAGGCCAGCCTGGTCCACAAAGTGAGTCTAGGACAGCCAGAGCTGTTATACAGAGAAACCCTGTCTCGAAAAACCAAAAAAAAAAAAAAAAAAGAATAGGAATTTACTCCAGCAAAGGCCCTCTGACAAATTCATTGTCATCATAATTAAAATTATCCATTTGAAATTATCTATTTGAAAAATAAATAGCACTTAGAGCTGGAGAGATGCCACAATGGATACATGTGCAAACATGGGAACTGAACTCTCCAGAATTCACTTAAAGGCAGCAGGGGAAAATGACACTACAAAATTGTCTTCTGATCTCTGTATGCATTCTGTGGCACAATCCCCACCCAAAATAATAATAAATAATAAATTAAAAAATAGAATAGAATTAAACATTTGGGGGGCTGGAGAGATGGCTCAGAGGTTAAGAGCACTGACTGCTCTTCCAGAGGTCCTGAGTTCAATTCCCAGCAACCACATGGTGGCTAACAACCATCCACAGTGAAATCTGGTGCCCTCTTCTGGCCTGCAGGTGTACATGCAGACAGAACACTGTATACATAATAAATAAATAAATCTTTAAAAAAAAAAGAATTAGCCGGGCGGTGGTGGCGCACGCCTTTAATCCCAGCACTTGGGAGGCAGAGGCAGGTGGATCTCTGTGAGTTTGAGGCCAGCCTGGTCTACAAAGTGAGTCCAGGACAGCCAGAGCTGTTATACAGAGAAACCCTGTCTCGAAAAACCAAAAAAAAAAAAAAAAAGAATTAAACATTTGGAATTTGGGTTCAGAAACATGTTTTAGGAAAAAGCATAGGCAAGAATGTAATAGTGGAGTTAGCACTGTCCCTCTCCCTAATATTTGTATTTTATGGAGCCTCCTGTGTTCCTTACAGTTCCCCATTTCCCAGAGGGTGTCTTAGCATTGGTTTCAAAGTGGGCTGTGATGGCTGGCTGGAGGTGATAAACTGTCTCTCCCTTCCCCTGGCCCATGGAGGATTTGGTACAGTATTCACGACTCATCACTCAGCTGAAAATGAAGTCTTCTGTAGAGGAAAAAATAAGTGGGGCTTAGGTGTGTGTATCCTGGAGTTTACCCAGAGGCCTCAGAGCCAGAAAAAAAAGCCAGGACTCACTGACTTAAATAGTCACCCCCCCAAAAGGGTTGTGCAACTGACCCCATCTTGCAGAGTGGGAAGTGAGGGTCAGGAGACGAACTGCTTTAGACACGAGGATGCGATCGGACTGAGCTGGTACTCAAGGGCAGGCCCACCCAGCTCCAAAGCACAGGTTCTTGTTTCACATTGACAACTGAGAACAATGACCAAGTTTGTTTGCTATTAGAGTCCTGAGAGCATCCAGGTCTCTTGTTCCAATTTGCAGAACCAGGAGCTAGTCCCAGGACTCCTGGGCCAGTCAGAATCCGTCACCTCCAGCCATTACCCCAGGGAAAAGATGTGTAAGGACAATGTTAGCTCAAGGGACCAAGGCTGTGTTCTCCCTCACCCTGAAGCTGCACATAATCCGCAGCTATATCGTCCCTCCAGGCTCCTACACCCTACCTGGCAGCTGGGAGCCTGAGACTCTTTCGTGGAACACATGGCCAAACCCAGGACAAAAGCAAGGGGCTGAGCTCTGCACTGAAGAATCATGTCCTTCATTTTGTCCCCTGCATTTTACACCACCATGTAAAAATTTCCATTAATTCCTTGGAATAAAATGTAGTGGCTGTTAATTTTCAACGCCTGGGAAATAGCCAGCTGAATGCCTTTTTTTATGCCCGCAACTATTTTCCACTATTAGGGAAGTGTAATAAAAAGTTGTCTTTCCTTGATTTTAGTTTTTAATTAAATGGGAAGTTCTGGGAAGCCCTGCTGCTGGAGCTGGGGCCTGCAGCTCGCAGACTGAGGAAGTAGCAGGGAAAGGACACAAACCACTTCACCTTCCAATGCCATTTCCACAGCCAGATCCCAATCCTCAGAAGCACTAACAGCACTGGCCTGCCAAAATCATAAAGAACCCTGAATCCTCTTTGGTTTCCAAGGCTGTGTGGGCTCTGACTTCACAAAGATCTGGGCTGAAATCTTGGTGTCTCAGCTCGTTAAATATATTTGAGTATTAGTGAACATGTGTGTGCCTGTGGAGGTCAGAGGTCAGCCATGGGTGTGCCTTTTCAGGACACCATTTGTAATGGCTACAGAAATTCCATTTTGTGCTAGGCATCCATCTTGGTACCTAATAGCTATTTGTCTCTGACTGAAGCTCCTGGAAATAAGTTCCTGGCAACCCTGATTCCTTGTCCCCACCCATGAATGTACAGCTGTGACCATTGTCTGTTTTTATTATTATTTTTTAAAGATTTATTTATTTATTTATTTATTTATTGTGCATACAGTATTCTGATTGTATGTACACCTAAACTCCAGAAGAGGGCACCAGATCTCATTATAGATGGTTGTGAGCCACCATGTGGTTACTGGGAATTGAACTTAGGACCTTCAGAAGAACAGCTAGTGTTCTTAACCTCTGAGCCATCTGTCCAGCCCCCATTATCTGTTTTTATATGACTACCTGCTTTTTGGCTTCTATAACTTGCTTATGCAGACATTCAAGGACTATTTGAGGTCACCTTGACCCTCTAATCTTGGCAGAGCAGAACAGCTCTTGTGGTTTTGCCTTTAAAAGCCCTTCCTGTGGTCGGGTGTAAGTAGAGCACTACTTTAATCCCAGGGTTAAGTCAGGAGGCAGAGGCAGGTGGATCTCTGTGAGTTCAAGGCCAGCCTGGTCTACAGAGTGAGTTCCAGGGCAGCCAGAGCTACACAGAGAAACCCTGTCTGGAAAAACAAAAAACAATCCTTCCTGCACCTGCTTCTGCATGGTGAGTCTCTGATTTGAATTAGAAACTATGGCACTGTTAGCAATTTTAATAAATCTGGCTAATTATAATCTGAATTATGTAGTAACATTTTTGAGAATTCTGGAACTTTGGTTAAGAATGTGCTTTCAGCCGGGTGGTGGTGGCGCACGCCTTTAATCCCAGCACTTGGGAGGCAGAGGCAGGCGGATCTCTGTGAGTTCGAGGCCAGCCTGGTCTACAAAGCTAGTTCAGGATAGCCAGGGCTACACAGAGAAACCTTGTCTCAAAAAACCAAAAAAAAAAAAAGGAAGAAGAAAACAGTGTGCTTTCGTTTTAATCCCAGGTGTGGGGATGTGGAGCTGCCACACACTGTCCACACAGCTGGCTATGGTCTGCCTCCTGCTCTAGCAGAGGGTGGCTTTGCCAGCTGCAGATAGTTTCTGTAATTGTGTGACATTTGGAATTCTGGGAATTTTTCAATTCTAATATATAAATGTATATTTCTAGTATATAAATGCTAGAGCCCTGGAGAGGCAGGGTTGGTGGTTGCTGGTCATTCAGGAGGGTTGGCTTCAGTTTATTAGTAGTTCTGCTCAAAGAAGAAACAAAAGGAAAGAAATTAGATTCAGGGATCTCTTGCTTTCTCTTTCCCTTCTATTCTTCTTTCCTTTATATCTAGTGATAGTGGGTAAAGCCAGGGGAATGAACAGTAGGAAAAGAAGAACCCTCCAGCTACAAGTGGTGCCTCAACATGGGGCTCGAAAACTAAGGATAAAAATGGGAAATTTGATTTCAAATGCTGTAGAGAAAGTGGCCGGGGATGAAGGAGTGGATACTTTCTTTTTTCAAGAGCCCAGAAGAAAGTTTATTGTGGCTGCTACTGCTGGGTTATCTGTCGCTTTGCTCCCAGAGGGGATATTCTGTTTTTTCTTTTTCTTCTTCATATATTCTTTTTCTAAAAAAAGATTGGAGAATGGCTGAGCAGTTGGAGAAATTGTGGGTAGAAATGGAGAGGCCTGGGAAGCAAAAAGTGGCTGAAATAGGAAAACCAAAGGGGTTTATAATTTCTCACTGCACACAGCACAATTAATGGGTTAAAACAGAAGGGGGATGCCGGGCGGTGGTGGCGCACGCCTTTAATCCCAGCACTTGGGAGGCAGAGGCAGGCGGATCTTTGCGAGTTCGAGGCCAGCCTGGTCTACAAAGCGAGTCCAGGACAGCCAGAGCTGTTAAACAGAGAAACCCTGTCTCGAAAAACCAAAAAAAAAAAAAAAAAAAAACAGAAGGGGGAAATGTAGTGACGATTTTGAGAATTCTGGAATTTTGGTTAAGAATGTACTTTCATTTTAATCCCAGGTGTAGGGATGTGGGCTGCTCTGACTGTCCACGCAGCTGACTGTGGTCTGCTTACTGCTCTAGCAGAGGTGTGGTTTTTCCAACTGCAGATATTTTCTGTGATTGTGTGACATTTTGAATTCTGGGAACTTTTCAGAGGGCATATAAATGCTAGAGCCTTGATAGGTGGGGTCGATGGTTGTTGGTCATTCAGGGGGTTGGTTGTGGTTTGTTAGTAGTTTTGTTCAAAGAAGGAACAAGAAAAAAGAAATTAGACTCAGGGATCTCTATCTCTCCCTCTCTCCTCTGTATCCTTCTTTCTTTCCTATCTAGTGATTAGTGGTGAAACAGGGAGGTGGAGGGGATAAAGGATAGCAAAAAGAAGAGCCCACAAAGTAGCAAAGTCTGACTACAAAATTGAATCTGATGATCTTTTCCCAGTGGTTTCAAACTCTATAACACATTCACCTTGCTTTTTGAGACAGGGTTTCCCACTGGCCCATAACTTGTTGATTTGGTCGAGTCCCAGAGATCTTTTCATCTTGGTGTTCCAAGAATTGGGATTACAGGTTCATGCCACCAGGGATGGAGTGATGGTTCCACAGTTAGCACTTCTTGATTACTCTTCTAGAGAACCCTGTTTAGTTCCCAAGACCCACAGAAGCCAGATACAAGGGATCCAACACCTTCTTCTGTGGGTACCCCATCCCAGCATTCACTTACACTGATACACACACATACTGAGACATACACACAAACTGAGACACCCACACAGATCGAGTAATAAAAATATTTCAGGGTGAAGAGCTGTTAAAAGTTCATAGTAGTCTTGCAGAGGATCCCAGTTCAGTTCCCAGCATGCATGTCAAGCAACTCACAACCAGCTGTAACACCCAGCCCTAGGGAATTTCAATGCCTCTGACTATGGGCCCCTGCTCTATGTATACACACACACACACACACACACACACACACACACTCCTTAAAACAATAAAAATAGATCTTTAAAAAATACCACAGGTTTCCTGGGTGTGGTGAATTCAGGACAGCCTGGTCTACATAGTGAGTTCCTGGATAGGCAGTGCTATGTAGAAAGACCCTGTCTCAAAAAACCAAACGAAACCAAGTAAACAAACAAAAAACCAAAAACAAAACAAAAATAATAAGAGACTAGAGAGATGACTCAGCAGTTATGAGCACTGGCTGCTCTTCTGGGAGACCTGGGTTCAAATCCCAGCACCCACATGGTGGCTCACAGCTATCTGCAGTTCCAGTCCCAGGGATCCACCACCCTCTTCTGGCCTTTGCAGGCACTGCACACAGTTTGTACACAGATGTACATGCAGACAAAACACCCATACACATAAAATAAAAATAAAGGTTAAAAATTTTCAAAATAAAATAATACAATAATAAAAATAAATCTAAAACAAGCAAGCAAACAAAACAGACAACAGCAACAACAAAGCAACTGTGTGCGCCACTATACTCAGGTTTTTAAAGTGGATTTTGGGCACTGGACTCGTGTCTTCCATTGCTTGTGTAGAAAGCATTTTACCAGACAGGCATGGTGGTGCACAGTTTTTAATTTCAGCACTTGGGAGGCAGAGACAGGCAGATCTCTGAGTTCAAGACCAGCCTGGTCTACAGAGCGAGTTCCAAGTAATCTAGGGCCAACTTTGTCTTGAAAACCAAAAAACCAAACTAAACAAACAGACAAGCATTTTATCAACTGAGCTGTCTCCCCAGCTCCAGAGTCCCAATTTTTTGAACAAGTGCCATCTGCTCTCTGACTCTCATGGCCTTGTTGCTGATCAATGCATCGAATGATTAAAGGAGAATGGTGTCACGAGTCTGGCCTCCAGTAGCCACCAGGAAAAATGAAGATGAAGAATGTTAGTTTAAAAGGGGTGGTGTATCTTCTCCAGATTTTCTGCTACTGGCACTGTAGATCTAGGGTGACAAGCTGACAGACAGGAACGTGCCAGGGGAAGGCTGGATGTGGTTCATCTGCCTGCAAGACACCTGTGGATAGCTTCTCCTGGAAAGAGGACAGAAGAGCAGAGGCTGATGCTAGTCAATCACAGTGCCCAGTGACCCAACAAACTCCAGTCTGGGGTTCTGTGAAGGGATTTGTTACTGAAGTTAGTGTTATTAATTGATGACATCCTTAGTGATGTGGGATACTGGCTTTCTCTCCTATTGAGTCTGACTCATACCCAGAAGGAAGAGGGAAGACAGGGGCTCTGGCAGTCTGTGTCCCTGTGTTCTCCTGTCTTGATGCATTCCTCAGTGGTAGACTGGCCGTGTCCACTTGCCTTTAGGTCATGGCAAATCCAGCTGGAGATTCTATTTGCATAGGGTTTTCTCTAGTGTCTCCCACTAACCAGAAGAGTTTCCACATAAAGGCAGTTCTCAGAGCTCAGGGCTTCTTCCTACGCCCTCACACCTGCGTTCAGTGGGGCCCTGGTCAGCCATCTCTTTCATTAAGAGGATGAGCTATTCTTGTCAGGATATGTATGTTTTAAGGTCTATGAAACTCACACCTGTGCTGATGTAGCCTTGTTTCCTGGAAATCCCCGGGGCCAGGATACAGCATACTGCTAAGTGACACGTAGTGTCAACCCTGCAAGATGCCTGAGTGGGCTTTATGGCTGTCATTAACCTCATAGCTGTGACACAAATCCCACCATGTTCTGAAACAGCCACTGCAGCCTCAGAGCTCACGCTTTGTCCCCCACCCTACTAATGCTTCCCCTCCTCCCTCTAACGAGTTATATTATTCTAGGTTCGTCCCATGAAACCCAAGATGCTGCAAACACAACTGAGTGGTAGGTCATGTTTCCTACCACATATGAGGCCCTGGGTCCTATCCCAGCACTGTAGAAGCAGCAACAAAAATGAAAACCCTAAATCAATATCTTGCTTCACCTGCACAGTGAAGCAAGCCTCACTCACTCCCTTGTCCCCAGCTCCCATTGCCAACATGTTTGATCCTCAATGCCAGCCATCTAAACTAGGTGTGGGTAGTATATGTCTGTAATCCCAGCACTGGGAGGTAGACACAGAGGATTGAAAGTTCAAGGACATCCTCAACTGCATAGTGAGTTTGAGTTTGAGGCCAGCCTGGGTTGTGTGAGATCCCATTTCTTCTTTCTTTTTCTTTTTTCTTTACCAAGACAGGGTTTCCCAGTGAAGCCTTGCCTGTCCTGCAACTAGCTCTGTAGAGCAGGTTGGCCTCAAACTCACAGAGATCAGCCTGCTCTGCCTTCTGAATGCTGGGATTAAAGGCTTCTCGCCCAGATGGAGACCCTGTTTCAGTGGAAGCCCTTTGGGTTCCAACAGAAGCCTTGTCTCATGTCTGCCTGCCAATCACTTGTCTTGCCTAGCCTTCCCCAGGCCCTCGCTGCTCTCTCCAAGGTGCTGCAATCTTTTACTTCAGGCTGTCCTCAAGACTTTCCTGCCTTCATCTTTGCCTTTCAGGTCTCATCTTAGACTTATCCCTTCCAGAAAGGCTTTGCCCCTCCCTCTGTCTTCCCCAGGTTCAGACCTCATCCTCTGTGGCCTGTTCCCTCTCACAGTTCTCACCTATGTGTGTTGGCTCCTGCTGAGACAATGAGCCTGGAAAGCAGGAGCTTAGGGGCCCTCTCCCAAGGGCCGGTGTCTCAGCCTCTACCACTGGGCAGAGCACAGAGAGCAACTTAAAGGATGAATAAAGGAGCCTATGGTGCTGGGCATGGTGCTGGGTGATGACCAGTAGTTGCTCTCATCCTAGGCCCAGAGACCTTGTACGTCGGGATTCAGTCCAGGCACTGTGGGGATGGCTGGCCTCTGTAACTTTACTCTGTTTTCTCTCTAGCCTCCTTCCCCTGCTCTCTTTATAGCTCAAGCTGCCCTCAAATTTATTATGTGGTGAAATGTGGCTTTAAATGCCTAACCCTTCTGTTTCCACTTCCCAAGTGCTGCGATCACTAGTTTGACAGAGACTGATGGAGCATTTATAGTATTTGAGGGTACAGGCCTGGTGCTGGGGGACACTCATCGGGCTACCAACCAGAGAAGTCATTGAACCTGGCACTGTTGATGTACCTTATAAACTATTTACTAATAACTATAAACACCTTCCAGTCAACCCACCAAGGCACATTAGAAAGGATACCAAAATGATGATGTTTTCAGGCATGGTTCCTTGGGACAACCATAGCCAATACCAAAGGGAACACACCAATCAGCAGTAGCTCAGTGGTCACCTGGCTCTGGCATCTTGATGGCCAGCACCTCACCCCCAACTTGGGGCCGAGGCCTCCTCTGTTTGTCCGAGGTTGTCAAACCTATACAAGGCAAGGACCTTACTTGGCTGATGGCCCCAGCCCTGGTGGCCACTGCCGCACCCCTGCTTGTTTCCATGGTCTCTTCAGCCTGTCTGTTTTTTTTTTTGTTTTTTTTTTTTTGTGAACCTCCTCTGGGCAGGTCCTGCAGTGCAGCCTTGTCTGCCCACCCAAGCTTGCCACCTAGGACAGGTAATATACTCTCAAGGTCTAGGAACTGACTGTCATCACACACTCGCTTGAGGCCCTGGTCTCTTCATCATCTGTTGGCCTAGCTGCAGGCTGCGGTCGCACCCCCAACATGGGGTCAGGCCTCTTCTGTCTGCACAGCCTCGGTGCTGGCAGTTGCCACCCCCTCACTTGGCACTGTGATCTCTGGACAAGTCTGCAGTTTGCAACCAGCCTTGATGCTGGCCATTTTTTTTATGGTTCCAAGCAAGGCGTAGCAACCACAACCATAGTAAAACACTATCTAGGGTCTAGTTAAGCACCAATGCAAAGCAATGCCAAGCAAAAGAGCCCAAGTTTTCTGGGCCTTCTTTGTGCTTTCTTCTTCTACATGCTCTCCAATTACACACCAGGATGTTTTCTCATTGGCCAACCTTATGCCCTCCTCCCGAGGTACACCTGTTGACCAAGACCATGTGCTCTCCCAGGTGTTCCCCACAGGTGCCAGTCTTTAGGGTGATTTCTATGCAAGTTTAATGAGTCTGTTTTTCAGAAGCCATTACACATTCATTCAGCACAACTGTGTTTCCAAAGAAATCCAAACCTCCACTACATGGCACAAAGTGGGTACAAAAAAGTGGGCTTCACCCATGAGGCTCTGGCCCTCCACACTTAGCCCTATCTCTTGTTGAGGGCCTGCAGATTATAGAGCACGGGCAGGAGGAAATGTCCAGAGTGTGCTTCTTCTTATTGCTCTAGAGTTAGCATTTAGGAAGCAGAGCAGAGAATGAAAGGGTATCAAATTCCTTCTCAAGCAGTTACCAAGCTGAGCCTGGCAGTGCAGGCCTGTGGTCCCAGCTACTCAGGAGGCTGAGGCAGGAGGATGGTGAGTTAAAGAAGTGTCTAGGCTAGACAATAAGTTCAAGGCCAGTCCAAATAACCTAGCAAGATCCTGCCTCAAAACAAACAAACAAACAAATGATTATCACTAGATCTGGGAGTATGGCATAGTGTACTAATATGAACAGACCCCTGGGTCTGATTCCAGCACCTTCTCCCCAAAATGGGAAAGGAAAATAGTCACTAAAATGGGAGAGAAGGAATACCTCAGAACTTAAACTTCAGCTGGATCAAATCTTCAGACTTAGCCTCTGAAACAAGCCCCTGACATCAGGGAGGCAGGTCTCTGGAGTTGAGGTTCCCCAGCTTAGTGGGAGGAGCATAAAATATTGTGTCTTTTCTATCTTCTAAGCAGGCACAAGGACCTCAGTTCAAGCCAAATGAACTCTCTCATCAAGTGGGGTGCTCTTCAGAGTGGTCAACGCGATTGCTCAGTAGGATTGGGAAGGGTTTTCAGACCTCTGTCAGTGAACCAGGGGGTGATGGCAGGCAGAGACCACACTGGGATCAGTCTGCACAGCACGGGTGTGGATAGGGTATCACCCCTGTGCTCCAGCTTACTTATTTATCCTGTAACAGATACTGTTGCCATATTTTACGAAGTTTACCACAGACCAATAAGCATCATTGTTTAATTACTGGCAAGAAAGGAAAAAAATTATTGATTAAAAATATGGTATGCCCAGATACAAAGACGCTAAGTAACAAGGAAGGCCCAAGGGCGGGGGGGGTGTTTGAATCTCACTGAGAAGGGGAAATAGATTAGATATTAGGGGTGGATGGAGGGAGAAGACTGGGTGGGGGTGGGGTGGTAATGGAAACAGGTTGGGGAGACAAAGGGAGAGAGAACTGGGGCATAGCTAAGACTCCTAGCAATGGGGGATATGGAGCCTGAAACTGGCCATCTCCTGTAACCAGGCAAGACTTCCAATGGAGGGATTGGGACAACAACCCAGCCACAAAACCTTAGATCCTCAATTTGTCTTGCCTATAAGATGTGCAGAGGTAAAGATGGAGCAGAATTTGAGGAAATGGTAAACCAATGACTGGCTTAGCTTGAGACCCATCTCATGAGAAGGAGTCCAACCCTGATACTATATTCTGCTATACTTGCGGACAGGAGTCTGGCATAACTGTCATTTGAGAAGGTTCACCCAGCATTCGTGGAAACAGATGCAGAGACCCACAGCCCAACATTAGACGGAGTTTGGGAAATCCTGTGGAAGAGGAGGAGGAAGGATTGTAGGAGTCGGAGGGGTCAAGGACACCACAAGAAAACCTACAGAATCAACTAACCTGGGCCATAGGGGCTCATAGAGAATGAACCGCCAACCAGAGAGCATGCATGGGACAGACCTAGGCCCTCTGTACAGATTAACAGTTGTGCAGGTGGGTCTTCATGTGGGACTCCTAACAGAATGAACAGGGGCTGTCTCTGACTCCATTGCTTGCCTTTTGATCCCTTTTCCCTAACTGGGCTGCCTTGTCTAGCCTCAATAGAAGATGTGCCTAGTCCTACTGCAAGTTGATATGCCAAGGCAGGTTGATATTCATGGGAGGCTTCTTCCCATTTTCTGAGGAGAAAGGTGGATGGGGCAGGGCGGTGAGGTAAGACAGAGGTACTGGGAGAGAAGGGAGGGGAAGCTGCGGAATGTAAAGTAAATAACCTCATTAACAAAAATTAATAAATAAAAGACAATTTATAAAGAAAAAATGTGGTATGCCACATCAGTGAGATGGCTCAGTGGGCAAAGGGACTTGCCGCCAAGCCTGAGGACATGACTTTGTTCCCTGGGTCCCACATGGTAGAAGGAGTGAGCAGACTCTACTGGATATCTTCTGATTTCCACATACCCACTCTGGCGCTGAGCTCTTCAATAGACAAATGACATAAATTTAAAATACATATATATATGGGAGATATGGAGCCTGAAACTGGCCATCTCCTGTAACCAGGCAAGACTTCCTATGGAGGGACTGGGACAACAACCCAGCCACAAAACCTTAGACCCACAATTTGCCTTGCCTATAAGATGTGCAATTTCAAGCCGGGCGTTGGTGGCGCACGCCTTTAATACCAGCACTTGGGAGGCAGAGGTAGGCGGATCTCTGTGAGTTCAAGGCCAGCCTGGTCTACAATGTGAGTCTAGGACACAGCCAGAGCTGTTATATAGAGAAACCCTGTCTCGAAAAACCAAAAAAAAAAAAAAAAAAAAAAAGATGTGCAATTTCAGAGATGTAAAAAAACATGCTTCATAGAATCAGTAAACTAGCTGGGCGGTGGTGGCGCACGCCTTTAGTCCCAGCACTCGGGAGGCAGAGGCAGGCGGATCTCTGTGAGTTTGAGGCCAGCCTGGTCTACAAAGCGAGTCCAGGACAGCCAGGGCTGTTACACAGAAACCCTGTCTCGAAAAACCAAAAAAAAAAAAAAATCAGTAAACTATGGCATATCCCCATTTTGCAGATGAAAACATCGAGGTAGTAAGAGCTAATGTTTTGCCTCAAATCACTCAGCTAGCAACCAGAAGAACCAGGATTCAAACCTGGGCCCATCCAACCTCAAAGTCCGAGACTGAACCAGCTGTAGAATAGTTTGCTGAGTGTGGCTGGACAGGACAGAGTTTGGATTGTGAAGTACATCCTGTGGAGTTCTGGGGCATTCCAGGCATCTGAAATGGGCAGTCATGTGTTTTTTTTTCTCTGAACACATCAGATCTGGTGGGACTAGAATGGTGAAACATTCCAGGAGAACTTGGGGTGTACGTGCTAGTTAAGGCACTTAGTAATCATGGGCCATGGGGCTGGACATAGGTCAGACTGTGACAGAGGACAGACACTGGGAAACCTAGAGGGATGTGGACTTACAGATAAGGTGGGCAGGACACCTGGGAAACATGGTCAACTCCTCCACAAGTTCTCCAGGGCCCTGGTTGGCAGAGACTGGATACCAGGTGCCTTATGCCTGTCCCTGCCAACCCACTCTGGGGAATCCTCCTATATAGTCTGGAGGAGGTAAGACCCTGACTGCAGCTGCTCATCCATGTGTGAGTGAGGATGCTGACATCCGACCCACGCTCCACCTTGACTTTTTTTTTTTTTTTTTTTTGGTTTTTTGAGACAGGGTTTCGCTTTTGTAGACCAGGCTGGCCTCGAACTCACAGAGATCCGCCTGCCTCTGCCTCCCAAGTGCTGGGATTAAAGGCGTGCGCCACCACCGCCCGGCTTTGACTTTCTTTTCATTTGACATTTCCCAGTGCTGTTGGTGGGTTTCATCCATTGTAAGAATCAGACACTTATCCAAACGCATGATCTTAGAATACTTGTTGCCTAGAGGGTTTCTTGGGACAGTGTATCACTGTGCCCAACTTCTGATCTAATTTAAATCCACTAAAAGAAAAGAAACTGCAGACACCTTGTAGACAGATAACCAATGATTAGTAGAAGATTCCAGGATTTCCCTCGAGTCTCAGGCTTTCCTCACATCCCACAAAAGACCCGATCTTTTGTCAGATGTTCTGTCAAGAGCTACTTAGTGATCACTTCACACACTTGATGGCCCTGGGTGACAGCTGGACCCCACAGAGCCGTCTGGTACATTTCTGGTTTTCCCTGTCCCCAGCCCTGGCTGTTTGGGAAACAAGTAAAGCTGTGGCCTCCATTTGCTCATGCTCCTGCCCTTTGAGGGGCCTCCACTGTGTTGGAAGAAACTCCCTTTATTTTCCTAGAATGGCAATACACATCTCTGAATGTCTCTGCTATTATTTTTATTGATCTCTCTGGGTTTCTTTATGGCCAGAAATAAGGAATCCAATTTGATTAGGGGCTGACGTGGCCTCCAAGGCAAGAGGAATCAATCCAACAGCTGGGAATCAAGCAGATACCAATTTGGTTAGAGTTGATCAGATACATTTATAGTTGTGCCACAGCCCACCCTTGCCTCAACTATCCCTTCCAGCTGTCAACTGACTCTGTTACTTCCCAGCTGACTCTGAGTTGAGATGGGGGGAATTAATAAAAAAACAAAAACAAGGTTCTGCCACAGCTGGGAGCAACTTACCTGTGGATGTCTGGAGACTCCCATTCTCTCAGGAGGTGTGAAGAGATGTTATTTGCTAATTTTAGAGTCATACCAACTTGAGTTCAAGTCTTATTTCTACCTCATGCCACAAAGCCCCCAGGAAAAGTCACTGACCTCCTGAGCCTCCATTCCCTCATCTGTAAAATGTGAGTGTTAATTGGAAACCCTTGGGGCTGGAGGATGAGCCTTAGTTGGTAGAATGCTCGTCTAGCTCACTGGGGTTTTAGTACAAATGCCAGCTCTGAGCCGGGTGTGATGGCATAATCCCAGCACTCGGGAGGCAGAGGCTGGGGGATCTCTGAGTTTGAGGCCAGTCTGGTCTATAGAGTGAGTTCCAGGACAGCCAGGGTTACACAGAGAAACCCTGTATTGAGCGCCCCCGCCCCCTCAAAAACAGCCAGCTCTGCCTTCCAGAACCCTGAAACCAATGTCCTGCATCTTTCAACAGTCTGTTGCTCCCTTCGTGGTTCAGCTGTTTCATAGAGTTCCACATAGTCCCCGAGTCCCAGTTCTGCATAACAGCAGTGGACAGAAACATATATAAAGAACTGCTCATCTCCACCGTTTTACAGTTCACTCATAACCTTAAAAAATGCTACCACTTTTGAAAAAAATTGCTAATTGGTTCTTCAATAACCAATGAATGTTCTGGCTTTGGCCGTGTGGTCGTTTCTGGCCTTACACCTCCAACCTCATCCCCACCTCAGCACTTTTGGCTGCAACCGCATGCACTTCTTTACCCTGATCTCCTGTGCCATGTGACAGAAGGGCTAGGAGGAATTTGGGGGAGTAGCTATTTGCCCCATCCAACCAGGTTTGATCCATTTTGGCCCAGGGAACAAAGGTTGATGGATGCAACTTAGACAATGGAGAGGATGGATGTCTATTATTCATCCCTTTATTTATTTACTTTTAAAGATTAAAAAACGGGCTGGAGAGATGGCTCAGAGGTTAAGAGCACTGGCTGTTCTTCCAAAGGTCCTGAGTTCAATTCCCAGCAACCACATGGTGGCTCACAACCATCTACATTGAAATCTGGTGCCCGGGCATATATGTAGAGCAAATACTGTATACATAATAAATAAATAAATGTTTAAAAAAAACTGAAAAAAAAAGATTAAAAAACATATTTATCTATCTATTTATTTTTGTGGGACAGGTAAGGTCTCATTTTGTCCTCATAGCTGGTCTGGGACTTCCTATGTTGACCAGGCTAGCTTTGAACTCACAGAGATCTGACTGTACTGTGTCTCTTGAATGCTGGGTTTAAGGGCATTCACCAACACTCTGAGCTTATTTTTTATCTTTAATTATGTGTATTTGTATGGGGGTGGGTGGTGTGCGTGCAAGTACCTGTGGAGATCAGAAGAGAGCATCCCCTGGAGCTGGGTTACAATTGGCTGTGAGCAGCAGGACTGTGGGTGCTGGAGGCCAAACCCTGGGCCTTTGGAAGAGCAGCAAGAACACTTACCTGTAGCTCCTAGCACTTGCTCCTTTTGGATACAAGTCTAGGATTGGAGCATTAGCTTGTAAGTTAGGTGTACATTCATCAGCTATTTATTCTTTTACCTCTTTATAGTATTGCTGTACAGGACTGTCCTCTCCTGAACTTCCCCGTCTTCAGGTATTCTCCTGGGCCCACGCAAAAAGATCATCACGGCTGGACAAGTTGTTTACCTTTCCCCATAGGAAAGAGGGGGACATATCCACCCACCCCTCACAACCAGTTGAATGTAATTTGCAGTAATGGTACAAGGTCTTCAGGGAGGGGCTACAGGATTTAGGTGGGAAGGATGAGGGGAGGAAGTTTGAGCCCCGAGAATAGGTACTGTAAGGCATAGTCCTCTTCACGTGTCTCTGCTACAGTGCTCTGCAAGTAAGGCTGGTAATCTCACTTGTTCCCCCAGGGTGATGTCTGGTGGGATCATAGCTCAGTTTGTCCTTGGGACCTTCAGAGAAAGAGAGACATTATTTATATATCCCTAGAGAAGGTATTTTAGCAACAAGTTTTTTTTCTTTTTTTTTTCTTTTTTTTTGAGACAGAGTTTCTCTGTGGATCCATGGCTGTCCTGGACTCACTTTGTAGACCAGGCTAACCTTGAACTCACATCTGCCTGCCTCTGCCTCCCGAGTGCTGGGATTAGAGGAGTGTGCCACCACACCCAGCAGCAAGTATTTCCCTCTCACTAGACTCTTAGCTCTGCGTTAAACTCCCTGCAAGTTCATAGAACAGCAGCTGGAACATAGTAGGTGCTCAATAAATATTTGTTGGGGGTGGCACTGTAGCTCAGTGGCAGATCACTTGCCTTGTGTGCACAAAGCCCTGGGTTCCATCCCGTGAATCCCATGTGTGTGTGTGTGTGTGTGTGTGTGTGTGTGTGTGTGTGTGTGTGTGTGTGTGTGTGGTGTGTGTGTGTGAGCACTGAAGAAATGCAAGAACAAAGTCAAACTGCTTTCAGTTCAAAGAGTTGTGACAAAGCTAGGACAAGACCCAGGACCTCCCACATCCCCCCCTCCTGTCTGCTGAGATGAGAGCCTCAGAAAGAGGCAGAGTTTCAAGGGCTGGGTTAATTTCAGCATCCCCTTGTTCTTTGAAGAAAAAGCACCCCCCTCTCCCTCTCTTAGCCTGCATTGTCACAGCTTGAAATATTCTTTTGATTATGAGAACATTTCCCATTAAGTATGTGATTCCAGCTCCTCCCAACCCCCACCTCCCAGTATTTATGACCTCATAACTCCGGGGTCTGTCACAACTGGTGCTGCAAAAGTGTATCTGAGTGTAATGAAATAATTCCATGGAAATTGTGGTGAGAGACTGTCAGGTTCCCCCCGCTTTAGCAGCCATCCCCAGGGGAATGGGGTATATAAATCAGAGCCTCCCTTAATTAAAGAAAACATTTTAAGGAAAAAAACAAATTAATTACCACTTTATGGCACCACCCCAGCCGATTACCCAAATGGTTCACATTCCATAAACCTCGCCTGAATTTAGAGCTAATTGTTGCTCTTCGGATTAGTTTATGCTTTCCCACATGACGAGGATCTGCTTCTGAAGTGCAGGGGAGTCTCTTCCATCCAAAATGATGTAAACTGTCATAAAATCGAGAATCAAGGGTTTTTTTTTTTTCCAGCTGAAAACATAGCCTACGTGAGATTGGAACTGAAGTATCAACAGCATTGGTGTGGGGCCTTGGCTTGGCCAAGTTCCTGATTTGCTGTGTGACTCTGAACAGGAACCAGATGACTTGGATGTCTCTGTTCTCTTCCAGTCACTGGTAGCCCACCAACCATCCAGGCTGATCCCTCACCTCCCAGCATATAGCGCCAATGGGAGGTGAGGGCCACACATGAGCCTCTCTACTATCTAGTCCTGACATCCTGATTTTTAAAAAACATGGTGCTAGGGATTGAACTCATAGCTTCCTGCATTCCAAGACTGAGCTGCACACTCAGCCCTACAGCAGTGATTCTAGAACTCTTTTTTTGTTTCAGACTAAAATTTTAAAAATAGATGACTCTTAGTGACTCCTGGTTGTTGGTATCTAGTTCAATAGTGTGGTCTTCTGAGAAATAGTCAAATGCCAAGATATCTGTGAGTCTAATACTGTCATTAGAGTTTGTACAAAAAAGAGTGGAACTCTGAGTCCCAACCAGAGCAGAGATGAGTCTCATAGGAAGGGGCTGACTATATTCCTCCCTCCTGTGGACTCTCCATGGCCTCGAATGCTGCTTAATCCATATCCTGCATTCTTGGAAGCTGAGTGCTTTCTCAGGATCAGGAAACAGCCTTCTGTTTCCCTTGCCTCCTGCCAGGACTCTCTCTCTCTGGAGGCCAGGGATGAGGCAAGAGTTCTTGGACTGCTCCCTCCACATCATGTGAGACTGGGGTGTGATGGCCATTCTTGGTTGTCAACTTGACTCCATCTGGAATTAACTAAAACCCAATGTCTAGACACACTTATGAGGGATTTTTTTCTTTTTATTGTTTTTTTTATTTTGTGAATTTCACATCATGCACCTGTTTCCACTCATCTCCCATCTCCCCTTAGACCCACCCTCCACCCTTGAAACCTCTTCTAACATTAAAAAAAAAAAAAATTGTGGAAGCCGTAATGTGTCTCAGTGTCTCCCACAATATTCCCTTTTGTCTACACTGTTTTGCTTGCAAATGTTCGTTATAATGACTTCTTGGTCTGGTACAAGGCCTCTGGCTTGTAGTACTTTCTCAATACTGGAACCTCACTGGATTTCTCTCAGTTATCCTGTTGTTGTCCTATGTCATAGAAATCCTGTAGCTTTGGGTCTGTGAAACTGGCCTCTTCTTGCACTCTAGCAGTTCATCCATTGGGTATATTTTGGGATGGGCCAACTCAAAACCTTTGTTCTGGGCCTGCAACCCCCACATCAAAGGCTAGCTTTACTATGCTATCCAGGTGAGGTACAGGGCCTGCTCTCCTGCTCTCATGACTCCATCAGGGCCAACTGTCCTGCCTGCTTTCTGTGGTGAGGGCATCAGAGAGTGGAGGAGGAGATCTCTCCCTCACCAATACCACCGAAAAGCAGACAAAAGGCAGGACTCGCTCTCTCATATTCAACAACCTTGGGGCCAGCTGACCCACAACCCCACATCCAAGACCTGTTGTACTGTGTTGCCCAGGTGAGGTGCAGGGCCTACTCTGAGAGATATTTTTCTTTTTTAAAGATTTATTTATTTATTATGTATATAGAGTTCTAACTGAATGTACACCTGCATGCCAGAAGAGGGCACCAGATCTCATTATAGATGGTTGTGAGCCACCATGTGGTTGCTGGGAATTGAACTCAGGACCTCCAGAAGAGCAGCTAGCAGAAGTGCTCTTAACCGCTGAGCCATCTCTCCAGCCCTGAGATTTTTTTCTTAATTAAATAATTTGAAGTGGGAAGACCCACTTCTAATCCAGGCCATACCTTCTGCTGGCATCTTATATAAAGGGCATGGGAGAAGGAAGCTAGCTTTCTTTGCCTGTTTGCTCTTGTTTTCGCTGGTGAGTCCATTCCTTCTCCTGTTCTGAGTGACCAGCGGCTTATGTCTCCTGGTGAAAAGGCCTGAGACCCAGGGCAGCCCTTAGGCCATAAAAATAAAGATGCTAAGACCTTTTAATATTTCAACACTTAGGCCTTAGCTAGGTAGACTCTCAACTAGTTCATCTAAGTTAACCCAACCATTTGGTCTCATCTAGCCACGTGGCTAGCTATACCTTCCCAGCTTATTGTCATGTCTGTCTCCTTCCATGTCTCCTGGTGAAAAGGCCTTCCTCTTTCTTCCCAGAGTTCCTTTCTCCTCTCCCAGGAAGTCCTACCTTCCATTCTTTTTTTGCTCAGCTATAGGCCATAGGGTTTTTGGGTTTTTTGTTTTTTTGACAGCTGCTACATCCATATGACAGAAAAGACATTCCTCTACATTCACCAGCATAAGAACCCACTTCTTTGGAATTCTGGTGTGTACTGAAGACCAACTGATGCATCCAGCTGCATAGACTGAAGACTACTGGATTCTTGAAACTTCTGATAGCCACTGTTGGATTAGCTGGACTACAGACTCTAAGCCACTCTAATAAATCCCATATGATTTATATGGGATTTATTATATATCCCATATATATAACAAAAAATATATGGGATATATATTTATTCTATTAAGTTCTGTTGCTCTAGAGAACCCTGACTAATATGAATGGAGTGTGGGGTGGTCTGGATGCCCTCTTTGGGATGTCATTTGGTAAAGTGAGTGCCTAGCATGAGGACCTAGCCCTGGGTTCTATCCTCAGTACTGCATAAATCAAGGGTAGCCCACACCTCTAATCCACCACCACTCAGAAGTTGGATGCAGGAAGATCTGATGTTCAAAGTCATTCACCCCTAAATCCAGACAAAATCTGTGCAGAGGGTAGGAAGGGAGTCAGGCTAGAGTGGACATTGACTGTCCCCTCAAACAAGCCTCACTATCAATGCCTAAAGATTCAGAGCCATTGATGCTGAGGGTCCTGTGGAGGTTCAAGTCAGCAGGTGTGGGGCTCTGGAATCCACTATGTTAAATCCACTATGATCTGTAGTCACTAGATCATTCAGCTGTTTGTATCTATAGATCTGTCTGTAGGCTGTGCTGTCCCTCTTCCAGGGAGGATGGAGCAGCCCGAGGGCCTGAACTTCAATTTTAACTCTGTCCATATCATAACAACCTCAAGCCAATGATGTCCTTCTCTTGCCTTAGTTTTTCAACTGTACAGTGGGAACAGCAGTGTTTGGAGACTGAGACGAATCCATGAATTAATGCTTATAGACGAGAATATATGGCACAGAGTGAGGACCACTGTCTTCACCACTGTCATCATCACCATCACCCACAGTACTCAGAGATACCGAGGACCAGAGAAAGGTGCTTGTCATCAAGCCCAATGACCTATTTCAATCCTGTTTCCTACATGGTGGGAGGAGAGAAATGACTCCCACTAGTTCTCCTCTGACCTCCACATACACACCATGGTCCATGCACACACACACACACCTAAACAAACAAATAAACAAAAGAGAAAGAATAAAAGAAAGAGCCTGTTCACTGGATAATCCTGAGGATTGCATGTTACTGTTTGAATAAAAAATGTTACCCACCTAGTAGTACGTGTGTGTGTGTGTGTGTGTGTGTGTGTGTGTGTGTGTGTGTGTGTTTTGAGACAAGTTCTCAACTATGTAGCCCTGGCTGAGCTGGAACTCATTATATAGACTAGGCTATCCCAGAGGTTTTAGAGACTTTTAGAAGGTGAGGTAGTTGAAAGAAGTGGGTCACTGGAGGTGTGTTTGGTCCCGGTTCCCTTCCTCTATCTCAGCTTCCTGTCCACCATAACCAAACTCCTTTCTCACATGCTCCCACTGTTCTTCCCAATTACATAGGACACACAACTATGGGCTGAACACTCTCAACTGGGAACCAAAGTAAATATCCCTTTGTTTTTCAGTCACAAAGTATGGGAAAGGTATTTCCCATATTTTTTCAGGTATTTAAAGTCACAAAGATGGGAAAGGAATTAATACATCATGCTAAGTGAAATAAGCCAGTCACAAAAGATGAACACCCAGACCCAGCATCTAAGCAGTCAAATTTGCAGAAACAGGGAGGAGAAAGGTGTTGGCCAAGGACTGAGGAGATGAGGCATCCCTCATTGGATGCAGGGTTTCAGTTTGGCAAGATGATAAAATTCTAGACTGTACTGTACTGCAAGATGGAGTTAATACAACTCAACTATGCAACTAAAAATGGCCAACATGCTAAGTTTCATGCTGAGAGAGAGTGTGTGTATGAGAGAGCATATACATCATTAAGAACACAAACTAGCTGGGCAGTGTGGCAATCCTTCCCTGAATTGTAATCCTGGCACTGTGGAGGTTTAGTTGAAGGATGAGAAGATTAAAAGTTCAAGGCCAGGCTGGAGAGATAGCTCAGTGGTTAAGAGTACTGGTTGCTCTTCCAAAGGACCCAGGTTCAAATCCCAGCACCACATGGCAGTTCACAGCTGTCTGCAATTGCCAGGCATGGTGGCACATGGTTTTAATCCCAACAGTCGGAAGGCAGAGGCAGGCAGATCTCTGTGAGTTCAAGGCCAGCCTGGTCTACAGAGTGAGTTACAGGATAAGCCAGGTCTACACAGAGAAACCCTGTCTCAAAAACCGAGGAGGAGGAGGAGGAGGAGGAGGAGGAGGAGGAGGAGGTGAAGTTGTTGAAGGCCAATCTGAGTTACATTGTGAGAGCCTGTCTCAAAAAAAAAAAAAAAGAAAGAAAGAAAGAAAGAAAGAAAGAAAGAAAGAAAGAAAGAAAGAAAAGAAAAGCAAATGGACAACTTCTTTCAGACTTCCTATTGCTTTCAGGGTCAACTCAGAGCCCTTGCTTAACCTTCTAAGGCCCCCTGAAATGCCTCAGAACCTTCTGGCTACTACATTCCTCATCCTTGCAGTTCACACAGCTACATTTCCTACTGGCATTTTCTGGAATGCCCTTTCCCGGGGCTTACTGGGTATTTGATATTCTCTTTTGTTGTTGTTGTGGGTGGGTGGTGGTGGTGCTAGGGGGTTGAACCCAGAGCCTGGCTAGGGCTCTGCAGCTGAGATTCCTCTCTAGCTCCCTTCTTTGAAATGCTAATCATCACCAAGAACTAGATCAAACACACTCTCACTAAAGCCTGCTCTTAGCCCCTCTCCTTCAGGGAGCATGTGCCCTGTACCACCACTACCACTTCTTTAGGGACAGTTTAATGGGAGTTCACTATGAGCAGGTTACCGTGCCAAACAAATTCCAAGTACAGAATCTTGATGAATCTTCATGACGATCCTGGACCATCTGTATTTCATAGATGTGGAACTGAGGCTTGGGGAAATTACATCACATAGCTAGTAAGTTGTATCCCTGAGACTTAAATCTTCTGAATTCTGGAGAAAAGCTTTTGACAGCTTGTGATAGTCAGCTTTCTGTGACTATAACAAATGCCTTGGATAAATCAACCTACAGAGAAGAAAGCTTTGCTTTGACTCGCAGTTTTCGAGGTTTCAATCAATGATAAACTTGTCCCATTGTTTTGGGCTGTGGGGGTACACTCCATCACAACAGGAATGTATGGCACAGGGGACCCTCACCTATCGCATAGCAGGATGTAAAGATAAGAAGAAGCTAGAGTTCTTTAAGTGTTTCCTCCCATGTCTCCAGTGGGTTCAAATCTCCCACTAGGACCACCTCTTAATGATTTCGTAATTTCCCAGTAGTCACACCTCAGGGACCAAGGCTTTAACAAATTACTCCTTGAGCCAGAAATGGTGGCACATGCCTTTAACCCCAGCACTCGGGAGGCAGAGACAGGTGATCTCTGTGAGTTCAAGGCCAGTCTGGACTACAAAGTGAGTCTAGGACAACCATGACTTGTTACACAGAGAAACCCTGTCTTGAAAAACCAAAAAAACAAAACAAAACAACAAAAAAAAAAAACCCAGATTACTCATTGAAGGACATATATCCAAGCCAGAGGGCCACCAACTCACCCCTCAAACATTACACTGTATAATTGTATCTTCCACTTTCCTCCAGATTCAGAGAGGGGAGGGTTGTAGCTTAGTCACCCTGGGGCTTGGCACGCAGCAGGTGCTCATTTGCTGAACTTTTGTTGAATGCCCTGGAGTGAGTCACTATCCACACTTGATCCTCTAATTCTGCTTCTGCCACTATTTCCCCTCCAGGAACTGGAAGGTTGGCAATTGCCAAAGAAACATCTCCAGCCGATCAATAAATAATAATGTTGGAGAATTTAAAATAAGAATCTGGATTATTAAAAAAAATTAAAAAAAAAAAAAAAAAAGAATCTGGATTATTAAAGTTACAAATCTTTGGTCCTTATGCCTTCAATAAAACATGCATCTATTAATAATGGATATGGACTCAGGCCTGCTTGGGCTGAAAAGGGGAAAAAATGACCAGTCAAAAGATGCTAATATTTTTTTTCTCTTTACCCAGCTTGGTTGCCAAACCACTGTTTTCCTGAAAAATTGTTTGTCATTTGAAAAGTTTAAACACAAAAATTTTAACAACATAAAGGGAAAATTGGAGACCAAATGGTCAGCCTGTGAGCCCTCATGGTTGTTTTTAAGGTGTCCCTCTCCATAGACCTGCTCTCCTTGGCTTCTCTCTAATGGTCTCTTGTTTACTCTTTCCCCCCTCCAACTTCCCTCTCCTCTCTTCCCCTTCCACCTGGCTTCATCTACTCCTAGTATGTGAAAAGTTCCATCCCCAGCACTGCATAAGCCAGGTATGGTAGCAAGAGCCTGTAAGCCCAGCAATGGGGAGGTGAGGGCGGAGGATCTGAATCTTAATGCCATCTTCAACAACATAGTGAGTTCAAAGCTAGAGTGGGCTACATGAAAATCAATCTCAGTCTCCTCCCCTTCTCCTACCTCAGTATGTGTGTGTGTTAAGAAACCAGACAGTTGGGCTGGAGAGATGGCTCAGGCATTAAAGGCTAGGCTCACAACCAAAAATATAAGAAACCAGATAGTCTGTTTTGTTCCTAGGAGCCATTTTGAATCTGTAGCCAAGTTAATCTCTGTTTACTATAAAACTTTAGTTTTGGCCAGGTGTGATGGCGCACGCCTTTAATCCCAGCACTTGGGAGGCAGAGCCAGGTGGATCTCTGTGAGTTCAAGGCCAGATGGTCTACAAAGCAAGTCCAGGATAACCAGAGCTGTTACACAGAGAAACCTTATCTCCAAGAACAAAAACAAAAACAAAAAACCAAAACTTGTGTTTCTTTTTCTCAGAGCTGGGCTGTACCCTACCCCAGTAACCATAGACTGTACCATAAACCAACCCTCACAGTCACCTGTTCTCTGGACTGTTGTATACCCATTGTTCTATGACCTACTTTCCTTAATTGCCTGGCCTTGATTCTGTAACCATACATGTACAAAATCCCCCACCTTATAATTTTTGCCCTACATAAAGGGCTTGAGAAATTGTGTTGGGGCTGGTCTCATGAAGCCTGCCTTAGGGGGAGACAGATGCTAATTTGGCTCTGATGTGCACACAAGTAAACCTTGTTTTAATTTGGCCATGGCATGGATTCATGGACTTTCTCCTGGAGTCTGTGGGATTAACAGTGTGTGTGTGTGTGTGTGTGTGTGTGTGTGTGTGTGTGTGTAGCTCCAACAACATGACTCATCTGAAGGGAACGAGTTGTCTGCCTTCTCTCATCTCACAGCACTTTACTACAGCAACTTAGCCTTCTTTCTCTCATGCCATCCTTCTGGAGAGTGGTCAGAACCCTTCCTTAGCATCGCCACAAAGACAATGTATGATGAAGGGGTTTCCTTTTGAATGTTGTATTCAAAGCATGTCACCTTCAGTCTTTGCAGATCAGGAGGAATTTCTTCATCTTGGATCTTCTCCTTTACATCTGTCTTTTCTTTTCTTTTTTTTTTTTTTTAAAGATTTATTTATTATGTATATAGTGTTCTGTCTGCAGGTATATCTGCAGGCCAGAAGAGGGCACCAGATTTCATTATGGATGGTTGTGAGCCACCATGTGGTTGCTGGGAATTGAACTCATGACCTCTGGAAGAGCAGCCAGTGCTCTTAACCGCTGAGCCATCTCTCCAGCCCTGTCTTTTCTTTTTAAAAATCTCTTTTTTGCTTGTACGTACTACAGTGTAAGGCAGAGCATCTTGGGTACCAGTCCTTGCCCTCCACCTCATTGCAGACAGTCTCCTGAGATTATCACTTGCTGGCCTGCCTGCTTCGGGGGTTTCTCCACTTCCCATGTCCCAGGAGGAGTGCTGGAGACCCAGACTCAGGTCCTCACACACAGGGCAAGTGTTTCACCCACTGAGCCATTTCCACAGCCCCAAGCTTCACACTTTCTGTAGTGTCTGAAGGCTCAGTCTACAGCACAATGACAACCTTTTTTCCCTGTTAGAGGTTTTAGGATTTAGAAAGGTCTTTCATTCTTTGTTGAGATAGGATCACGCATTGTAACTTAACTTGGTCTCAAACTCACTATTCAACATGGGCTAACTTTAAATATGTAATCCTCCTGCCTCAGCTTCTTGAGTTCTGGGATTACAGTTGGGTAGCATCATGGCTGCTAGATGAAACAGACAAAATGTTGGGACACGGAGCCTGATGAGACACCTCAGGTCATAGGGTATGTATTTTAAGAACACAGTAAAATCCTGCCCTTCTCACCTTGTCAAGGTCTACTTCTAGTTGGTTCTCCTGCTGCTAGAAGTGTCATAGTCCCAAAGAGATACACTGGCAGTGAAGAACTGATCCTGCCTGAGAACCGGGAAAGACAAGGGGCATGGGAGATGGGCCCTGAGAAGAGGAACAGAGGCCGTGTTAGCTATTCATGCACACTCAAGCAGCAGACGTGGACTCCCTTTGTAAACTTTATATACTTTGTAAACTTTGTAAACCCTCAAGTCAAGAAAGTGGCCAGGCTTCTGCCTGAGGAGCTCCAGCTACCAGGCCCTTCCCAAAGACCTCCCTAATTGTCTAATAACAACATTTCCAGCCTCTGTAACTCTCACAAAGGTCATCTTCAGCCCCTCAATAGGACCCTTCCCAGATTATGCTGAGCTTCCCACAAAAAAAAACCCACCAATCCCTGAACAGGAAAACCTACCAATCCCTGAGCTCCCCCAAGCTCAGGACTTCAAAGCTTACCAATCCTCATCCTGAAAATCTCTGCCCTAGAAAGCTCCTCCCCCTAAGAAGTCCTATATAAAGGTTGTGTCTGTTCAGTTACCTGCTGTCTTCTCCCAGGAGCAGGGTTAGTCAACCCTGGATCCATCCCTCCATACCCTGGAACCTCCCAATAAATTTCTTTTATGAGATTTGCTGCCTGGTGTAACTTTCATCGGAAGAAGCTAAGAAGCAATGAAGAGAAGAAGGGAGGAAGCAAAGAAGTGGACTGGGACTGAGGCTCCTGAGCTCCTGAGCTCAGCTGAGGACCCTCTCCCGGGAGCTCCAACACCTCTGCTGAGGAGGCTTCTTCTCAGAGCTGTGTGGTTTCCTAGGCTCCCATGTCTCAGGGTGCTCTTCCATTGGGACACTGTTCCACCTCAGAGTTGTGTGGTTCCTGGGCTCACAGACCTTCCCATCTGAGCAGGAAGGCCAACAGGTTGTCATAGTTTAGAGAGCAAACACAGGTTTCCACCAGGAAGTGGCAAGTGCTTGTACTAGCATATATTTTCACTTTTAAAACTGTCTGTTTTTCTTCCTCTTTCTCACACCTCTGCATTCACAAACACACTGTATAATTGCTAGGATTCTTGTTTACAAGGGACAGAAAGCTCACCTCCACAAGGCTGAAAGGAAGTGTCAGTGTTCATGTCATCGAAATGTTCAGAGACAAACTGAAGACACTGAGAGACCCAGGGACCCAAACTATGATCCCATAACCTGACCTTTCTCTGAGACTAAGGTCCTGGCTTGCTCACTCCATGAAACAGTGAGCTGCCCACAGCACACTTCTCAGCCACCTCAACGGCAGTTGATGGAGAACCTCTCTCTGTTGGTGACACCTTATTGGTGGCTGCAGCTGAGATATGTGTGCATTTCCTTAGAGCCAGAGTCGAATTCTTTGTAAAGCATGCAGCCTGAGGACTGGGGGAAGCAATGTCTTGTAGAAACTATGGCAGATGAATGGCCTGTTAGCCGTAGAAACTGTACGTGTCTGTTTCTACGATGTAGACACCAGAAATATGTAAACTTTGATGACTGAAGAGTCTGTCCCCACTCCCTCCCCCTACCCCTCCCACTGTAACCCGTGCTGTCTCCCCCCTCCCCCAGGACAGAACTTGAGCCAGAGACACAAGAAAGGAGAGGACTGAGAAATGCAGCTGGCCCAGGACTCCAAAGTCACCCAGTCCTTTTATTAGCCAAATGAGGACGTGAAGACCAGAAGAGGGCCCTGTCCAGGTACCCAGGTGATGTGAAGACCAGAAAGAAGCTCCATGGGCCTGGCAGCTGCCACTCTCATTAGCTAGCTCATATCTGCTTGTTTCCTTGTTTATTTTAACAAGGTTGTTAATCACCAGCCATAAAGCTCGGCAAACATTTTGATAGGCTTTAAAAGCTCATGAAAGCCGCATTACATTTTAAAGCATGGTTCCCTAATTAACCTAATTAACTGTCAGACTCATATCCTGCTGTTTTCCAGACGAGGCAAACCCTGCCTCTCATCCTCCAATCCAGCCCTATTGGAAGTCCTGGGGTGTTCTCCTCATGATGTCTCTGCAGCACAAGGAATCCAGCTTAGAGATGCCCAAGTAAGCCTGGGCCAGCTGAACTTAGGACCAGGCTAAGGTATAGACACATGGGGGCTTCCTCAGCAAAGCTGCTGCCTCAGATGTCTGTTCTCGTTCTTAGACTTGGCCATGTGGCTGTGCTCCCCTCAACAGCTGATAAACACAGAGAGACACCTGATGGCCAAATGGCTCAGTTCTGATCAGTGGCCTGGCTCAAACACATGGGCCAACGAAAGGCAGCTCAGGATGGAGAAAAAGGAAGCAGGTATGGTGTATTAATTTATTAGGTTTGCCATCACAATAGACCAGAGGGCAGGTCTGGAGACTAGACAGACGTCTAAGGCCAGTGTGCTGCAGGGTGTCTCCTAGAGTCCCTGACTCTGCCTGATCACTGTATCCTCGCCCTCTTTCCTTTTCTCAATAACTGGTGTTTTTCTGTGTATTCAAATTTATGTATCTTATTTATTTATTATTATTATTTTTTTTTTTTTGGTTTTTCGAGACAGGGTTTCTCTGTGTAGCCCTGGCTGTCCTGGACTCACTTTGTAGACCAGGCTGGCCTCGAACTCGCAAAGATCCGCCTGCCTCTGCCTCCCAAGTGCTGGGATTAAAGGCGTGCGCCACCACTGCCCGGCTATATATCTTATTTAAAAAAAATACCAGACTAGGTTAGTCTTCACATTGTCTCACTTGAACTTCATTATCTCCAAGAATAGTCAACATTCTGAGCTCAGGACTTTGCTGTACAAACCATGAAAGGACACACCCCCCCCCAAATAATTAAGGGTTCTGGTAAAAATCTATATGGCATCTGGCCTAGGTAACTTACCTATCTCTACAATGGGCAGCTTAACTCAGCTCCATTCTCTGGGACCTCCACCTTCTACCTGAGGGCTTTAATCTGCCTGCCTCTGCTGGGGACTCATCCTCCTGCTTGCAGGGGAAGCCAGATTACCTTGAGGAATGGTATTCAGCAGGCAGGTCCCCAGCCACAGCTGCCCAGTCCATTCCCCAGCTCCTTTGGTCCTGGGGAGAGGTAACTGATTCATGAGCCACACTCTCTCCAGAGTCTGCAGTCAGGATTGGGTTTTCTTTGCCCACATGGTCACTGCCTTAACCAGCCACCCTCTTGTTCCCTGTCTCACTTTCCCATGCCCTGACCAGAATTCCTGGGATCACTTCCCAAATATACTTGGATCTTTGTCTCAAGGTCTACTCCTCAGGGAACCTGACATATCTAGGGAGCATGGTGACATTGTGTAGAAGTATGAGCAGAGGAGCCTGGGAGGGCAGGAGGAAGCCATGGACTCAGGAAAAAGACAAGGTTCAAGGTCCTGAGACACAGACTCTGGTCCCTGTGATTACTGGCAGGCCACATGTGGGCACTTCCCATGAAATGGGAAGTTAGGTGTCCTGAAACATACAATAATTTAGTCATTTCCCTACATATGTACAGCAATTTCTCTTTGACCCTTCCAGAATCTTCCCTCAAAAAGTTGGTTATGGGGGCTGGAGAGATGGCTCAGCAGTTAAGAGCACTGTCTGCTCTTCCAGAGGTCCTGAGTTCAATTCCCAGCAACCACATGGTGACTCATAACCATCTATACTGAAATCTGATGCCCTCTTCTGCCATGCAGGGATATATACAGATAGAGCTCTCATATGTTAAATAAATAAATCTTTTTTTTTTTTAATCTGGTTATAAGCTAAGAAGATAGATACCCGTTCTCTGGAGGAAAGGTGACACCAAGGATACTGTGCAGCCAAAAATACCTGTGCCTAAACACAGGCATGTAGACCTGGATTTGAGAGGAATTGGGCAAACTTCCAAACAGTCAGGTGTTACTTAAGGTTAGGAATAAGGGCTTGTGCCCTTTTCTTTGGAAATTAAAACATAATCAAAAACTTTCCTTCTGGTTGAACTGAGCCCTTAAAAAAAAAAAAAAAAGGAAAGACTTCCAGGGAGAAGACCATCAGTGTACAGGTGTAACAGACAGACCTCCAGGGAGAAGACCATCAGTGTACAGGTGTAACAAACAGACCTCCAGGGAGAAGACCATCAGTGTACAGGTGTAACAGACAGACACACCTCCAGGGAGAAGACCATCAGTGTACAGGTGTAACGAACAGGCACACCAGGGAGAAGAC
>CAJQZJ010027415.1:5278325-5311019 GCA_907164525.1 Lophiomys imhausi | reverse complement strand
AATATCTCTGGCTGTCCTGGACTCGCTTTGTAGACCAGGCTGGCCTCGAACTCACAAAGATCCGCCTGCCTCTGCCTCCCAAGTGCTGGGATTAAAGGCGTGCGCCACCACCGCCCGGCATGAACAGTCTTAAACACCAGAAATTTTGTTCTTCCCACCTCCACAGCTTTTATCTTGGCCACGTATTTTACTACTCTCAGCACAGGTGAATGTCAAGTCTAAAGATTAAGGTTAGACCCTTAAAAACAGGACCCAAAGCCGGGCGGTGGTGGCGCACGCCTTTAATCCCAGCACTTGGGAGGCAGAGGCAGGCGGATCTTTGTGAGTTCGAGGCCAGCCTGGTCTACAAAGCGAGTCCAGGACAGCCAGAGATATTCAGAGAAACCCTGTCTCGAAAAACCAAAAAAAAAAAAAAAAAAAAAAAAAAAAAAAACAGGACCCAAGAATTTGAAACCTTTCAGGAAACCTAGACTTGGATCATAAATTGTATTCTTAAATCCAAATGCCTGTTTCTTGGGTTCTTTCTATAGAATTTCTTAGATTTTGGTCCTGGTGGGAACAGAATGTTCCTGGTAGCGTCTGGGGTCAGAGAGGAGTGGATGAGGCAACAGAGGTGCTAGTTACAGACAGGGGCATGTGCCCGATCATAGGGGACATCTTAAAACCAGAGTCTAGGGCTAGAAAGATGGCTCAGCAGTCAAGAGCTCCCTAGGATCCAGGTTCTATTCTCAGCACCCACATGGCAGCTCACAACCATCTGTAACTCCAATTCCAGGAGACGGCACCCTCTTCCAACCTCCACAAGTATGGTGGTACAGACATAAATGCACACAGAACACTCACACACATTAAATAAAAACAAAAAAAAAAACAAACAATACCCAGGAGTCAAGGATAAAAGATAACATGATTTTATATAAAGATGGCATACTGGCTACTTTTCTCATTACTATGACAGTATCTGACAAAGATGAATTTAGGATGGAAGGGCTTATCTTGGCTCACAGCTCTAGGGGACAGAGTTCGTCAGCTGACCATGGTGCATCCACAGCCAGGAAATAGGATAAGTGACGGTGCTCAGCCTGCTTTCTCCTTTTTAATCAGTTTGAGGCCTCAGCTCACAGAGTGGTGCTGCCCTCATTTAAGATGGGTCTTCCCACCTCAGCTGACATAATCTAGATATAAACCTCAAGGAGGTTTGTCTCCTAAATGATCCTAGATTTTGCCAAGTTGACTATGCTAGCCATCACAGATAGTAAATATGACCCCAACCATACCATCTCCTATCTACAGAAAAGACAACTTCTCTCTCAACTGGGCTGAGTGCCAAGTCCAAGAAGAATAAGATGAGATTCAGTAGTCAGAGGGTGACCCTCTGGGAAAACAGAGTCCTATCTGGGTCAGGACAGGCTATTTGGCAGTGTGGTCAAGAACACTGTAAGAGGTCAGAAGCCGTCTGGGGATTACGGTTGTTCTGGTGGCCAGAGACCCAGCAGGACTGAGCTAGACCATCCTTCCAGTGGCTTCCATCCTTTATCATCTGGTATGTCCCAGCCCCAATCTTTTTGACATACCTGTTGTATTTCAGGTGCCACAACACTGCAGAGCAAGAGCCCATTTTGCCTTCTTCCTGTCCACTCACCTTCAAGAACGTAATGAGTATGTCTAGGTTAAAATGTTTTATTGACTCCCAGTGATGGTGGTATCATTGAGGGAATAAATCCTAAACTAATAGAAGTTGAGTGTAATGTAAAATAGCAATTAATCTCTGCTGTGGAGAATAAGAAAAATGAACAAGCCGTTGTTGAAATATATATTAGCAAGAGAGACTGGACAGATGTCCTTGTTCTGAATGGTGGCTGCTTGAGTTTTTTGTTTTTGTTTTTGCCTCTGTGTGTTTGTGTGTGAGTGTGTGTGCATGCATACACACATACTTTTTCAGGTACCCAAATGTGTGCCGGTACATGTGTCCATGTATGTATATTTGTGTGGAGTCCAGTGGTCAATCTTGGCTATCATTCCTCAGGAGCCATCTTCCTCTTTTTTTTTTTTTTTTTTTTTTGACACAGGGCCTGCACCTGATGTGCCAGATCAAATGTCGGCAGGAGGTAGGTGAGCAGGAAATATGTCAGGATGATGTATGCTTGCCCCATTGGACCTGGTAGGAAATGCAGTGAATTGTGGGTTTTGCCTTCGTAAGTTCCTGTGAAATATTACTCGTGGTCATTTTCTGGGAACCCAGAGATGGACTCAAACAGAGTCCACCAACCTGGCCAGTATTTAATTAAAGCTTGCTTCAAATTTGGCTTTAAATTGTGGTAGTAGGCACGCCTTTAATCCCAGCACTTGGGAGGCAGAGGCAGGTGAATCTTTGTGAGTTCAAGGCCAGCCTGGTCTACAAAGTGAGTCCAGGACAGCCAAGGATACACAGAGAAACCCTGTCTCGAAAAACCAAAAAAAAAAAAAAAAAAAAAAAAATTGTGGTAGTAGTTTTATTCTCAGCTGGTGGGATTGACAGTCACCATGCATCCTGTGGTCCTGGAGGAGGATTGTTTAGCCTAGGGACCGTCACCCCTCACCTCTCCAGCACCCTTGTTGAGATCTCCACTGAGAGTTTTGCAGATGATGGCTTCTGGACTTGGGGATTAAGTGTGGGTGTTGTTGGAAGCCAGTTCCATCTCTTTTGTCCCTGTGGCTATGTTTATTAACCTCACGAACTGGCTGAGAAAGTTGCATGCCATGCCCTGCTCTTGGCTTCCCTGTCACACCCTATTGCTCCTTGTGAATGTATACTCTCTGGACTCTGGGGAACCATCTCCGAAGCCTCTGCTAAGTGGTTCTGAAACATGTTTAGATGCCATTTAGCTGCTTGAATGACCCAGTAGCTGCCTCATTAACCTGACAAACTGTCGGAAGCCACTTGCCTGCTTTCCTCCTCCTGGCACTGGGCAGTGGGTCAAATGGACCTTACCTCGAGGACCCTTTGTACTTCTGAGGCTAAGGGGGCCTCCTATGCAGAGATAGATGTGCTTGCTCCCAATTTCTACCTCTGTGACGTGAATCTCTCATATTCTGTTAGACCCTGCTAGAAAGGTTGTAGTCTGACATGTCTGGAAAGCCCTGAGCTTGGTGTTAAATGGTGGACTCCCTTTCCCAGTGGGGCTCCCTTCTCTCTGCCTAATCTGGGGAACCCAACCCCCACACTTTCTACCCAAGGATTGTCTCATATGAGGTTACATGTTTAACAAGAACCTGTTCAGCAGCACCTGGGATTCCTGGAATGCCCCTAACCATACCTGAAGTGTGACATTTGATGCAGTTCCCTGCTAACACTCTTCTCCCTGCTGCCCATAGGATAATTAAGTACTGCATCCTCTCTCTTATGATTGGTCCATGTTGCCAAATGCATGTGAAATATCCCTGGCACTCCTAGCTCCAGCCTATGATTTACATTCACCTTGGAGACCCCCCCCCCCAATTTCCCAAGTTCTATATAACCTTCATCCCAATAAAGCTGATTACTTCTCTGTAGCTGGTCCCTGGTTGTCATTAATCAGTCGTGCTTACGGCCATCTGAACCCTGTTCCTTGTCTTCTTCTCCCCTCGACCACATGCACTGGTGGCCAACAGTCATGAGGAAAAGGGGAGACCTACAGTCCCCCCACAATATTCCTGTGACTGAGGGCAACAAATGACAGCTGCCTAGTTGAAGGGTTCCACATCTGTTTATTGGGGACAATGATAACCTCAGAAAGTTAATTTGGATTTTAAAACCTCAATTTTTGGTTTGTGTGTATGCCTGTCTGTATGTGTGCCATGTGCATGCAGGTGCCCTTGGAAGCTAGAAAAGGACATTGGATCACCTGGAACTGGAGTTACAAGTGATTGAGAAGCTGGGCGTGGTGGCGCACGCCTTTAATCCCAGCACTTGGGAGACAGAGACAGACGGATCGCTGTGAGTTCGAGACCAGCCTGGTCTACAAAGCAAGTCCAGGATAGCCAGGACTATTGAACAAAGAAGCCCAGTTTCAAAAAAACAAACAAACAAACAAACAAAACAAAACAAACAAAAAGCAAGCGATTAAGAACTGCCATGTGGATGTTGCAAACCAAACCCAGATCCTCTGCAAGAGCAGCAAGTACTCTTAACAGCTGAGCCAGCTCTCTGGCCCAGAGAGTTGTTTGAGGGGTCTGAGAGGAGATACACAATCCACATGTTAACTGAACTCTTGGCCCCTTGAGATCAACACAAGATTAGTCCAGGCATACCACTTGCAACTTAATGCTTGTTAAGGGGTCAGGAAAATGTCCACACAAAGTCCTGTGGACCTCATGGCTCACTTCCCTATGGGTCTGACTGCAGGCTTCTGGAATGCAAGTGGTGAGAGTCACTGGTTGGAGGTTACAACCTCTGAAACTTTCCTGTGTATGTGATTTTGATCAACTTAACCTCTCTGGCCTCAGTTTTTTCATTTGCAAGTGGAGATATCATAACACCTCTTCAGGCTACTATGAAAAAGAAGGAAGCCCATGTATAGAAGACACCTCAAACAGTCAGCGCTACAGTCAGGGGCAGCTGTTGCCATCCTGCACTTTGTTAATCCAGATGTGAAATATCATCTGTTTCTTAATTTCCACACATCAATTCTGCTCCCCACCAATATCTGAACTGCTGTTCCAATGGCACCCTGTTGACACATACATCTTTTATGGTTGTACATGCTAGGCAAAACTAAGTCTAAAGGCGTAAACATACAAAATAAAAGAACAAATCAAAGTTTTAAAATAGTGGAATAGTAAGGCTTACAAAAAGCATTTGGATGCAATGGTGCAGAAAGAATTTACTGCTTGCTACATGAGTTGCTTTAAGTTGACTTTGGTATGGCGACTCATATTTAATTATTGCAGATGTATGTGTGTATTCTTGCATGTTCTTATGTGTGGGAATGGGCATATATGTGCATATACAGAGGCCTGAAGTTGACATCAGGCATCCTCCTCAATTGCTGTCTGGCATATACAATGAGACAGGGCTTCTCAGTGAACTGGAGCTCAATGGTCCTTCCACCCTGACTAGCCAGCTTGCTCCAGAGTGTCCATTTCTACCTCCTGAGAGCCAGGATCACAGGCAAGACCCCAAGCCCACCTGTTTTTTTTTAAGGGCTCTGAGGATCCAAACTGCAGGCTTTATACTTGTGCAGCAAGTACTTTATGTGCTGCTTTATCTCCCTGGCCTAATTTTAATTTAGTTTTTTGAAGGAATGGCCTCACATAGCCCAAGCTGGCCTCCAACTTACTATTTAGCTGAAGACAACCTTGAACTTCAGGTCCTTCTGCTTCTATCTCTTAAGTGCTAGAATTACAGGTAAGTGCCGTCCTGCTGGATTTTTTTTTTTTTTTTTTTTTTTGGTTTTTCAAGACAGGGTTTCTCTGTGTAGCCCTTGCTGTCCTGGACTCACTTTGTAGACCAGGCTGGCCTCGAACTCACAAAGATCCGCCTGCCTCTGCCTCCCAAGTGCTGGGATTAAAGGCGTGCGCCACCACCGCCCGGCTGGATTTTTTTTTTTAAATACAGTGCTGAAGATAGAGTCCAGGGCCTTCTGCATCCCAGTCCACCAACTGCTGTATATAACTCTAACCTATATCAAGAGTTATTTATGTAATCATTTGATTAAAAGACAACACTCAGCAGGCAGAGGCAGGCAGATCTCTGTGAGTTCAAGGCCAGACTGGTCTACAAAGTGAGTCAAGGACAGCCAAGGATACACAGAGAAACCCTGTCTCGAAAAACAAAACAAAACAAACAAACAATACAGAATCTGGATATTATAGTCTAGGATGATTCTGAACTTACTGTCCTTATGTCTCAGGCTCCTGAGTGATGTGCCTCCAATGCTCAGGCTCATAGAGACCCCTTGTTTCAGCTACAAACATAGGAAAATTCTGGATATTAAAAAATTATATTTAATACACAGCTGAATTTAGAAGGAGAAAAGAAAAATCTCCTAAATGTCTGAAAATAGGAGAGATCTTGAAATAAGAAGAGTAAATGCTAAGGTAATGTTGCTGTAGCCCTGGGGAATATCCATGGGCCTCAGGGATGTCTTAGTCAGCTTTCTGTTCCTGCAGCAAAACACCTGAGGTCATCAACTTAGAAAGAAGAGAAGTTTATTTAGCCCACAGTTTTGAAGGTTTCCACTTATGGTTGATTGACTTTGCTGCTTTGGGGCCTGTGGTGAGGTAGTCAATAATGGCAGGGATCATGTGTCATAGCAAAATCATTCATTTCATTACTGAGAGCAAGACAGAAAGGAAGAGGAGGAACTAAGGTCCTTCTAGGCCCATTCAGGACATGGGTCCAATGACCTAAGACCCCCACCCACCATTATCCCCCTCTGTGAAATTTGCCACTTCCTCCTAACACATGCAAGCCAAAAGCTAAACCTTGAGCACACATATCTTTGGAGGATAGTTAATGTCCAAAGTGTAACAAAAATGGGCTGGAGACCGGGCTCTGAAATCCTTGTGGTCAGGAGATGCTGCCTGGTGGCCGTGAGAAAGTAACCTAGAACCAACACCAATCTAAACCAAAACTGGAGCCTGGGAAGATAATCTTTCTCCTGAAAGAGGTCCAGGATTTCTCCAGTATAGGCCCAGACCTGAAGGCCAAAACGCTGGGACAGTATAGGAATCCAGATACAGGGGTCAGAACACAAGCCATTCGTCAGTGCGTAAGCAAAGGGAGACAGAAAGTGATAATGAGGACAATAGTGGCCACTCACCATGTGCCCACTGTGTGCCACACACTATGTCTAGCACTTCACATTTAAGTCTTACAACCTAACAAGGTAGATGCCACTGTTGTCACTGTGTGACTGTGTTTACAGAATTGGGCAATTAACAGATGAAAAGAAAATACTTCTTACTGAGAAAGCTAGCGAGAAAGGCATTCTAGAGCTCTTTTATTTTGGGCAGGGGTGGGAGCATGTGTCTGCATGTCACAGCACAAGGTCAGAGAACAACTTCTACCATGCATGTTTGCTCCAGGGATTTGAACTCAAGTCTTGCCTGGTTTGACAGCAAGCCCCTTTGCTTGTTGAACCATCTTACTAGCCCTATTTATTTATTTTTGAAACAGGGCCTCATGTATACCAGGTTGGCCTCCAGTCCACTATGTAGCTTAGGAGAATTACCTTGAACTTCTGATCCTCCTGCCTCCATCTTCCAAATACTGGGAGTGGTAACCCCAGCACTGGAGAGGGGTGGAGACAGGTTCCAGAAACTTGTTGGCAACCCGGTCTAGCTGGATCATCAAGCTCCGGGGTCAGCAAGAGACCCTGTGTCAAAAAAATAAGGTGGAGGGCAATTGAAGAAGACACTTGATATTGACTTCTGGCCTACACATGCTGATACATATGCATAAGTGCATATGAGGATCCATATCTACACACACAAACATAATAGGAAGAATGTCTTCAGAAAACATCTTAGATTTCCCACTTTGCTGTAAATCTGCCTACTTGATATTCCATCAATATATTTGAAAAAGTCTTGTTTTATAATTTTTCTCTGGGCCATTCCTATAAAAACTTGATGAAGCCGGGCGGTGGTGGTGCACGCCTTTAATCCCAGCACTTGGGAGGCAGAGGCAGGCGGATCTTTGTGAGTTCGATGCCAGCCTGGTCTACAAAGCGAGTCCAGGACAGCCAGAGATATTCAGAGAAACCCTGTCTCGAAAAACCAAAAAAACAAAAAACAAAAAACAAAAAACTTGATGAAACTATTACCATGCTGGAACATGGTACTTTGGATAATCTAAATCTGTGACCCTGGGTCATGGTTACTCATATTTGGCACAAGAATAAATGACCTCTTACTCCTTTGAGTTGAGAGCTGTGCTTTCATATTGACAAGACTTTGTTCTAGACAGCCAGGACAAGCTCTGTCCTATCTTCTTCAACCACAGCAGGTTCGCTTTTGTCTCGTTTAAATTTGTTTTCCGAGCCGGGCGGTGGTGGCGCATGCCTTTAATCCCAGCACTTGGGAGGCAGAGGCAGGTGGATCTCTGTGAGTTTGAGGCCAGCCTGGTCTACAGAGTGAGTCCAGGACAGCCAGGGATACACAGAGAAACCCTGTCTTGAAAAACCAAAAAAAAAAAAAAAAAAAGATTTGTTTTCCACTTGAGAGTCAGAGGCAGGTGGATCTCTGTGAGTTCAAGGCTAGCCTGGTCTACAGAGCAAGTCCTGGACAGCCAGGGATACACAAAGAAACACTGTCTCAAAAAACAAAACAAAAGATTTATTTTCATTTTTGCTGGGTGGTGGTATGCATCTTTAATCCCACCACTCAGGAGGCAGAGGCAAACATGTCTCTGTGAGTTTGAGTTCAAGGCCAGACTGCTCTACAGAGCAAGTTCCAGGGCGGTAAGGAATAACAGAGAAACTCTGTCTCAAAAAATAATTATTATTATTAATTTCTTTTTTTTTTTTTTGGTTTTTCGAGACAGGGTTTCTCTGTATAACAGCTCTGGCTGTCCTGGACTCACTTTGTAGACCAGGCTGGCCTCAAACTCACAGAGATCCACCTGCCTCTGCCTCCCAAGTGCTGGGATTAAAGGCGTGCGCCACCACCGCCCGGCTATTAATTTCATTTTAAATTATGTAGTGTGTGAATGACTGTGGGGAATATGTGCATGTGAGTGCAGTTGCCTTTGGAGGCCAGAAGGCATCATTGGATCCCCTGGACAGTTGTGAGTCATCTGACATGGATGCTGGGAACTGAATTTGGGTCCTCTGCGAGTACAGTATTTGCTCTTAACTTCTAAGCCATCTCTCTAGCCCCCTTGTATGTTTATGGTTGTTTGGTTGGTTTTTTGAGACAGAGACTCACTTTGTAGCCCTGGCTGGTCTGCAACTTTCTATCTAGACCCAGCTGTCCTTAAACTCACAGAGATCTGCCTGCCTTTGCCTTCTGAGTGCTGGGATTAAAGGTGTGCGCCCCCATCTCCAACTTCCTGTCTGCCTTGTTCCCTTGAGGCAAGGTATCTCTCTGAATTTGGAGCTTGTCATTTTTGGCTACATTGGGATTCTCCTGCTTCTACCCTCTACCATTTTCATCTGTTTTATATATGTGCTTCTCCCTCAGGAAACTCAGTTCACTGTTAAACAAGTATTAATCAAACTACAACACAATACAGTAAAATAAAATAAAGCAAGAATCCACAGATACTGCAATCAGACAGAATGCCCATTTGTTGTCACAAAAGTGTTCCCTTTCCTTTATAGCACCCCATGATGCTAATTATGCCATTAGCTCTTATCTCTAACTTCTGGATGGACACTGTACAGTCTCTGTTTAGAACCACACCAGCATTTGGCTCTGAGGAAATCCTTTGGAATTTGGAAATTCTGGAAGAAGGAATTGTGCTGGACTTCCACAATTCCCTGGCTCACCTAGGAGGTCAAGGGGTGGAGAGACTTCCAGGCTGGGGCACTCTTTCTAGGGTATAGGCTGCATCCTGGATCCTGACTCCTCTCCTATGGCAAGAATAAGAATCTGTTTCCTGTTCATTATATTTACCTGAAAGGTAAAACAGGCTTTGCTTTTGGAAGACTCTTAATTGCAGCTTTATAAAGAGGCTCCACATGTAGAATAGGGGGAAATTAATTGGTCATCCAGGGAGCAGCTGAACGAAGTCTGGTAATTGAATTTCACAATGAATGCCTCCCTCTGGGTGGCCGGAGTGTGATCTGGAAAGGGTATTTGAAGTTTTCTTCTCTGTGTAAAGGGCTTGAGGCTCCTGAACATTCCTTTTTTTTTGGGGGGGGGGGGAGGGGGGTGGGCATCATTTATTCACACTTTCCTCAAGAAAAGAGAAATTTACATTTCCTTACAAATTCTAAAATGCTAGAAAGGGAAGAAAAGGGGGGAGGGTGCTGGCCTGATCTGGAGATGCAATTTGGCAGACTCTTTGCAGAGACTGGGAAAGAGCCAACTCAGAGAATAAATTATTGCTTGAAAACAGGTTGTTTCAGAGTGGAGCTGTAGACCCAGCTGCTAGGTATCAGGGCCTCGGGGCTCTGTTCCAAGATGAGTTATGCTTGGTGAGGTGGGGAGGAAGGAGGAGCAGATGAGGTCATGACGCCAATCGACACCTTGAACTGGTAGGTAGAGACTGAGCTGCCTCCCTCAAGATTTAACTCGCCAAGCAACCCAGCAAAGACTTAACCCGTACGTTTCCGTCTCCATAGAACAGTTACTGCTAAATCACCCTGGCCCTGGAATGAACATGTAAGACACGCAACCATCAACCCTGGGCAACACCAGGGTAAGTACCAGGCATTTCAGCTCCTGAAGTCCAGGTCAGAACCAGCAATACAAAATACACTCAGCTGCCTGGGTCTGTGGGCTCAGGAGCTATAGAGTCAACTAACTAGGGATTTTTTTTTTTAAACCCACCATGTTTATATTAGGCGTGTATAGACTTTTTTCTTGTCATGATACTCTTAACAATAGTCTTGAGAATATTTGCAAAGCATTTACACAGTGTGAGCTAGGAAACCACCTAATGTTCTGAAGTCAGTTAAGTTTATTAGAGGATGTGTGGAGGTAATATGCAAATACTGCCACTTTTTTTTTTTTTTTCTTACACAGACCACAGAACCCAGGGCCTTGCACATAGCAAGCTGGGAACCTCTGAGCTGCAGCCCAGCCCTGTTTTATGTATGGCACTTGAATATCTTTTGATTTTGGTATCTGAAGTGTGTATATGTGTCTTGGAACCAAGCCTCTGTATATACTAATGGATGATTCTACATTACTAGGAATATATAGAATAAATAGGAATGGGATATGAACCACAAATGCAAGTCACATATGTAATTTAAATTTTTTTAGGGAGCCGGGCGGTGGTGGCGCACGCCTTTAATCCCAGCACTTGGGAGGCAGAGGTAGGCGGATCTCTGTGAGTTTGAGGCAGCCTGGTCTATAAAGCGAGTCCAGGACAGCCAGTGCTGTTATACAGAGAAACCCTGTCTCGAAAAACCAAAAAAAAAAAAAAAAAAAATTTTAGGGGCTGAAGAGATGGCTCAGTGGCTAAGAGCAGTTACTGCTCTTCCAGTGAGACCTGACTTCAGTCCTTAGCACTCATGTCATGATAACATGATCACTGGGGTTTGTTGGCCACCAATTTAGTGGTGCTAGACCTTGTCTCAAAGGAGTACTGTTAGGTCCAAAGCCTATTCCCCCTCCCCCACTCCAAATAGCAGTGCAGATGACATTGCCCTAAATAGAAGGACTTTGGTCCAGTAAACAGAGGATTGTTAGCAGGTTAACAAGCCTAAAAATGGTTTTCGTTTACCAGAAAAGCAGACCTGCTATAGTGGGTTCCTGACTGCCAGGAACCTCTGTTAACTTTCCCCCAAAAGCCACCTACTTCAGAGAAGGACCCTTACATCCAGCCCAATCCTACCAGCCTGTCCACTCCAATCCCCTGCTGAATGCCACATAAAATCTGCTTGCTTGCCGGGCGGTGGTGGCGCACGCCTTTAATCCCAGCACTTGGGAGGCAGAGGCAGGTGGATCTTTGTGAGTTCGAGGCCAGCCTGGTCTACAAAGTGAGTCCAGGACAGTCAAGGATACACAGAGAAACTCTGTCTCGAAAAAAAAAACCAAAAAAAAAAATCTGCTTGCTTTTCCATATTTGTTCTTCTGTCAGACCCCTCCACCCCAGAGATGGCCTTAGCAGTTTGATCCTCAATAAACCTTTCTTCCTACCCATGGGGCAGTCTAGTTTGGCACTTTCTCTGTATCATCACTTATAAGTATGATGTGGAGTAAGAGAAAAGGATATCCTATGCCCTGCCTGCTGCACCTCATGAGTGTGGACAGCCACACGCATGTGCCTATACCAAGAACAAACAAATCAAAAATAAAAACAAGCCGGGCGGTGGTGGCGCACGCCTTTAATCCCAGCACTTGGGAGGCAGAGGCAGGCGGATCTTTGCGAGTTCAAGGCCAGCCTGGTCTACAAAGCGAGTCCAGGACAGCCAGAGCTGTTAAACAGAGAAACCCTGTCTCGAAAAACCAAAAAAAAAATAAATAAATAAATAAATAAATAAATAAAAACAAACACGGAGGACCAGTGAGATGGCTAAGTAGGTAGAAGGGCCTGCCTTATAAAGCCTGAAGACCCCAGTGTGATCCCCAGGACCATGTAAAAGTGGAAGGAGAGAACCTACTTCACAAACTGTCCTCAGAGCATCATACCCCTCCCGTACTAATAATGAACCTTAAAAATAGTAAAATAGCCAGGGGTGGTTGTGAACGCCTTTAATCCCAGCACTCAGGAGGCAGAGGCAGAGGCAGAGGCAAGTGGATCTCTGTGAGTTCGAGGCCAGCCTGGTCTACATAGTGAGTTTCAGAATAGTCAGTTTCAGAGTGAGACTCTGTCTCAATAAACGAAAAACAAACACAATAATAATAATAATAATAATAAAGTCTGAGGCTACAGATGCCTGGGCTACATGATGAGACTTTGTTCTCAAAATAAAAGTAAGAAAAGGGGCTGGAGAGATGGCTCAGCGGTTAAGAGCACTGGCTGCTCTTCCAGAGGTCATGAGTTCAATTCCCAGCAACCACATGGTGGCTCACAACCATCCATAATGAAATCTGGTGCCCTCTTCTGGCCTGCAGATATACCTGCAGACAGAACACTGTATACATAATAAATAAATCTAAAAAAAAAAAAAAAAGTAAGAAAAGAAATCACTACTGAGGTGAATCAATGAAAGAAAAAAAGCGAACAATATTCCTGCATCTCTCTGATGGAACTGAAAGTTCCAGGAAAAAAAAAACTTGAAATAATTCAAAGGCCAAAGCTGTACACCCCACGGAAATAAAACACCCGCCGGACTGGGGGAGTAAACCTTGGACCAGAACATTTAGCAGGAGCTGAGGAGAGAGAGCAGAGGCTGGGCTCACTAAGGAAGCCAGGACTCAGCTGCCACAGAGCTCTGCTGCCCCGGCCCACATAATGTCCTTGAATCGATACGGACGATGCAGAGAAAATAGAAAACATAGACAAAGTCATGAAAATGTGAGCAAGGTACAGAGATGAACTAGCAGACTCTCTTGCTCTTTCAGTGTGTGTGTACATGTGTGTGTGTGCGGATGTGGCTGGTCTAGTTTCATTGGGTTGCTGTGACAAGTATGTGGAAAGCAATTTAGGCAAGGGAAGGTTTATTTCAGCTTACACGAGACAGTCCATCGTTATGAAAGTCAGGGCAGGGACTTGAAGCAGAAATCATGGATGAATTCTGCTTGTCGCTCATTCACAGGTTTATGCTCAGCTAACTGTCTTATCTAGCCCAGGACCATCTGCCCAGGGAATGGTGCTGCCCACAGTGGCCTGGGCACTCCAAAATAATCCCCCACAGACAAGTCCCCAGGCCAACCTGGTCTAGGTAGCTCTTCAGTCGAGGCTCCCTTCTCAAGTGACTCTAGGCTGTGTGAAGTTGACAGATGACACTAACTAGAACATGTGTGTGAATGCCTGGACTCCCCAACCCCAACCAAAAGCGATACGGCCACAGAGCTTCTATGGGAAGAAAACATAATTAAAAAGATAGATGAAGCCGGGCGTGGTGGCGCACGCCTTTAATCCCAGCACTCGGGAGGCAGAGGCAGGCGGATCTCTGTGAGTTCGAGGCCAGCCTGGTCTACAAAGCGAGTCCAGGACAGCCAAGGATACACAGAGAAACCCTGTCTCGAAAAAACCAAAAAAAAAAAAAAAAAGATAGATGAAAATTGCTCTTACCTTGTAAGTGTACTATCACAAGCAGACTAGATAAACAGGACCTCAGAAAGGTTAAAATGTATATGCTGCAGTAGGAAAAGCCTACAAAATGGGAGATGTCTGTAAATCTTATGCCTTTAAGAATCTATTTTGGCCGGGCGGTGGTGGCGCACGCCTTTAATCCCAGCACTTGGGAGGCAGAGGCAGGCGGATCTTTGTGAGTTCGAGGCCAGCCTGGTCTACAAAGTGAGTCCAGGACAGCCAAGGATACACAGAGAAACCCTGTCTCGAAAAACCAAAAAAAAAAAAAAAAAAGAATCTATTTTGAGATTGTATAAAGGACACAACTCAACAGTAAAGAAAAAACAAAACAAAACAAAAAGTCTTTAACTAGCACTCTGAGGCAGGAGGATTGTGAATTTGAGTCTAGTTTGTGCTATATAGTGAGATCCTGTCTCAAACAAACAAACAAACAACGTACAATCAAACTTAAAAATGGCCAAAGCAGTTAGAGTGACAAATGCCTGTAATTTCAGCTATTTGGAAGGCTGAAGCAGGGGATCTTGAGTTTGGGGACAGCTGGGGCAACACAGCAGGATGTTGCCTTAGAAATCAATTAGAAGCCGGGCGGTGGTGGCGCACGCCTTTAATCCCAGCACTTGGGAGGCAGAGGCAGGCGGATCTTTGTGAGTTCGAGGCCAGCCTGGTCTACAAAGCGAGTCCAGGACAGCCAGAGATATTCAGAGAAACCCTGTCTCGAAAAACCAAAAAAAAAAAAAAAGAAATCAATTAGAAGGCGGGAAATGGCTACTAAATATATTATATGCATATATGACATTACTAAAGAGTAAAAGGAAAATACATAACTCTTAATGTTAATGGTCTTAACTTCCCAGTAAAGATAAAAATTAATGAAATAAAATGAAAATCAGTGACAGATTTAAATGGACATTTCTCTAAAGAGATACAGATTACTAAGAAGCACAGGGGCAGATGTTCACCATCACTAGTCACCAGGGAAATGCAAATTAAAACATCAAAACAGTCAACGGTGTTGGGGCAAAATTGGACCCTCATTAAATTGCTGCTGGGAAAGCCGGGCGGTGGTGGCGCACGCCTTTAATCCCAGCACTTGGGAGGCAGAGGCAGGCGGATCTTTGTGAGTTCGAGGCCAGCCTGGTCTACAAAGTGAGTCCAGGACAGCCAAGGATACACAGAGAAACCCTGTCTCGAAAAACCAAAAAAAAAAAAAAAAAAATTGCTGCTGGGAATCTAAAATACTACAGTTGCCTGGAAAATAGCTTGGCAATTCCTTGAAAGGGATCCCCTCTACACATGCATCCAAAAGAACTGAAAACAGGTTTGCAGTAAAATGTTTGGACAATATTATTCATTTTAGCCTCAAACAGAGAACAGCCCAATTGCTAGTCATCAGCTGTTTATTGATTTCGACGTAAGGCTAATCTTGCTAATTACCCTGACCCTGACTCACCCCTATCGATAGGGCACTGAACTGAATCAAAAGGAGAAATCGAGGGGAGCACCAGCATTTCTGTCTCTACAATGTGTTTGTTGGGTTTTCCAGACAAGGTTTCTCTGTGTAGCTGGCTGTCCTGGACTCGCTTTGTAGACCAGCCTACCTCTGGCCTGCAGAAATCAAAGGCCTGAAGATACAATGTGACCAGCTGCCTCACATTCCTCCTTTCAGGCTTCCACACCATGTTGGACTGAACCCTCAAAATTGGAGCCAAAACAAACCTTTTCTTTCTCAGGTTACTTTTGCCAGGTTTTTTCTTTTCTTTTCTTTCTTTCTTTCTTTTTTTTTTTTTTTTTTTTAAAGAAATGAGAAAAATAACTAATACAAGTTATGGGAGTCTGAAACATGATGTACTGTGAACTTTTTTTTTTTTTTTTTAGGTTTTTCGAGACAAGATTTCTCTGCATATCCTTGACTGTCCTGGACTCACTCTGTAGACCAGGCTGGCCTTGAATTCACAGAGATCTGCCTGCCTGTGCCTCCCAAGTGCTGGGATTAAAGGCGTGTGTCACCACGCCAGCAATTACAGACAGCTGTGAACTGCCATGTGGGTTCTGGGATTTGAACCCCAGTGTTTTGGAAGAACAACCAGTGCTCTTAACCTCTGAGCCATCTCTCCAGCCCCCCATGAACTTTTAAATTAATTAATTTTGCTAAATTAATTAAGTAAAAGAAGCTAGACTTCCAAATGACATGCTGTTTGATTCCATTTATGTGAAATGTCCAAAAGAAGACAAGTCCAGAGGGTAAAAGTGGATTAAGGATAGGGCTGGGTATCCAGGCAGAATGGAGGGGAGGGAATGGAGTGGCCAGTAGAGTGTGTGGTTTTTCTTTTTAGGGTGGTGAAACATTCTAGAGTCATATAGCAGGGCTGCTGCACAGGCTTGTAAATGTACTAAACCTGCTGAATTTTACACGTCACAATGGTGAACTCTAAGGGCTATGCAATTAAGAGCACTGGCTGCTCTTCCTGAGGACCTGGGTTCAATTTCCAGCATCCACATGATAGTTACTGTCTGTAACTCCATTTCCAGGGGATCCAACACCCTCATACACACATGCAAGCAAAATGCCAATGTACATAAAGTAAAAACAAATAATTTTTAAAATAACCACAAAATTCTTTAAAATGGTGAATTCTTTTTGTGGATTAAACCTCAATAAAACATATACAAAGTCTGGTGGTGATGGCACACACACACACACACACACACACATCCATCAGACCTTTCATTGGAAAGTAAAAAATTTTCCCCCACAAAAAAGACAAGCAGTGCCGGGCTTTGGTGGCGCAAGCCTTTAATCCCAGCACTCGGGAGGCAGAGGCAGGTGGATTTCTGTGAGTTCGAGGCCAGCCTGGTCTACAAAGTGAGTCCAGGACAGCCATAGATACACAGAGAAACCCTGTCTCGAAAAACCAAAAAAAAAAAACAAACAAACAAAAAAAAGACAAGCAGGGTAGTTGTGGCTCATACCTTTAATCCCAGCACTTGGGCAGCAGAGGCAGGCCCTGAGTTCAAGGCCAGCCTGGTCTACAGAGTAAGTTCCAAGATAGCCAGGACTACACAGAAAAACTCTCCTTTGAAAAGCCAGAGGTGGAGAGAAAGAGGAAACAGAGACAGACAGAGAGAGGCAGAGGCAGGGAGAGAGACAGAGACAGACAGAGAGACAGAGACAGAAAGAGACAAAGAGAGAGAGAGAGAGAACAAAAAATCAGGAAGTAAAAGGAGCTCAGGAAAGTCACTGTTGTGGTTTCAAAATGAGCAGACAGACAAAACTGAAGTGTAACATAAAAACTAACCACGAGGTCAATGGCTTTGCAACCTCACTTCACAAACTTAAGATGGCTACTATAAAAATGATCTCTTGAGGGCTGGAGGGATGGCTCAGAGGTTGAGAGCACTGTCTGCTCTCCCAGAGGTCCTGAGTTCAATTCCCAGCAACCACATGGTGGTTCATAACCATCCACAATGAAATTTGGTGCCCTCTTCTGACCTGCAGGCAAACACACAGACAGAACACTGTATACACAATAAATAAATCTTTAAAAAAAAGATCTTGAAATATGAAGCTATTTATTTGAATTTCAATATTTCTTTTAGCTTCTTCAGTTCCCTTTTCTTTAGTAAATGATAACAAAATATGCAAAACCAATACTTTTCATTAAGACTTGAACCTATAATGCAACCCTATCTTAATCAAACATTTTGCTAGTTTTATATTGGCAAAAAGAAATGTTTACAATGTTGTTTCTTTGTTGTGAGGTCTAGATCCTAGTATCTGCTGTGATTTCTTCCCCTTACCTCCTCTTCTCTATGTTATTGGATTCTTCATAAAAGGGTTCTGTCACTTTCCCTAAGTAATAGGATTAATTTTCTAACTGCCTGAAGAAAACATGCCAAGATTCGACATGATAGAATAGTGTAGTCAGACTTTTGGCTACTTATTGTTATTTTTTTCCTATCTCCCTACACCAACCCTATCCCTTCCAACCCCCCACCCCCACACTAGGTAGGAGAGAAAGAAGGTTAAAGGGAAAGGGGGTATTGATATCATTAGACTACATCCTGCTGATTAGGGTCATTGAGTTCCTTGGGGCAAATTTGATCTTCTTTGTCAGGATATCCTCAGCAGCAGAGGGAATAGCAGCCTCCCCACCTCTCCAGGCTCTGGCTTTTTTTTTTTTTTTGAGACAGGATTTTTCTGTCTAGTCCTGGCTATCACTCTGAAGACCAGGCTGGCCTTGAACTCACAGACATCTGCCTGCCTATGCTTCCTGAGTGCTGGGATTAAGGCTTGTTGCCACCAAGCCTGGCCTAGGATCTGGCATTTTATACTGTCTGAAGAGTCCCCAGAATTTGAAATGTGAACTACACTCAGCTGGCAAAATCATACTTGTCCAGAGCATGAGATAAATCATAGCTGATCAATCTGAAACAGCCCCATATCCCACACCTGCAATTAAAACAAAAACATATTCCTAACATAAGTGGGTTTTTAAAGAAACCAAAATTCTTACTACAGAACATGGTTTTTGTTATTTTGTACTTTATAATTTTCCTTATTTTAAAGATTCTGCCCCTATCTCTTGCCATGACCTGCATGGCTGGCTCCTGTCACCCTGACTAGGGTAATAAGTGAAGAAAGGACAGACACAGAAAAGCTGAGGTCCAGTGAGCCAGGCACTTTTTTTTTTAAAGATTTATTTATTTGTATACAGTGTTCTGTCTGCGTGTATGCCCACAGAAGAGGGCACTAGATTTCATTATAGACAGTTGTGAGCTGCTGCATGGTTGCTAGGAATTGAACTCAGGGCCTCTGGAAGAGCAGTCAGTGCTCTTAACCTCTGAGCCATCTCTCCAGCCTGGGTCAGGCACTTTGATGGAGATACATCAGCAGCTGGGAAACTCAGCACATTTATTATATGCAGCTGAGAGTAGGTGGGTTTTTTACATGCAGCTGACCAAGGAGGCAGATGTAGCTAATCTGGGTAGGTAGTTTCTGTAAGGGAGCAGTTTCAGGCTGTAATCATCCAAGAAGGAAGCTGCCAGGTAAGTAAGTGGATACTTCTGTCAACATCCCCACATTGACCCCATGGGTCTGAGGTGCTGAGGTCCTTGACATATCTGTGCCCATGTCAACAATTCACATTCACTCAGGACTTCATCCATTCCCACAATCCCTCCTGAAGGAAGTTGACCCAACCTTTAGTCTAGAAAGAGGTTAAAAAGAACTATGGTTTATAGCTGGTCCTGAGGACATATGCCTGTCATCTGGAGGTTAGGGTCACTGGGAGTTTGAGGCCACCCTGGGCTGTTGATGAATCCCAGCTCAGAGCTAGATAGTGAGACCCTGTCTTAAAACAACAAATAAACACACCACCACCTAAACAACAAGGAAGAAAAGAAATAAAGAATTGTGGATTGTTTTTGTTTCTTAGTAGATAAAAGTATCTAAATAGTTTTAGCTTTAAGCCTCTATACCATAGATGAGGAAGGCAAGATACAAGGGCCTTGACTTGAGTGTCTGGTAGAAACGTGGCTCCAGAACTGTAAAAGAGACTCCTTTCGAAGACTCCCATAGTACAAGCTGAGACCCGGGACTAAAAAGATGTTGCCACAGCTTAGACCACTCAAAAACAAAAATCAACCAACCAAACAAACAAAAAACCCTGTGGGGCCACAATGTGGTAGTGTTCTCTCCTGGAGGGGGAAGAGAAACAACAACAGTAGCCATCCTGGAAACCCTGTTATTCTCATCACTTTTGGACTTACAGAAATAAAAGATCTGACTGAGTGTGGTGGCACACACCTTTGATCCTAGTACTGGGGAGGCAAAGGCAGGCTGATTTCTGAGTTTGAGGCCGGCCTGGTCTACAGACTGATTTCCAGTCCCAAAACACAAGCAAGCAAAGTACATAAAAGAACTTGTAACAGTTATTCCTGAGAGTTATAGAATGGTTCCCCACTGTTACCTATAATAGAGCCTTACAGGCTGCAAGTTGGCTGTCTGTCTTTTACGTTATCTTGTAAGTGTGTACTGGTGTGTACATGTGTATGAACACATGGGGAAGCCAGGGGACCCCCTCAGTGTCATTCCTCAGGAACTGTCCACTTGGGCTTTTGAGACTCTGGGTCCTGGGGTTCACTGATTAGGCTAGATAGACTGGCTGGCCAGAGGATCTGTCTGTCACTACCTCTCCAGCACCAGTGATTGTGATTACAAGTGCACCCCACCATAGCTGGCTTTTTATGTGGGTGCTGGGGGATCAAATTCAGGTCCTCATGCTTGCCTAGTAGGCACTTTACTATAATGGCTAGTTTTAGTTGTCCACCTGACGTAACCTAGAATCACCTGGAAAGTGTGTCTCAGTGAGGAACTGCCTACAGCAGGCTAGTCTGTGGTGTGTCTGTGGGGGCTTGTCTTAATAACCTTTTGTTAATTAATGTGGGAAGACACAGTCCAGTGTGGGTGGGTGGATTCATTCCCTAGGTAGGAGGCCTTTGGAGAGGACTCAGTCAGAGAGACTCTAGGAGAGTGTGAATCAGGTGCCCAAGTGGGACTGTTTGAGAATAATGAGCTTGCTTGGTGTGAATTTTCTCTTCATTCCTAACTCACCCAAAACGTCTTTGCTTAGTGTTTTGAAATTTGTTTTGTTTGCTTGTTTGTCTTTAAAAAACAAACAAACAAACAAAAAACCAGGGTCTTGCTATACAGCCTGAACTAGTCTGGAACTCACCATCCTTCCACCTTAGTCTCCCTAGCACAAGGATTACAGTTCTACGGCATGACGTCAGACTCAGTGCTGATTTAAACTTTTCTTTTTCTTGTGCTCGTTCACTCTCTGTGTATGTATGTATTTTGAGACAATATATAATGTCGATTAGGCTCGTGTTAAAATGGCTAATTAGCTGAAGATGACCTTGAACTTCGTATCCTCCTACCTTCACTCCTCAAATGCTGAGATTATAGATCTATACCACTATGCCACGTTTATGCAGTACTTGAGATGGAGCTCAGGTCATTGTGCATGCTGGGCAAGCACTCTACTGACAGAGATACATCCCTAGCCCACCACATCCGTCTCTTTTATTAGCAGATGTTCATCTCTTAGTCATTTCCAGGAAGGTTCTTTGAAATATGTGGGATTATGGCCCATTCAGAAAAAACTATCTGTGTCAGTCCTGATCATGGGCCCTGGAAAAACCAGCAAATAGAACAGCAGTTTGTTTTCTTCCACCTCACACTTTATGAGACCTGCTAATCACAGTGTCAGTTCCTGATGCAATTACACACACAACCCAGATGTCCCCCAGTGGGTCTCACTGTGAGCGATCTCAGTAAGATGGGCTCAGGTTCAGAGCTCCAGCCTGTAGGTCCACAGGTCCCTCCTCAGATGCTGGAAGTCCCCAGGGGACTCTTGCTCAGTAAAATCTGCCTCCTAGGGCCCTGATTCTGTTATGAATCTCAGTGATGCAGATGTGACACTCAGTCACACACACACAGACAAATAACCATTCGAATCACAAAAAGCATTCATGGGTATAATTAGATTTTTTTCTCAGTTGGTAAAAATTTTTAAATACAGACAAGAACAGAGAATAATCTAATAAATGCCTATGCCCTCCAAATCAGAATTTAGTGTTATCATTTTCAATGTTTCCTTCTGATTAAAAAAAAAAATCTAATAGGATATAAAGTGAAATCTCTCTCATCCACACTCACCTCCCCTGAGAAATCCATAGGAATTTGATATCTACCCTTCTTTTCAATACATTACATCTACTATATGTAATGTGTCCTAAATGCCTGCCTTGCCTGGTTTTAAGATGTACATAATAGTATCATATTTTATTTTCTGCAACAGGCTTTTAATACAATAATGTGTTCTGGAGAGCTTTCTTTGATGATATATGTAGACACAGACATACACAGTTCATTCATATTAACTGTTATGTAGCAGTTCATCACATGAATATTTATAAATTTGTCTATGCAAAGCTCTACAGTAGACAGTTAAGGATTTTACAAATGTTCCTTTGTGACAGACAATGCAGCAAAAAGCAGATATTCTTGTATGTATTTTCTGGGCTCATGCACCAGAGCCTCCCTTTTAAATTTCTAGAAGTAGAATTACTGGGTTTTTCATGCTCTGCAGGCTAGCCTGGGCTTGCTCTCTGGTTAGCAGATCAGAACCATGCAGAGCTTCTGGTGGCTCAGGCTGATGGGCAGAGTGGCTTCTGCCCCCTTCTGGCTCCCCACTTAACAGCACTGCTGCTCTTCAGAGGACTGGGGTTCAATCCCCAGCACCCACGCGGTGGCTCACAACTACCTGTAACTTCAGTTCCAGGAGATCATCTCATCTCTGTGGGCCCTGGACACCCATGATGCACATATATATGTGCCGGCAAAACACTCATATACAAAATAGCAAATACACATGAAATAAAACAAATAATGTAAAAAAAAAAAAAAAAGTGCTTGCTGCTTTTTCAGAAGAGCCAAGTTCTGTTCCCAGTGCCCACGTCTATTGCTTCACGACTGCAGGGGGTCTTGTGTTTTCTTCTGACCTCTACACACCTGCATACCACCCTGCAGCCCTCCCTCAGTCATAGGGCATAATTTAAAATAGTAGAGCTAGGCAGCATAGTGGTGCACGCCTTTCATCCCAGCACTCAGGAGGTAGAGGCAGGTGGATCTCTGTGAGTTCCAGGACAGCCTGGTCTACATAAAGTTCCAGGACATCAGGGGCTACAGGGAAAGACTCATAATTCTGACCTTGACTTAAACCTTCACTTCAGGGCCCTGAAAATGGATTTTTGGGGATCACTGGATTTTTTTGTCCCTCTTCCCTATGTGACCACATGGAATCCATACCTTTCCCCTATACTTTACTATTAATGTGGCATATTGTTTTGTTTTGGTTTTTGAGTCAGGGTTTCTCTGTGTAACCCTGGCTGTCCTGGAGCTTGCTCTGTAGACCAGGCTGGCCTAGACTCATAGAGATCCACCTGCCTCTGGTGGGATTAAAGCCTTGCACCCCAACACTTTGCTTAATGTGGCTTTTTAAATTGTCTTATCAGGGATGGGTTGTGGACCTTGGAGTGCTGGGACACAGGCTGTGATGCTCTGAACTCTGTTGTCATAATCCCATTGCTCATTTAAAGGATGAGGAACATTTTTGCTTCTCCCATGTGAGATCTAGGCGAGAGGCAAAAACAGCTTTAAACCAGGTTAAGAAATCACCAGGGCAGTCAAGTGGGGACAGAGGAGAGGGGAGCAGAGGTTGGGGCCATGGATCACCTGCATGGGGCCTGGGGCAAGCCTGCAAGGAGTTTGGCTAAAGGACCAAGCTGTGAGAGGACAAATAGACCGAGTGTAGCTTTTATGGATTAAAGAAAAGCTCCCTCAAAACAGTCCTTCAAACCTAGGCAGATATTTAGTATAGAAAAAGGCAAATTGCTTGTACATCAGAATTTCTGGGGAGCCCACAGATCAGAGTTTGGGAAAGAGGACAGAGAATTGGTTCTGCCTGTAATGAAGAATCCTGTGAGCATAGAAAAGGTCCAGCATTTTAAAAAGAGAAGGCTTTGAATGCCACATGGAGCCTGTCAGAGGGGCAAACTGTTAGGGCAGGACAAGAAGGTGATTGCAGGAGCTGGAGCCAATGAGGGTCCTCCATAGTTTTGTCAACTTGGCACAGCTTAGAGCCATCTGAGAAGGGGGTCTCAACTGAGAAACAGCCAGGATCAGACTAGCCTTTTGGCATGTCTTTGGGGAAATGTCTTGACTGTTAGTTGATTAGTAGGGCTCACTATCAGGTACCATTCCCTGGGCAGGTGGGCCTGGGCTGTATCCATGAAAGCTGACTGAGCATGAGCCTGTCAGTGAGCCAATGAGCAGTGTTCCTCCAGGGTTTCTCTCTCCAAGGGTTGGTTTTTGTTTTTGTTTTTCTGACTTCCTTCAGTGACAGACTGTGACCTGAAACAGTAAACTCAAATAAGCCCTTTGCTCTCTAAGTTGCTTTTGTTCAGAGTGTCTAATCACAGCAACAGACAGAAAGTAGGAACAGTGGGTGGGGATGATCAAGAGAACTCCCATGCTACCTGGGACTGTGAACAGAGTGGAAAATCCAGTCAGGAGTGCTTGAGTGAAAAGACAAGATCATACCCATCTGCCTAGCTCCTGAGAGCCGTCCTCAGTCTCTGGACCAGGAAGCACTGTGCCCAGGGATAACCTTTACGAAAGATGTCACCGGATTCTTGTTCTCTGACTTTCTGTTGCCCTCAGGAAGATTTGTAGGGTATGAGAAGGAGGAGGAATGGAGAAATGAGGTTTATTGCCCCAGCTCATTCTCCACTGGAAGCATGCCCTGGAGGAGTCTGTTCTTCCTAGTTAGGTTATTTTCATAGTTCCATGAGCACTCTTTCTTCCTGGCCCTTCAGGCCTGGAGTCCTGCCCCTTCCCTCAGAATGGTGCCACCTTTGGGGTGGCTTCACAGAACTACTGGATTTCCTTAACTCCTCTTACACTTTAATGTGTGCTTTGACGGCTCCAATCCAGCATCTTCTACTTCCTGATGAGACTCAGTAGCAACCATGCGAGCCAGGATCTTTAAGTTTTTTAAGCCAGGTCTTAAGCATCTGTGAGTTTTCAGGTATTAGTATTCCTTCTGGATACACAGCCTCAGAAGTACATCCTCTTGCCTGGAGACTTTCCTCCCAGGATGAGTCTTGGTGGGAAGTAGAGCTTGCTCTCATGCAGAATGTGGAAGTGCTAGCCTTCTTTGCAGCTAGGGTTTGTATATGTGACCCAAGCTCCGTCAACCAGAGGCACAAACTAGAATTTGGATAAGGAGCCGTAGACACAGAGACACACGGACATTGAGGAGGTTGTCCCTATCTCTAGGAACAACCCAGGCAGTAGGAGCAGTGACTATTCCTGGCATCCAGCTCTGAGGAACCATGACAGGGGCCTGATGAGGATGCTAGAATCCTGCACTATGGGACACGAGGCTGTCATCAGATTGGCCCTGTGTTTCTGCCATCACATTGTCCAGGTCCAAGTTCCCCGGCTTCTTCGCAGCTTCAAAATTCTCTAGTTTCCTACACTGCTTAGATTCAAGTCGGCTTATTACCCGCATTTATGAATTCCACCTGGGGAAGGTTTCCTACCCCAAATGCAGACTATAGTCAGGCCTTACCTCCACATCTCTCTTTGGGGCCTTCCTCAGTCTTCCCCCTGCCTCCATGTACCTGTCATATTATTTCCAGCTGTGCCTTGGGGCAGGGGGTGGTATTTTGTCACAGGGTCTCATGCAGCCCAGGCTGAATGACCCTGAGCTCCTGATCCTCCATGTCTGCTCCAGCTGTCCTTTTGTCTTTATTCACAGGAAGGCTGTACAGTCTGTGAGTCAGAAACATCCACTTTAATGGATCTAAATCCCACATGAAAACTGTAAGATTGGAGTCAAGTTGCTACACCTCTGTGAACTCTCATCTCCTTATCTGTCCAGTGGGAGAGATCTTGTTTTGAGGACTGGGGAAGGGAACTTGTGTGTTGAGCCCTCACTAAGCTGCCTGGCTCCTAGCAACCATCAATAACAGCTGCTATTATCTTTGTACACACCATTATCATCACCATCATCATGATTCAAAGGCCTTATGGAGCCTACTTAAGAACAGGCATCATTAACTCAAATACCTGCAGGAGTCAGGCAGGCCACGGAGACAAGTGCTGGGGAGTCATTTATACAAACACATTGGCACAGGGTGGGAGCTAGGGAGAATGGGAGAGCCCATGTCCGTCCCAAGGGGAAAGCCAGTGCTCAGCAATAGCCATTTCCTGCCAAGTGGACTGTGAGCTCAGTTATGCCAGGCTTCACATTATTTTGAGCAAAGCCAGAAATTCAGATCGTTATGGAAAGGTTATTAATTTAAGAAAAGCCACACAAGCACTGCGCTGAGGTCACAACAGGCTGGAGAAACCAGCCTGTGTTTCTTCATGTAGGTCTCTAGGTCCACTTTAAATTGTCAGGCGGCAGGCAACCTGGTTGGGTTGGGTTCATTCCATTGGCACAGTCGGCCATAGTCAAGCCCCCTTGCCTAGCCAGCACAGAATGTGATAGATGGTTCCTGACTTGGAAGTGTGGTCTCAGGCACACTTTAGAGAAGAGGAATTAGAATTGCAGGCATCCCCAACGGTTGGTTCTCTGTAGATGTCAGGTGCACTGAGAGCAAATGCTTCAGGATGTCAGTGAGCCCCCAGTGACTGCCAGCTAAGACAGGCTCAGACTCATCTTATTTATGAAATCGCATGTCCAGAAGTGTGAAGAACAGGGGGCTAGGACACAGACTAAATTTATCTACAGGGCTGGGCAGTGGCGGCACACACCTTTAATCCCAGCCCTGGTGAGGCAGAGGAAGGTGGATCTCTGTGAGTTTGAGTCTAACCTGGTCTACACAGTGGGTCCAGGATATCCAGGGTTACACAGAGAAACCCTGTCTTAAAAAACCAAAAAAAATATATATATATATATACATTTTTTATGTGTGTGTGTATGTATTTATGCATATACAGGATCTCAGGCTTTTCCCATCTTAGCATGGAAAACTTTACTTCATTGGTTGCAGGATAGCTACAACTATGACCATCATGTGTGTGTTCCAGTCCGGGAGAAAAGAATGTGATGAGAGGTAGTCTGTATACTGAAATTTCCCAGAAATCCCAATATTTCTTTTTCCATCTCACTGGCCAGAGCTGCTTTCCACATCAATACCTAGCCACAAAGAAAATGGGAATGGGATATTTTTAGACTGTTACACGGCAGACCCAAACAGTATCAGGTTTCTGTTAATTGGAAACAAAGAGAGAATAGCATCAGAGCAGGCAGGCAACCTTCAGCCTCTGAGACCTCCTATGAATGAGGACTATGTGCCAGACCCTAGTGAAGCAGGAAAGACCTCAGCCTGCCCTGGATCATAGCCACAGGACAAGAAGTTATTGGATCTCAGTTTGAAACCTAGAGCCTGTGAAGCAGAAAGATATGGGAGTGGTTTTGGAATACACCCAAGCTGGCCTGGGCCAATTTCTGGCTTTAGGCCCTTCACTGTTATGGCTCTCCTGTGACCCTTCTCTGGCTTTCCTGCTGTCTGTGTTGCCCTATCCAGGCCCAAGCAAGGTGAGGAGACTGTGTGATCAACGCCACTAGCAGTTCTAGGAGGCACCCAAGAGAGACATTTCGAGAGAAATATGTCAGCAGTACAGCTGGTTTATAATGTGTATTAATCCCTGACATGTAATTTGAGTAATATATGTAAAGCAGAAAGTTCAAGCGCTGATTTAGGGGCCTTATTATTACCCTGTCAGCAGAATTCATGTTCTATTTGCACAGAGCTCTGGGTCCATCTAGGGTGATGGAGAGGAGGAGGCTTTCTGATGGATGCTGCCTGATAGCAGGCTAGAGGTGGATGCTGATGGGGACAGGATATTTGTCAGTCAAGTGCTTGGAGCCCCCAGCAGGCTTGCCAGGTACCCACCTGGCCCAGGGAGCTGTGGCACAAAACCAGGTTCTTTCTAATGGCCCTGAGCAGACCCTTGCTCAATCCTCAAGATGGCAATTGAATCATTTACAAAGTCATGGGCTTTGGAACTCAAAGCCATTTTGACCACTTTATTATCATGTGACTTTGTATGAGTTCTTCCAGCTTTCTGATTCTGATTTCCATATCTGCAAGTGGGAATCATAATAGCATCCATCTAACAAAGGCTTAAATAAAAACAACAGGTTCTGAGTACTTACTGAGGGCCAAGGTGGAATTCTAAGTGTTTCAAAACAGATGGATGGGTCCTGAGATTATCCTCTGATCTCCACAGGTATGCAGTCGGTCTGCACACATATATATGAGCACACATACATATGGAGACACATACACACACACACATAACGAGAACAACAAGATAGGATCATATAAGGGAGGTGACTGATTCAGTCATTTTGTCTTTCCCTGTGCTGATTAGAACATGCTGGACGGTGTCATGAAGAATAGAACATTGCGCCTTTAAGATGAGTGGGTGTGTTAGCATGTGAACATTGAGGTCCTTCAAAATTCGTGTTGAACCTTAGTGCCCTGGCAACAGGTAAGCCTAAAAAGTGGGACCTTTCACAGATAATTGGTGCCTTAAGAAGCCTCAGTGGGCATGTTCATCCCCTCCATCCTGTCTGCCTTCTAAGGATTCAAGCTTAGCAACAACAACAAGCTTACTTCAGGTGGCAGCCACAAGGTGCCTGCCTGGGAGTAGGAAACAGGCCTTGCCAGCACCTTCATTTCTGATTTTCCATCCTCCGGGGCTGTGAATCAATTGGTTTCTTCTGTCCAGCATAAACACTGAGCTCGTGGGTGCTCAGGCCCCAGCCTGGGGTTGGAGAGAAAGCTTTGTTTGCTAAAGGGCTTGCCATGCAGGGATGAGGACCAGCTCCTGCCCAAAAAGCTGGGCATGATGGCATGTTTGTAACCCCAGCACTGAGGAGGTGGGCTCAAGAGCACTCCCGGGCCTCACTGCCCAGCCAGTCTGGTATAATGGTGAGTCCCAGGTCCCAGTGAGGGATCATTTCAAGAAAAGATGGATAGCCACTGAGGAAGAACACCCAAGTTAACCTGTGGCCTTCACAAACATGTGGCACATGTGACCAGCACATACATACATACATGAACACACACACACACACACATACACACACACATGTCCCAGGCCCTTTAGAGAGACCCAGGATCCTATATTCTGTCTGTCTCTGCCAATGAGCTTATATGACAGACACAGGCTCTAACCCTTCACTCTTGGACCTGGCAGTCCAGTGGGGAAGATGATGTTAAACAAATGGCCACTCAGCTAATTATAGCTGACTTGTGATTTTTTTTTTTACTTTACGATGGGTTTGTTGGGTCATAACCCCATCATAAATGGAGTAGCATCTATATTTATAACAGTTAATTAAAGGGCCATCGGAGTGCATGCCAATATTGGAAATGATCAAATGGCACTCAGAGAAAGTGGCTGAGGAAGCCTAACCTGCCAGCTGTGCCTGGGGTTTTACAAGATGGTTTGTTTCAGACATATTCAGAAAAGAGGAGGAGCTTGAACTTAGTCTTAAAGAGTTAGAAGTTGCAGCCAGCTGTGGTGGCCAATGCCTGTGAGCTCAGCTACTAGGGAGGCCAAGGTTTCCGCCCAGCTTGGATAACATGGTGAACTACTAGCTCAGAAAAATGGGGTCTGGGACTGGTGAGACAAGTCATTGTGTGAAAGTGCTTGCTGTGCAAGCCTGGTGACTGGACTTAAACATCCAAACCCACAGTGGAAGGAGGCGATGAGTTCACCCAAATGGTCTTCTGATTGCCACCTGTGCGTGTGCCTTCCCATGGTGCACATATACACAATACTTAAATAAATAAATAAAGTCGCCAAGCACAGTGGTGCACACCTTTAATCCCAGCACTTGGGAGGCAGAGGCAGGGGGATTTCTGTGAGTTCAACATAAGCCTGGTCTACAGAGCAAGTTCCAGGACAACTAGGGCTATTACACAGAGAAACCCTGTCTGGGAAAACCTAAAAAAAAAAAAAAAAAGCAAAGTCAGATGCTGAGGATGTGGCTCGGTGGTAAGTCACTTTCCCAACATGCATGAGGCTTTGGGTTCCAACCCTATTGCCCCACTTACACACACATGCGTGCATACACACACATTAGAGACTGTTAGTTAAAGTATGTAGGGGATGAGGGGCTGGAGAAATGACTCAGTGGTTAAGAGCACTGGCTGCTCTTCCAGAAGACTCAGGTTTGATTTCTAGCACCCACTTGGTGCCTCACAACCATTAGTGATTCCAGTTCCAGGGACCTGACACCCCCTGTGGGCACCAGGCACACATGTGATACACAGACATACATGAGCCAAATACCTATACACTTAAAATCATAAAATAATAATAAAAATAGTTTAAAGTACATAGGACAAGCATTCTAATGGCAGGAGCAACTTAGACAAAGGGCATCAAGGGACAGAGTCCTTCAGGTCCTCACATCAAAATAACACAGTGACAGGGAGCATTGTTGATATGGCCCTGGGTAGATGGTGTTCCTATTCCATCCCCCCTCATCCTCCTACATTGTGAAATGATTTTAACTCACACTGAGCTGCTGGCTGCTATCCTGAGGTGATGCAGGTTTCTGGACAGGGACATCTATGAGTTTTGTCTTCAAAGAGCAGTTCAGCTGTATAACCAGGTGACCATGACATACTCTTTAGGTCTAATATCACTCTTGGGCCATTCAACCCATTCCCCACCTAGAAACTACAGGAATCAAGGGATCATTGCAGCTTCTGAGCTCTTCATGCAGTTAAAAAAACTTAACATTCCAAAGAGTTCATCTCTCCCACCCTCTCCATATTTTAAAAGGTTATTTATTTATTTATTTGTTTATTTATTTATTTATTTATTTATTTATTTATTTATTTATTTAATTTGGACAGAGTTTTTCTATGTAGCCCTGGCTGTCCTGGAACTCACTTTGTAGACTAGGCTGTCCTGGAACTCACAGAGATCCACCTGCCTCTACCTCCCAAGTGCTGGGATTAAAGGTGTGCACCACCATGCCCAGCCCTTACAGACAATTTCGACCTGTCATGTGGGTGCTGGGATTTTGGAAGAACAGTCAGTGCTCTTAATCACTGTGCCATCTCTCCAGCCCCTACCCTCTCCATTTTTTTATTGTGTTTTTTGTTTTGTTTTTGAGATAGGGTCTCATGTGGCCTTGACTAGCCTTGAACACACAATGTAGTTGAGATGACCTTCAATCTGTTCTTCCTAGTTCCTCAAAGTGCTGGGAATCCAGTTCTGGGCTTTGCACATGCTAGGCAAGTACTCTACTGAGCATCCCCGTCCCCCAACCCCTCTTCAAGGAACCACTTATTTATTTGTTTGTTTACTCTTTTTTTGAGACAGGGTTTCTCTGTGTATCCCTGGCTGTCTTGGACTCACTTTCTAGACCATGCTAGCTTTGAACTCACAGAGATCTGCCTGCCTCTATCCCTCGAGTGTTGGAATTAAAGGCGTATGCCAGCATGCCCGGCTTTGCTTTTGGTTTTTAAAGACAGGGTCTCACTACAACAGTGACTGACCTCTACCCACTGTGCAGCCCAGGCTGACTTCAAACAGAGCCCTCTGCCTTTGCGGATTGCTGGAATTACAGGTGTGTGTCACCCACACCCAGCTCTCTTCTCCAGTCTTGTAATTATGTCCTGTGAACAATATTCTTCAGATAGAATAATGCAGCAGCACATATCTCTCTGGGGTTGGCTTTTCCCTTTTTATTCATATTTATTACTTGCGTATGTGAGGGTGGGTGGGGCTGTTCATATGTATGCAGGTGCACAGCCGTTCTCACACGTGGAGGCCAGAAGAGGGCGCCATGGGGTTCCCTCCTCTATCGTTTTTCGCTTGTTCCTTTAAAATACAATTTCTTCCTGAACCTGGGGCTCCCATTTTCTCAGCTAGGCTGGAAGCCATCAAACTGCCCCCATCCTTCCTCCACACGGCCTCCTTGGAACTGGGGTTACAATCATGCACAGAAATGTGCAGTTTGTTCCTTGGGTGCTGGGGTCTGAACCCTGATCCCCGAGACTATGCAGCAAATGCTCAACCCTGATCCATCTCTCTAGCCCCTGGGACTGACTGTTTTTTTTTTTTTTTTTTTTTTTTTGGTTTTTCGAGACAGGGTTTCTCTGAATATCTCTGGCTGTCCTGGACTCGCTTTGTAGATCAGGCTGGCCTCGAACTCTCAAAGATCTGCCTGCCAAGTGCTGGGATTAAAGGCGTGTGCCACCACCGCCCGGCTAGGGACTGACTTTTTAACTCAGCAGAGTTCTCAGGTAATTCACCCAGGTTCTTGCACCTTTCTTTTTGTGGACAACTCTTCTGCCATGGCGTGGCTATTCTATAGCTTTTTAAATTAGTTACCCACTGAAGCTTTAGGCTGCCAGACTTTGAGATGACTCGGTAGATACGGGTGCGTGCCATCAAGTCTGGTGACCTGAGTTTGATTCCCAGAACCCACATGCCAGTTGTCCTCTGACCTCCACACACACACACACACACACACACACACACACACACACACACACACTACAGCACACCCTTGCTGATGAACACACTCAATAAATAAATAAATAAATAAATAAATAAATAAATAAATAAATAACCAACCATATATACATACGTGTAATAAAGTTTTGAACTGTTTTTAACAAAACTGCGTGGGGACTGTGTCCAGATTCTCATATGGATATAAGCACTCATTTCTCTAGGATAAATGCCCGAGTATGCAACTGCTGGGCTGAACAGAGTAGCATATTTAGTATAATAAAATGCACATAACAAAATTTACCCCTCTAAGCTTTTCCAGGGTAGCTTCACTATTTAAGATTCTCAACATTGATGTGGGAGTAGTCCAGTGTCCATGAATCTCCGACTGCACTTGGTACCCTGGGTTTCTGTTTCAGCGATTCTGATGATGCAGCAGCATCTCTGTAAGGCTTTGATTTGCAGCTCTGGGATGATAAGGCTCTGAACATCTTTTCAGTGCTTATATACCTCTGTGGTCAAAGGTCTGTTGCTTGCCCTCACTTCCTGAGTGCGTTGTTTATTTTTTACTGTAGAATTCTGTTTTTGTTTTGTTTTGTTTTGAGACAGGGTTTCTCTGTGTAGCCCTGGCTGTCCTGGACTCACTTTGTAGACCAGTCTGGCCTTGAACTCACAGAGATCCACCTGCCTCTGCCTCCCAAGTGCTGGGATTAAAGGCGTGCGCCACCAC
>CAJQZJ010027415.1:5226892-5270896 GCA_907164525.1 Lophiomys imhausi | reverse complement strand
ACACACACACACACACACACACACACACACACACACACACACACACACCCCTACACACACACCTGCTGTCCTCAGACTGCTGAATTCGAGGCTAGATGTAAGTTGGCAGCGTTACCTCTCTGACACCTAACTGGGAGTAATAACAGCAGCCTTTTCCTTAGGGCTTGCTGTGAGGGTTCAGCAGAGTAAGATGTGGAAAGCATTTAGAACTATGTCAGCTCCGAGTAAATGAATGTCCCTAGGACAGCCTATGTCATTGAAACTTTCAACCCACCCTGGGGAGCAGTCTGACTTCCCCCGCTTCTAAACTGAGGGCAATAATCTGCATAGCATAAGTAGTTGTGGTTATAAAAGGTAACACAGAGCCGGGTGGTGGTGGCGCACGCCTTTAATCCCAGCACTTGGGAGGCAGAGGCAGGTGGATCTTTGCGAGTTCGAGGCCAGCCTGGTCTACAAAGCAAGTCCAGGACAGCTAGAGCTGTTAAACAGAGAAACCCTGTCTCGAAAAACCAAAAAAAAAAAAAAAAAAAGGTAACACAGATAAAGCAACATAGCAAGCGCATACTGAGTGCTAGAATGAACCAGACATTACGCTGTGTGAGTCAGAAATGTGCTCGACAGACAGAAGCAGGATTCGAAACAGCAGCAGTACAATTGTAGGAAACTTTATCTCATGGAACAAGAATTCTGAAGAATCTTAGCTCTGTATTTCTTCTCTGTCGGGTTCATCAAGTCAATTCTTATTCTCAAGGTTTCAATATGGCTGCTATGCCTCCGGGTATCAAATCCGTGTCCCACCTAAAACACGAAGCTAATGAGTGGACGATGAAATAGAGGGAAGATGGGGGCAACATGCAAAAGGCTAAAGAATATCAGTTGAATCTTGCTTAAGAGCCGAATCCTGCTGGGTGTGGTGCTGCGAACCTTTAATCTCAGCACTTGGGAGGCAGAGGCAATCGGATCTCTGTGAGTTCAAGGCCAGTTTGGTCTGTATGTAAATCAAGTTCCAGGACAGCCAGTACTGTTACAGCGAAATCTTGTCTTGAAAAACAAACAAAAGAAGCCAAATCCCAAACTGGGCAGGTGTGGTGACACACATTTTTAATCCCAGAATTCTGGGAGGCAGATCTCTGTGAGTTCAAGACCACTCTGGTCCACAGGATGAATTTCAGACTAGCCAATGAGACTCTGCCTCAAAACAAAACAAGCAACCAAACCAAACCAAAACACTTTTCTGGTAACACCAACCAGTTTCCACTTGTATATCAGCCAGACTTTGTCATTATGGCCAGTCCCATCTGCTAGAGAGCTTAGGAAATGAAACCAGATTTTGGCAAGGAAGACTAAATAATTTGGAGGCAGTCAATTTAGAGAATGTGTTGCCCATGCATTTTCCTGTTTAGTCCTACTAAAGCTTCAGTGACTAGAAACACCGTTTGTCATAGATGAGTTCATTGAGACTGGGAGAGACAAGAACTAGCCCAGAAGCACATAGTTTACACAGAGTCCGGATTAGAATCCAGGTATGTTTGGGTTGGAACCCTTCACCATTACATCATGTTACAGAGTATTAATTCATTTCCACTCCTGCCTCTCTCTCCTGTAAAGTTCCATCAGCTTGATGCAGCTGAGGCTGAGCTTCTGCATCCTCTCCTTAGAGTCACAGAGATAGGAGAGCTGGAGATGAGTCCAGACAAAGAATGAAGACAACAACACCCTGGAGCCTCTGGTCTTCAGGTCTTGTGACTTGGGTGAGGTTACACAGCTGGAACCATTCTTGTGTGCATAGGACAGGGCAGGATGAGTGTGGCTATCTTTTTTTGTTGTTGTTTTTGTTTTTTCAAGACAGGGTTTCTCTGTGTAGCCCTGGCTGTCCTGGACTCACTTTGTAGACCAGGCTGGCCTTGAACTCACAGAAATCCACCTGCCTCTATCTCCCTAGTGCTGCGATTAAAGGCATGTGCCACCACGCCTGGTGAGTGGATATCTTTTGATACTGGCATAAATGCTGGCAAGACATTTTGAAATAATTGTGGTCATCCAGGTAGTGGTGGTGTACGCCTTTAATCCTGGCACTGGAGAGGCAAGGGAATATTTGAGTTTGAGGCCAGCTTGGTTTCACAGAGTGAGTTCCAGGACAGCTAAGGCTATACAGAGAAAGCCTATCTTGAAAAAACAAAAAGAAACAGAAAAAAGAAGAGGAAGAAGAAAGGTGGTCAAAGGATTTCAGATCAGCAGCCTGCATCCCTAAATGGCTTTTAAAAATCAGATGAGCCGGGTGTTGGGCGTTGGTGGCGCACGCCTTTAATCCCAGCACTTGGGAGGCAGAGGTAGGTGGATCTCTGTGAGTTCGAGGCTAGCCTGGTCTACAAAGTGAGTCTAGGACAGCCAGAGCTGTTATACAGAGAAACCCTGTCTCGAAAAACCAAAAAAAAAAAAAAATCAGATGAATTAGCCGGACGTAGTGGCGCACACCTTTAATACCAGCACTTGGGAGGCAGAGGCAGGCGGATCACTGTGAGTTTGAGACCAGCCTGGCCTACAGAGTGAGTCCAGGACAGCCAGAGCTGTTACACAGAGCAACCCTGTCTCGAAAAACAAAACAAAAAAAAATAAGATGAATTAATAATATTTCAATATTTGGAAATTTCATGTTATAAACTAAGTTCCCCATTTCTCTAGAGGAAAAAAAAGGAAAAACAAAATAGTTAACCTGGTCATGTGGGACCCAGGTTCCACATGGTGACCCTTTGCTGGAGCTGGGTAGTGAGCACTTCTCCTCAGGTATCATGTGGTCACCATCAAAGAACTCACCTCACCTACTGCCACCCCGTGTCTGCTTCCCTCTCAGGTTATTCAGGCTCATTGCACACTGAGCTGGATTGGAGGGAGAGAAGCTTAGTTAGGGCAGGTAGATGTAGGGCAGGATTTCAGTCAGTGGTGAGTGTTTGAGAAACAGCCTTCCTGGGAGACAGCCTGGTTTTTTGTTTTTTTGCAAGACAGGGTTTCTCTGTGCAGCCCTGGCTGTCCTGAACTCACTTTGTAGACCAGGCTGGCCTTGAACTCACAGAGATCTACCTGCCTCTGCCTCCCGAGTGCTGGGATTAAAGGTGTGCAACACCTTACCCGGCATTTACAGACAACTGTGAACTGCCATGTGGGTGCTGGATTTGAACCTGGGTCCTTTGGAAGAACAGCCAGTGCTAGTGCTCTTAACTGCTGAGCTATCTCTCCAGCCCCAAGACAGCCTGTTTAATTGGAGGGAACAAAGGCTATTTAAACTTTTACAGTAGGGCCAATAGGGGGTGAGTGTACATCATTGGCCAGGGCAAGGGTGCTGAGGATGCCTCATTTGCATAAGGAGGGATTCCAGGTGCTGCTGCTGGACATTACCTGATAAGGAGAAAGGAAGTTAAACTTGGCTGCCAAGCTAGTAACCTCCTTAGGGTGAGGGCACAGGGCTTGCAGGGCATGCAGGCCCAGGTCAGGGAGGGAGTGGTCCTACTCTTGTCAGTCTCAGGATGAGATTTCTGGGGTTTGGACATGACTTGATCCCACTCTTGTTCTGGACCAGTTGTGTGTGTGTGTCTCCTGGTCCCTCACCCCCATCTGGTCACACAACTCCCTGGCCCACAACCCACTTCCCTTGTCTGTGCCAACTGCTGGTCTGGAAGCATTTGCATTCACCTGACAATTGGGAAGACTGGGGCTCTAACACGAGAGTGGCTTGAGTTGTTTATGTTCATACAACCACAGAACACAACTAGAAACTAGATTATGGTTACTCCTCCCATTGAGCTTCCCCCACAGTTGCTTCTGAGGGTCTTAATCTGGGTGGGAGCTCTTACATTTGAAGGAGCTGACCTAGAAGCATAGGACTTTGGAAGCTCTGCTCCTGCTTGGCAACAGCTTCCTCATCTATGAAATGAAGGCTTTAATAATACCATTCTTTCAGGACTTAAAGATTTTTGGATTTTTTTAAACAAAACAACAACAAACATTGTTCTTGTGTATATGTGTTCAGGTGATCACAGAAGCCAGAAGAGGATGTTAGATCACCTGGAATTGGAGTTACAGACAGCCGTGAGCATCATCTGTGTGTTGAGAACTGAACCTGGGTCCATCTACAAGAGCAGGAAGTGCTCTTAACCCTTGAGCCATCTCTCCAGCCCCAAGTAAGAAGGTTTTGAGAGCTGAGGAGCTAGGCAACATTGCTAACATAGATATTGTTTGGTGGCTTTTATTGCTCTGTAACAGTGCACCGTACCTGCAACTTTGGGGTTTAAAATGTTACTCGATTCGCTTGTGAGTTTCCAATAGGGCTGTGCTCCACTGGGTGGTTTTACAACTGACTTCGCTGATGATCACTCTTACAGTTGTATTGGTTGAGCGCTGGGCTCAGCCGGGAAGCTGCCATGATTCTTCATGTGGTTTAGAACCTCTTCTCCTTATGTGTTCTCTTCATACAGCATCTCCATCAGGGCAGCTTGACATCTTGTACAGTTGTCCAGGGTTCCCACTTCCAAGAGGTCAGGCTTTGATATGAGGACATTTATCGTGCTTCCGCCTGATTTATGCTTGCTGAGGTCCATCTGGTCCATCCTCAGCAAAACTCACACGTTAGAGTGTGAGTGCAGGCTGAAGAAGATGTAATGGTGAAGTCCCTGTCTAGTTTGTACAAGGCCCTGGGTTTGAATCTCAACATCACAAAATGGGCTGTGATATTGGAGCATAGCACAAGAGGCTGCCACATTATTTTCATGATGTAGAAGGAGTGTGACTTCACTTGTAGGGTGAAATTTGGTAGCCTGTGTCTCCTTTCTCAGAACTTTCTTCTCTGAACCAGCCCAGATTTAAATTTTGCAGCTCTCCCTGGCAAGATCAGGCTTTCAGAGAAGCAGACTAAGTTTTAACTAGCTTTTAATCACTCGGATTGGCATAGCCGTGTGCCTGTGGAGAGGGATTCCATGGGCAGGACAGAATGTTCTGATTGGCAAGGCCTGAGTCAGGCACCATCTGAGTCCCCAGATTGGATTCAAAACTGAGAAGTTTTCAGGCTACCTGGTCAACAATTGCTAAAGCACAGCGAATGAAACTATCTGGGACCAACTTTCAGTCATGAACTCTTAAAATGATATGGAGAAGTGGGTTTGGAGAAGCAGACGGGGATACGATGCTTGAGACTGGCAGACATGCACCCGGAAGGTGAGGGCAGAAAGGAAGGTGACTGGAAAGTTCCTGGTGGTATATGTGCCTCTTCTGAACACTAGCAATGGGGTGGAGGTTGGAAGACCTATGTAGCTGTCATTTCCTGGACACTCAGTCCTTTTTTGAATAAGAAGCTTCAGAAATGCGTTTTCTCATTAAAAAAAATGCCACAGAATTCAGTGTGTCCTTGTTTATATTCCTCCTGATGTGTTTCTGACTGAGCAAGCAAGCCCTTAATTTCTGTTTCAATTAATGCCGCTGCCTCTGATCTGGGTGCTGACACTTTTGGATGCAGTGCAGGGTGAGGGAGGTCACTAGGGTGTGGGAGGCAGTGCTGACCTTGTTAAGGGGCTTACAGGCCCTGGCAAAGAAGGGAAGATGTGGAATGATTTACTGCCTCCTTAATGGCAACTTTAAAGATGCCAGCCTGCCTCCTGTTTGATATAAAATGAATATGGAGACTACTGGCCAGGCAGAGAAGAGAGCGAAGCCTCTCAGAGCCCTGTAAGGAATGAGACACATGCTTTGTTTGACTTAGGAGAACTTGCCCTATAGCCCCAAGACCCCAGCCACCGCTCACAAGGGTGGAGGCTGTGTGCTGCAAGCCTGTTATCTTTGGGTGCCCTGATTCTGCCACATATACTTTCTTCACTCTCAGCCAAGATGGCTCAGAGCTAGTCGTCTTATACCAGCACATCTGCCTGTGGGGCCTGCAGCCAGTGTGATGGTGAGTTAGAGGTGTGGGAGAGCAGAGCAAGTTTTAGGGAGAAAGTTACAACCTGCCAAACCTTCCTCCTCTCCTCTCTCTCCCTTCATTTACGAAAAACATATAGATTTATGTTCTCCAAATGTCCAGCTTCAGGGATGACTTTCCCCCTTTAGTAAACCAGAACTTTTGCTTTTCATCTCATGACAATCATTATGAGCTCGCACCCAACAGCACCTTCTATGTGGTAGGGAATAATGAACACATTATTTCTAGTTTTCAAAAAAAAGGTAAATTTTGTATATATCCACTTTACAGAGGACAAAATTAGGGCCCACAGAACCACCACGGGAGCTTGTCCCATAAATGGCAGGATTGTGGTTTTAGTGAAGGCCTGCTCATTTCGATTTCTGGCTCCAGTGCTATCAATTATCCAATAGTAGGGAGGGCCAAGTTCCTGGCTAAGGCTTGCTAATGGATGCATCTGAAATAAGAAACGTCTTTAAATTTTAGACATTCTCAGGAACAAGGATTCAACACAGACTAGCCTGCATTGTACTGGGAATCAATATGTGAAACTCTTGCCCTGCTATGCAAGTTTTTTGATTGGCAGCTTTTAGTGTACATGAGTTCCTTTCTATGGACCTCATATTTCTACACTATGGGCAAGTTAGACTAAATATTCCAAGGGTATTTGGAGTCTCAGTTCAGCTCACTGCAATCTGACAGCACTCCTGGGGTCATCCTGTGATATACAAAACACACAACACGACAAAAACCGGCACTTAGCCAGTGGCACGTGTGTGGCAGGGTGATAAGGTGTGGTTCCTGGAGGAGGCACCATCGGCACCTTGAAAAAGAAGAGGCAGAACAGGTAGAGGTAGAAACAGAAGGGAGGTTTCCCAGCCCAACCCATGTGAAGCAGAAGGTGAGTGGCCTGTAAATATATAAGAAATAATAAATCAGGGCTGGAGAGATGGCTCAGGGACTGAAAGACCCCACTGCTCCTCCCAGCACCAGCATGTGGCTAACAAGCATCTGTAATTCCAGTCCCAAGTAGACCTGAGACTCTCTTGTGTCTCCGAAGGGCACACCATGCACATGGTGTACACACATTCAGTCCAAACAGTCATACAAACACAAAATAAAATAAAAAACAGTAACAAATCACTGCTTTCAGTCACCAAGTTTTGAGGTGGTTTATTTTGCAGCAATAAATAACTAATATACCTCAAAGGTGTCTGGTTACAGACTTTAACCAACTAAAAAGGGATCGCCAGTTTTTAGACAACCTGCAGTTACTGGTCTGCAGACATGATTTGTTTGGCTTGCCTAGGGCTATTTTTAAAACGTGATCTGATATTTACAAACTGGGAGATTTCATGGGAAAAGTCCATATTTAGGGGTTCTCTTGAAAAATCTCGTCTTAGCAACAGCTGGCTGGCGGTCACCTATCCATGTGTGCACTCTCTAGTACTACAGTATCCTCCACTCCTTGTTATCTTTCTCTTACCATGCTTTCTGGCCCCTGTAGGCATTTGAATTTTTGATTCATGCTGTTGGCATGGCAATGGGAAGGCACTGGAGACTTCTGAGGAGAGAAAGGAGAAGAGCTGAGCAGTGAGTAATGCATTGGTGGGTGGGGGAACTCTGGGGCATGTGTAGTAAAAATCTATTCTTTAGTCTGTCCAGAACCATGGACTCCATCTTTTTTTTTTTTTTTTTTTTTTGGTTTTTCGAGACAGGGTTTTCTCTGAATATCTCTGGCTGTCCTGGACTCGCTTTGTAGACCAGGCTGGCCTCAAACTCACAAAGATCCACCTGCCTCTGCCTCCCAAGTGCTGGGATTAAAGGCGTGTGCCACCACTGCCCGGCCATGGACTCCATCTTATGGAAATGCTCCTTCCCTTTCTCTGATTGTAAGGCTCCAGCTGAGCTGCTGAGATGCCCCACTTTCACATATGTGAGGCTGGGCTGATGAATGGTATGCAGATGTTGGGGAGGGAAACTGGCTAAATGAATGCCATAGGGCTCAGATGGCTTTGGCTTAAGGCCTGGTTCCCTCACCTAGCCATCTGTAAGAGGCTGGCCATCTCATATTTTCTCATCCTTGAAATGTGGGAGAGCTGACCTTGTATTGGAGGGTTATTATTTTAAAAGGCAGTTGAATAAGATGAATTTTAAATGTTTTCCCAACCTTACCACTTTAAAAAACTTCTGTATCCAGTTGAATGTAGAAACCAGCTCCTAGAGCTAGTCTACTTTTTATTATTATTTTCTCAACCCATACGGCACTCTCTAGAGTCTTGTAGTTCTTACATGCCTACCTTCACATTTGTTTTTCCTTCTGTGTGGAGTAGGAAGCCTTCTGTAAACGAAATTCTTATAAAAATGTTGGCCCTGTTGGGTTCTACTCATCTGTTTTAGTTAGGAAATTACAACTTCAAGTTAGAAAACACACTCCACCTATAAAGGTGTATTTGTTCATGTTGTAGTCTGGAGGTGGGCTGAGGAGATGGCTCAGACATTAGCATGCTTGCCCTGTATGCATAGGAACCTGAGTTTGGATCGCACACACCACATAAAAAGCTGGGCACCAGAGCACAAATTGTAATCATAGTGCTGAGAGCCAGAGGCTGTCTAGGCAAAGTATAAGCTCCATCCAGGGTGAGAAACTTTATCTCCAGAAATAAGGTGGGAGGCACTGAAGACATGGCTCAGTGGTTAAGAGCACTGGCCACTCTTCTAAAGACCCTGATTTTATTCCTAGCACCCAAATGGCAGCCAACAACCATCTGTAACTCCAGTTCCAGAGGGGTTTGATGCCTTCTTCTAGCCTCTGAGGGCCTTATACACATGTAGGGCAGAGTCATGCAAGCAGACGAAATACCCACACACATAAAATAGAAATAAAATTTTAAAAATAAATTTTTTGAAAGGCTCTTCCTGTAAAATTCACAGTGCATAAGTGGTCTGGGGTGGCCTGTGAAATGGCCCAATACCCTCTTAACCAAGAAAACACTACAAAAACATGCAAATCAAGCAGTTCAAGCACATGATAAGAATACCCGCCGGGCGGTGGTGGCGCACGCTTTTAATCCCAGCACTTGGGAGGCAGAGGCAGGTGGATCTCTGTGAGTTCGAGGCCAGCCTGGTCTACAAAAGTGAGATCAGGACAGCTAGAGCTGTTACACAGAGAAACCCTGTCTCGAAAAGCAAAAAAAAAAAAAAAAAAGAATACCCATAACACTGTGCAAGCAGGTGATCTAGGGGATGCATATTTGAAGGATGTCATTTTAGAGTAGCAGTGTGTGTCACTCTGTGTACAGTGGTGGAGCTGGGAGGTGTGCCAAGGCCAGACACTATGGCTGGACAAGATGGCCTGAAATAGGTGTTGAGCTTTTGCTGCACATGCTCAAAAATGCAGAGTAATGCTGAACCTAAGTATTTGGATGAGTCTTTGAACATGTCTAGGTAAGCAAAGACCCTAAGATGCATTGTTGAATTTACAGAGCTCAGGGTCAGATTAGCCCACACATGAGCTCCTGGAATGAAGTGTTCCTAGGCACAGAAGAAAAAGATGTCCTACTTGAAACAAAACTTTACAGTGTGGGAATAAATGCAGCATAAAATAAACAGAAATCAAAATTTTTTTTTGTTTTTGGCTTTTCAAGACAGGGTTTCTCTTGTGTAACAGAGACCTGGCTGTCCCGGTCTACAGAGCCAGTCCAGAACAGCCTGGACTATACAGAGAAACCCTGTCTCTAAAAACCGAAAAAAGAAAGAAAGAAAACCCAGAACCATTTCATCCCATATGGGCAAAACTACTTGACTAGACTTTTTTCGTTTGAGGAGAAGCACCTAGACCCCGGACACAGAAGCCTCTCGGCCCAATCCCAGCCTTCGTAGCGCCCGGCAGCACTCTGATTCCTGGAAAGTGAAATAACCAGGTTCCAAGTACTTCCGGACCCGGCCCCTCCGCCGGGCCCCACCACCAGGCCACGCCCACTCAAGCACCGCCCCCTCGCTTCTCCTTTAGGGTCCTCCTCCTTCCGGCTCTCGCTCAGGGTCCGCCTCCGACTCCTCCTGGCCGCCCTTCTTCCGGGCCCACGGCGAGCTCGCGGCTGCGGGGGGGGGGTACCTCTCTTAGCACCGCCCCCGCTGACGTAGGCCCTAGCCCAGCCCCTCGGACTCCTCCCCCTGGGCACGCCCTCCCCCTCGGCTCTTCCCTCAGCCTGCTCCTCCCCAGCGTCGTCCGGACTGTCAGCCCTCGGGATCCCCGCCCGGCCTCCAGCTCCCGGCGGGTGGCAGCCACCAGCTCCTTTCCCTCAGTCCCGCCAGCCACCTCCTTCCCGCCCCGCCCCGGCCCCGCCCTCCGCCTCTCCGCGCCGAAGCTCTGGACCTTTCTAAAGCTAGGCGCGGGGGTGTGCGGGGAGACCGCGCGTTTGGAGAGCCTGGCGCGGGCAGGGCGGCGCTAGGACCGAGTGCTCGAGTGGCTGGATCCGTCCCGAGGGACGGAGACGAGAACCGGGCCGGGGCCGAGGCGGCAGGCAGGCCGAGTGCAGAGGCCCTTCCAGCCTTCCCCCTCCCCGAGCGTGCCCGAGTGGTTGCGGCCGGGAGAGGGACTGGCGGCAGCGGGGCTCGCGCCTCTGGCAGTGCAGTGGGGCGCGCGAGCGGCGCGGGACGCGGAGCCGAAGGGAGCCGCGGGGGCGGAAGCCGTCGCGAGTCTCGCGCGCGTGTGCTCGGGCTCCTCACGCGGCGGCCCGGGCCGCTCCTCCTCCTTGCCTCCCTCCGAGAGCGGCCGCCCCGTCGCCTTCCGCCCCGCGCGGCTTCCTCCGGACCTCGGCGCGGGTGAGTGCGGGCGGGCCGTTCCTTGTGCCTTTTCGTTCCTCTCTCCTCCTCGGGCGGGCCGTTGCCTATTTTTAGAACCTATTTTTTTTCCCGCTGTTCCGGGAGTCCTGGGAGCCGGAGTAACTCTCGGGGCCTCTTCCCTCTGAGCCTCCCCCTCCCAGGCCCGCCGCCCCCCCCGGTCGCTTTGCCCCGGGCCCCCGCCCTTGGCCGCCTGGCGTTCGCAGCTTGTTTGCGGCCCTCCGGCCGGCCACGCTACCAGGAGTTGGGGGTGGGCCGGTGCCCGCTCGGAAGTTGGAGTCTTTTGTGCTCGCGCCCCGCCCCGGCCGGCGAGGGGAGGAGGGGAAGGAGCGGAGGTTGCGCCCGGGAGGCCTCGGGCGGGCTGGGGCCTGGCTCTGGCCCCGCTTCGGGCCCGGGATTTCTCCCGGCTTCTAGCCGGGTCCAGCTCTTTGGGTTCCCTTAGGCGCTCAAAACTGGTCCTTCCTTTTTCCTTACGGGTCTGAGCGCCTCGCTCGCCACCCTTGCCTATCTATGCTTTGGTCGTTGTTGTCATCTGGGGCGCGGAAGGGAACGACCAGCCCTCGAACTGGGGTTTCGTCCCACACTTTGCTCCAGCCCGAGCCTCAGTGTTCTCCTGGGTAAAATGGGGTCAGGAAGGGACGTAGCCTTTGAGGGTGGTGTTAGTGAATTCAGGGAGGAAGTTAGCAGACGACAGAAGTGTTAAATGTCAACAGGTAACGTTTGATGAGACTGACCCAGGAACTTTGTGTATCACCTAATAATGTTCACAGCTGTCTTCCAGAGTTGTCCCTACTCACAGGAGTAGAAATCAAGGTGCAGAGAAATGAAGCAGCCGTAGAAGTGCAAAGCTGTTAGTAACCGTTACTTATTTCCTGAAAGAGCATGTGTCATCTCTTTGTGCAAAGGGCACTTTCATTTACCGTTAGGCTTAAAACACCGAATAATTAAATGTAATTCTGGGTTACTCCCTGAGACGGTGGTCGATCTGTCATAGATAAGATCCCCTTTTGCTGCTGTCAGAACTCAGAGGGAAAGTGATTAAGGTGAAAATTTTGCTGGTGTTGTGGGTGGATGGATCCAGAGATCTCGAAGTCACTAACATAAATGAAGTTCTGAGGTATTTAGCTTAAGGACCTCACTGAGGTCCACCTTTTGTTTTTGCATGTCTCCCTCTTCCTCCAACCTCAAAATTTGCATGTTCTTGTTGATCTTAGCCGGTCAGGGATGTAGGTAGCTTAAGACATCATCTTCAACTCCCTGCTTGGAAGTAGTGTTATTTATTTATTTACTGTCTCCCAATAAGGCCAGAGGGGTTAAAATGAGCTAAAATTAGCTTTGACAATTGTTTCCCTTTTGTAGTGAGTTTGATGCTGGCTATGGGGATCTTCTGAAAAATCAGACAGGACTGAGTCTTGAGGAGGTTCTCAATGTTTGCATTCGTTTCTTGGACCTGTCGGCTGTGCTTCACCCGACCCCTAAGATTCTAGTTTTAGTTCGGAACATAGTAGGTTGATGACTTAATAGTCCACCATTTCTTTCCTTTTAACTGACCTCTGGAAAGGTGAATGTTGTCTAAATGTACTACCTTGGTGATTACTAGAATTCCCAGTAACCTTTCTTTCCAGTCTGGTATTTTTGTTGTTATTTCTCCCATATATTGCCATTCGTTGAATATGAACTAGTTTTTCAGGCCTCAAGATCAGGAATGTCAGTAATTGGACATCTCAAAAGACTTTGTAATCTCAGCCACTTTCTCTGCCTCATTTCTAAAAGACCAGATGTCTGTGTTTTCTTGTTGGCACTTTTGTTTTAGTTTCCTAATGGCTTAGGTATGCTTCTGTAACCATTACCTGATTTCTAATCTAGTGTGAAGTTGTTTGCAGGGCTTGCTTTATGCCTTTGTAGTGTCAGGCAGTGGAGACGAGTAGGACATTGCATTAGGATCACAGGATTTAACTGTGTAGACTCCTACAAGGAGCTGAGCCACTTCTTGTGGCCCTTTGAGTCTGCTTCCTTATGTGTAAAGTCTGATAGGGTGCTATAGAGACTACAAGAAAATGCTTGTTACAATTAATAATAGCTAATGTTTATTAGTCAGTCATAGAAATGAAGATTTTTAGTGGAACATATCATTTACTCCTTGGAACAATCTGTGAACGAAGTATTATCCCTGTTTTACAGAAGAAATGGGCATAGAGAAAGGTTCGTGCCTTGTTCAGGGCCATGTAATTGATAATTGGCCAAGCTGGATTCGTTCTGCAGACAGTAACATTGAAAGCTAGATGCTTTAAAAAATTGTGGTGTCAGATATGTATGCCATATTTTAAGCAGTTGGCATTGTAACGATTTTACAGTGCAATTCTGTGGGATTAAGTATATTCACATTGTTGTACAGCCGACATCCAAATTATCTTACCTTCTCCAACTGAAACTCTGCTGCTCATACACTAACTTCTTGTTGAAGACTCCTGGTAAACGTTGTGTTTTCTGCTGTAAATTTGGCTACCTTAGACCTTCACAGTGAAGTGAAGTAATTCAATCTTTGTCCTTTTGTGACTGCCAAAGCCAGCATTTCCTTCCTTCGTTTCATAGCTTCGGTAAGTGCAGAATGATTTACTAGGTCTCATCTGCAGCAGAGTGGTATTCCTAGAGCAGGAATCCAGGTGCTGTACCTCTGGAAGAGAACCTTCTCCACACTACAGTTCAAGCTTTATTGCTGAAACCAGTTCTGGAATTACCTGAAATTGAACCTGCGTTTTCAGACGAGACCTAGAATGAGACTACTGCGCATTCTCTTGTTGTTTGTGCATGCTCATTTGGCCGTTGGGGTTGGGCATATGGAGCTGTGATCAGGGAAAGCAGAACTATGATGGCAGCTTGGATCAAAATGTGTCAGCTGATTAAATAGATTACCTCAATGACAAGCTCTCCTTTTGTGTCTTGCCATAAAGGCACACAGAAGGGATTTTCTAGAGTCTTAGAAGTTCTTATAGACTGCTGTAGGTGATTAGGGTGGGGCTAGATGTTACATTTAGTCTTTCAAAATTCACTTTGGTGCATTTGTTTGTGTCTTGTGAGATTTTTATATTTATGAAAGTTGCCTGGAATTTTGTTCTGATTGTAATGTGGCTTTGTAGTAGGTAGTGTTCCAGAGATGAGGAATAGGACAACAAACATGATAATGTTGTGCTCTCTAAAAATCTGATAGCTCTCTTTGCCTATATATTAAAGTCAGAATGTTAAATAGTATGTTTGATAAAAATGCCATTTTTTTCTTTTTTCTTTTTTTCTTTTGTGGTACTTGAGAATGAACCTGGAGTTCATGCATGGGAGATAAGCCTCAGGTAGGTCCCCAGTTTAGTATAGAGACTTACACTTTTTTTTGTTTTTTGTTTTTTTCGAGACAGGGTTTCTTTGTGTAGCCCTGGCTGTCCTGGACTCACTTTGTAGACCAGGCTGGCCTCGAACTCGCAAAGATCCACCTGTCTCTGCCTCCCAATTGCTGGGATTAAAGGTGTGCGCCACCACCGCCCGGCCGAGACTTACACTTTTATTTATCTGTATTTTATATGTATGGTGTTTTTTCTGCACATATGTCTTTGCACCATGTGTGTGAAGTGTCCAGGGAGGCCAGAAGATGATGTCAGATCCCCTAGACTGGAGTTGCAGGTAGTTGTGAGATGCCATGTGGGTGGTGGGAATTGAACCCAGGTCCTCTGAAGAACAGCCAGTGCAATTGAGCAATCTCCAGCTTTTGGATAGAGGTTTATAGTAGATAGCATTGGATTCCAGATGACTACTCGTTTCCATGGACACATTATTATTGGAAAGTTTTGTGTGTGTTTTTTTTTCATTTACTGAAGTAAAAAAAAAATTTTTTTCTTTGAGAAAGGGTTTTACGATGTGGCTAAGACTTAGAACTTGGGGTACATCTGCCTCAGTTAAAAGTTAAAAGAGATATCACAGATGTTGCCTGCCTTTGTAGACCAGTTTTGGGGCATGTACTACGCTTGAGACTTTGAGCACATATAACAGGCAAAGAAACAGGCATATGAGAAGTATGACAAGGACAGGACCATGAAGAAATAAAGAGATGACATCTAACCCAGCATTGGTGGGTCAGGAAGGCATCCTTGGAGAAACTGGCTAGGCCTAAACATAAACCAGGGAAATGAAATGTGGGGGAGCCAGGGAAGAGGCAGAAAGAACTATAATTAACTATAGTTAATGATGTTAAGTGAGACTTTTGGTTATTTACTGTATCGGGTACAATTGTAGGCATTTAACATTGTTAACCTCCTCCCCGAGAGGTAGCTAAATTATTATTACTATCCTGTAGGTGAGGAATTTCTCAAGGTTCCCAGGTCAAGTGTAAAGCCTCAGATAAGGGGATGTGATAATAAGATTGGCAAGGTAGGCAGAGTAGAAGTCAGCTCATAGACCCTGTGGAGGACATTGGACCTTATCCTGAGGTGAGGCGGGTTGTGACTTTGTGTATCTTTTGAAGGCTTTCTCTGGTAACCTAGTAGGGGAGTGGACTGAGCTAGAGCACTATGGGTAGAGACTAGTTAGCCAGGTAGAGTATCACTGGCTCAAGGTTCAGGTGTTTCAGATGGCAGTAACCATAGAGTATGTATGCATGAAAAGTGAACCAAGTAATAAGACAAAGATTGTTGGAATGGAGGAGAAGGAAAGAAGCACATTTTTACCTGTCATATAGATGAGGGTTTAAGTGGGAATACAGAAGGGAAGGGTGAGGATTTGTCATATAGGGTTCCATATCTTACATCTGCTTTCATTAATCTATTATAGATATCAATTCTCAGGGCCAGTGGTGAAGGGAGATGGGGGTTAATGTGACTTCAGAATCTAATTATTTGGCTAAACCAGCAGTTCTCAACCAAACACATTTTAGACAGTCTTAGGAACTGAGATACCATTCAGTAGCAAAATTACAGTTATGAAGTAGCAATAAAAATAATTTTATGGAGCCAGGCGGTGGTGGCGCATGCCTTTATTCCCAGCACTTGGGAGGCAGAGGCAGGCGGATCTTTGCGAGTTCGAGGCCAGCCTGGTCTACAAAGCGAGTCCAGGACAGCCAGAGCTGTTAAATAGAGAAACCCTGTCTCGAAAAACCAAAAAAAAAAAAAAAAAACCAAAAAAAAAAACCCCAAAAATAATTTTATGGGTGGGTGTAGTAGCTCACGCCTTTAATCCCAGCACTCGGTAGGCAGAGTCAGACAGATCTCTGTGAGTTCAAGGCTAGCCTTGTCTACAAAGTGAGTCCAGGACAGCCAGGGCTATTACACAGAGAAATCCTGTCCCAAAAAAACAAAACCAAAAACAAAATTTATGGTTGGGTCACCACAACATCAGGAACTGTATTAAAGGGTCACAGTGTTAGGAAGGTTGAGAACACTGAACTAAACTGAGTGATGCAAACACTAGTTTTGGAAAAGGGAAATACTAGTTCCTAGGCATCTAGATTCTGTCTGTATAGCTGCAAAGACTGGTTTTATTAAGCCAGGATGATAGGGTGATGTTATGCATCTAAATGTTAATTAATTGGTCCTGCTTGCTGTCTGTTACTTACATTGTCTCTGATTGGTTGAATAAATGCTGAGGCTTGAGATTGGGCAAAAACAGAGGTAGGTGGGACTAAGGTGCTTGGACTTCTGGGCAGAGAGGTTCATGGGTAGAAGAAGCCTCCAGGACAAGCAGCAAAGAGCAGGAAGGCGGACACAGGCCGTGGGTCATGGCCTGGAACATCGGCCAAGCGTGGAGAACAGCAATCCAAAGGGGGGATGTATGTATATATGGGGTCATATTTGGGTAATAGAATTAAGAGCTAGCTTAGATGGGCTAAGATTGCTCAATCCAGGCCAAAGCTTGTTAAAATCCATCACGTGTCTGTGTGCTTTTTTATAATGGCTGGTTAAGGATTAACAGCCGCCAATCAATTAACAGTAATATAAATACTGTTAAACAATTTAATTTTGTCAACACCAGGATAATCTTTTATTTTTCTCTAGACAACATCTTGTAATGTTCCAGTGGACTGCTTTGTAAGTATTGTCACCTTGGCTAGGCACCAGAAAAACAAAAATGAGTTAAAGAGCACAGGGGATTTCCTTTCTAGAAGAGCAACAGATTTGAGTGACTTTGGAGTGGGGAAAGGAGAGGATGGTGGAATTAAACAGGATAGGATAGGATCAGACTGTATCAGGGACTGTTTTTATTAGGAATACGAGTCTGGAGACTGGTTTTCCAGACTTTTTATCAAGTGGCAAATGTTGAGATGTGTTCATCTGGATGACTAAGGTCCCTTTTAGCAGTAACATTTTATGACTAGATTAATTTAGACACTGTATATCCAGGACAGGTATTTCCCTCCCAGACATCTTAGGCTGTATTAGGGGTTAGAGAGGGGAGGAGATAAGCAAAGAGGGCTTTCATGTGAGAGACTGTGAAGACAGGTACTCAACTAGCTTCCTGTTACGGGGAGAGAATGACAGCAGTAATGCCAGCTTGCTTTTTCTTATGTAGGAAAGGAAAATTTGAAATCTGTGTTCAGGGTACAGCTCACAGATAGGACAGGGGGAGTCATAAATTGGAAGATTACTTAGTAGCCTGAGGATTGTCTGGTCTGGTCTGTTGCATCTGAGTGTGTTGGCTTGAATGGACCTCTTTCATTCACTGGTCCTGTTTTTCTCATAAAATAATCTAGGAGGTTCCTGAAATTCTATAAAGATTAGAAATAGGAAGTGGTGACAAAACAAGATTGGAGGTCTCTTTCCTCGACCCCCTCCCTTTTCCCCCTTTGGTGAATGCATAGGACTGTGCCCAGAGACCATTGTTAACTTTTCTCATTATTTCCATGACACTTCCTTTTTCTTCCGTGTTAAGTTTCTTGTCATTTCATAATTCCTTTTGTAGTAGTACATGTGCTATACCTCTTTGGAGGGAAAAGAGGACAATGAAATATGGTCCCTTTTTTCTAGCCTCCATCTTTAGAAGAGCACTTTAAGCTGTCTCTCTCCTGCTCTGGATGGGGTAAAGAATCAGGGTTGTGGCTGAATACATGTGTTTCCCAGAGGGCATGTGTATTGGGAATGTTGAGAGTTAATGAAAGTGCAAATCTAGCAGTCCTCTCACCATGTCTAGTGAGTTCCCTTAGGGTTAAAATAGCATTTGGTGGGCTTTTGATGTCACTGAACTCATTAATCTAAGTTATCTGAATTATCTAAGATGGGAATTTTAGTCTTCCTTTATGTAAAACAAGGTGATAGGACTGGATAATCTTTTAATTTTATTATTATTGTGTTACACATACAATATTAGTATGATGCATATGTATCAATAGGAATGTCCGGTTATGTCTCAAGTGTGAGGTCTTTTGGGAGTTGATTTCTCCCTTCACCTTGGGTTCTATTCATGTCATCAAATTCTTCATTGCAGTCATTCTGACTTGCTGAGCCATCATCTAACTGGCCCTGGAATAGATAATCTTAAGTGATATTTTTACTACAGTTTTATAGAAGTGGCTTAGGAATTTGTCTCTGGAAGGAGAAAGGAGTTTACCTAAAGCATTAAAGATACTTCAGAGTTAAATTCTGCGGTATTCTGGATATTGCTATTTAGAGTAGACAGCTGAAAATTATGAGGTTAATTTATCAAATTGTCTGCTGAATTCCATTATAGTCTGGAGCTGAAGTCCTATGGGACAAACTTGGGAGCCTAAGACTATATATATATATAACATTATATTTTAGAATATGAGAAACTTACTGAAAAATCCCATAATAAAAGGAAAGTAGAAACACTTAAATATAGCACAATGATAGGTGTGAAATACTAGTCCCCATATATGTTTGTTTTGAGACAGGGTCTCTATAGCTCTGGCTGTCCTGGAACTCACTAGATAAAGCAAGCCAGCCTAGAACTCACAGAGATCCACCTGCCTCTGCCTCACCAGTGCTAGGATTAAAGACCATGTGTCACCATGCCTGGCTTCTAAATGTTTTTGCAGACTTACGAGATAGGTACCTGTAGTAGGAGTTTATTTTATTTATTTATTTGTTTGTTTATTGGTTTTTCGAGACAGGGTTTCTCTGTGAAGCCTTGGCTGTCCTGGACTCACTTTGTAGACTAGGCTGGCCTCGAACTCACAAAGATCCACCTGCCTCTGCCTCCCAAGTGCTGGGATTAAAGGCGTGCCCCACCACCGCCCTGCGGTAGGAGTTTATTAAAACCAATTGTGAGAATGTTTTTGTTTAATCCCAGGTGGGCTGCTTAAGACACAGGTATAAAGTATTAACTGTCTGGTCTGTGAGCTAGCAGGGGTGTGCTTAACCAGCTGAGCAAGTTTAACTGAGGATTTGGGAGAGAGGAATAAAAAGCCCAGGCTCAAGGAGAAAGTGGCTCTACAAAGAAGGGGGGAAAAAAAAAAGCCAGAGCCCTGAGGAGAAGGGGGCTACAAAAAGAAAAAAGGAGCTCCACAAAGAAGTAAGAGAAATGGCCTTTACAAAGAAGAGAAAAGGCTCTACAAAGAAGTAGGAGAAAGCTCTACAGAGAAAGGGCTACAAGGTAGAAAGCGGTTGCTGCTCTCCTGGTTGCTGGTGCTCCCCCAAACTGCTGCTTGTTCTTCCTGCTGCTGTCTCCTGGTTTGCTGGACTTCTAATGAGTCTGGTATTACCCCCAAAGAATCCAACAACCCTAATAAGCAGGAAGTAGCCTAAAGAGAACTTCGCCCCCCTTTCACCTTTAACCTTTATCTCCTGCATAGTGTTGGGTTGGGAGGAACAAGGGGTGGAAGGTACAAGAGGTATTAAGTACAGTGAAGTAAATTAGAATATATAATTAATATAATACAAAGTAGTAAAAGCCACCTTGCTACAGGTACCCCTACTGCAGACACCTAGTCCTTGAAATGACATCTATTGAAGATGAGTAGTTCAGTTTGTCAAGCCAGAAATGATTACTTTACTCCAAATAAGTATTCTCTTTTATTAAGTCAAGTTACCTTAATGTTTTTGGCCAGTTTTTCTTCACTCTGGGAGCATTTATCTGGTATTTAGCCGTGTCCTGTTTGTTAAAGATTTTAACAAGCTTAGTTAAAGGTGATGTTTGCATGCTTTCTCTTGATCTGTTGTTTGTCTAGTTTGCTCTGTAATTCTTTGTGGTAGTGAAAGCAAGCCCAGAAGTAGATTTAAAAGGGCCATTTCTGTAACTCATTGTTTTGTAGGTCTAGGTTTTCTTTGTATTAGGTCTGATCACACTATACCGAGAGAGAAGTCAGATGTTGCTTGTTTCCACAAACCGTTTTCGGGCTTTTGGTGCTGTCAGTATAATAATGAGGGCTGTACACAAATCATTGGAAAACAAGAATAACTTTTCTTAAAATCTTAAAGTCTTGGGGCTGGAGAGATGGCTCAGCAGCACATGGCAGTTCACAGCTGTCTGCAATGGCTGGGCGTTAATTCCAGAGGCAAGTAGATCTCTGAGTTAAGGCCAACCTGGTCTACAAAGTGAATCCAGGACAGCCAAGGATACACAGAGAAACCCTGTCTTGAAAAACCAAAAACCAAAACAAAACAAAATAAACAAAAAAAAAAATCCACAAGAAATTTAAAGTCTTACCTTAAGTTGACTTTTCACACCAATTAAAATAGCCCTTTCTATAGTTGGGTTTCTGTGTTATCTTGATGGTGTAATACGATTATGTTCAGAAATCTCAATGGCCTATCTTCTATTTCTAAGATTGCTTGATCATTGGAGCAATTTTGTGTATCTACTGTGCGTATCTAGTAGAGAACATAAAAACCAAGCAAGACATGATTTTTTGTTTGTTTTGTTTTTCTTGAGACAGGATTTTTCTGTGTAATAGCCCTGCCAGTCCTGGACTCGATTTGTAGACCAGGTTGGCCTTGAACTCACAGAGATCCACCTGGCTCTGCCTCCCGAGTGCTGGGATTAAGGTAAGACAGTTTTTTATTTTTTTATTTTTTTGGTTTTTAGAGACAGGGTTTCTCTGTGTAACCCTGGCTGTCCTGGACTCACTTTGTAGACCAGGCTGGCCTCGAACTCACAGAGATCCACCTCCCTCTGCCTCCCGAGTGCTGGGATTAAAGGCATGCGCCACCACGCCCGGCTTGGTAAGACAGTTTTAATGTGAAGAATACATGAGTCATTTGTCAGAAATAATAGGTAAGTGGCAGGGGTTTACATAGGAAGGGAAATCTCATTGGGCTGTAGTGACAGCCAGAATTATATGAGGTAGTCTCTGGAATCAAGAGAAATCACTTGAATAGCTGAGCTGAGTCAGTCAGTCTTGTAAAGATAGTGACTGTTGTCTGAGACTGTCCTCAGTTCTAACATTCTGTCTGACTATGATTAAACAGTAGTATTTATATGTCTGGACTGTATTACCCAGATTACCCAGAAGCAGCACCCAAATATGTTTTCTCAGTTAAAGTAAATCCTTTCCCCACTCCTACTTTTCTAAGAAGTCATTAGAAATTTAGACTACAGAGATAGATGAAGTTTTGCATAATGTGAACACTGAGCAGAGATACAAATGAATGACCAGAATAGCATCCATGTCCCTGATTAGCAGGAGGGAAGAAGGAGGTGTCTTGAGGTTTCTGTTGCTGTTATAAAACATCATGACCAAAAGCAGCTTGGGGAAGAAAGGGTTTTTTAAAAAATTTTACAGCTTTGAGTACCATCATCCAGGGAAGTCAGGGCAGGAATCTAAAGGCAGGAGCTGATAAAGAGGTCACAGAGGAATTTACTGGCTGGCTGGCTTGCTTGGCCTCCTTTTTCTCCCCCCCTCTTTTTTTCTTATAGTTTTTAGATTTATTTTTACCTAATGTGTATGAGTGTTTTGTGTGCACATATATATGTGCACTGTGTGTGCCCATAGAGGTCAGAAGAGAGTGAAGGATCCCTTTGATCTGGAGTTATAGACAGTTGTGGACTGCCATGTGGGTGCTAGGAACCGAACCCAGATCCTCTGCAAGAGTAACAAATGATTTTAACTGCTGTGTCATCTCCAGCTCCAAGCCTTGTTATCTATCCAGGACCACTTGGCACAGGGGTGAGGTGACATCACCCTCAGTGAGCTGGGCCCTCCTACATCAATCGTTCTTCAAGATAATGCCCTATAGACTTGTCTATAGGTCAGTCTGTGGAGCTATTTTCTTAATTAAGATTCCTTCCCATGTATGTAGAGGGTTTGTTTTTTCTTAAAGTGGAAGAGGAGGAAGGGGGAAACAGACTCAGTCTCTCAGCTCACCTATTGTGTATTTGCTAAGGGAAAAAATGGCCATTTCTTTGTTAGCTTTTATCCTGCCAGTGGAACCTTGCTGGGTGTTTATTTACTGTACTTTTACCAAATCACTTTGAAGGCTGGCATGAACATAGATCATGTCTTAGAGCCTTACTTCTTTGTTCTATGAGAAAATATTAGAAAATATACCTTAAATTACCTGGTTTGGGGAAATAGATGGCTTGGCTGCTCCCTAATGTTAAACTTTAGTCAGCTCTTGATTCTGTATCTGTAGGGCATTTGTTACGATCTGGAGATGTTGCAGCATCCACTAGAGGGCTATTTGGCTTCTGGTCATTATGAATACTTGTTTAAAAAAATCTGACCTGGATTCTGAATCTGTCTTCATATTAATAGCTACAGTGAATTGTGTGCCCATTTTGTAATGATTTGATACCATGGATTTGTGCTAATAAAGATGATACTCAAAGTTATGTGCTAAGTCCTTAAAAAATCTCTTTAGTTCTATCTCACCCCTAAGAAGGTAGATTCTGTTGAGTCTTATAAACCGGTGGTGGTGGTGTGTGTGTTCTGTGACCATAAATACAGCTTGGGAGACTTGTGAAATAAAAACCAAATGTTTTTCTAGCAATAAACCTTTCTGGAATTGAGTTGTTATTTCGTGGGTAACTGATTTTTTTTCTCTTGTTGAGTGAAGGTGTTTTTGCTTTTGTAGAAACAGTGGAAGAATCTAGAGGCAGTAGAATAATGGCGTGCCATCCTGTTTCATGGGTAGGAAACATTTAGGTGGGACTGTTCATTCCCAGTGGCATCTAATGAAGTCAGTTTTTTTTTTTTTTTGGTTTGTTTGTTTGTTTTTAGTTGTTTTTCGAGACAGGGTTTCTCTGTGTAGCCTTGGGTGCCATTGAACTTACTCTGTAGACCTGGCTGGCCTTGAACTCTCAGAGATCCTCCTGCCTCTGCTTCTCGAGTGTTGGGATTAAAGACATTAAGCGCCATTAAGCCCGACATGAAGTCAGTTTTGCTCTTTTGCAAAGAAAAGAAAATTTTAGTTCTGAACTTCAGAGATGCAGCCCTTTTGAGAGAAAACAGTTCCTTAACCTTAGGGACAATCAAGTGCTTTCTGTTCTAGATCTCTTCAGAGTATCTTAATGTCTAGATCAGAGATCAAAAACTGACAATCTGCTTGTTAGGTCCTGAATACTTGTTGTCTTTGACCATGTTTTTGAGTTAGACCCTGAGATAGTCCTAGATTGTGTTATAAGAGTGACAGATAACGTGAAGAGATTTTTTTTTTTTTTCGAGACAGGGTTTCTCTGTGTATCCTTGGCTGTCCTGGACTCACTTTGTAGACCAGGCTGGCCTCGAACTCACAAAGATCCGCCTGCCTCTGCCTCCCAAGTGCTGGGATTAAAGGCGTGCGCCACCACCACCCGGCGAGATTTTTTTTTTTGTTAGTGTACAAAGTAATGGGTTTCATTATTTCATTTTCATCTATATATATTGTAATTTATTCTTATCCCATTTCCTACTGCCTTTCCATATGCTCCCTGCCCTCTTTTTACTGGTCCCCATCTTTCCCCTAAGTTCCCATTTCTGCTTTCTTTCTCCTGTTCCTTTCCTCCCCTTTCCTTTTTAGTCCCTTCCAGTAGGATCTCTTTTTCTACTTTACACACATACCCACACATTCCTACATGCCTACACACCTTACAATCTGCATATAAGATAAAATGTGGTTATTTGAGACTTGCTTATCTTTCCAAACATAATGATCTTCAGTTGTAGCCATTTTACTGCAAATGTCATGGTTTTGCTTTTTTTTTTTTTTTTTTGGTGGTTTAATAAAATTCCATCGTGTGTATTTAGCACATTTTCTTTACCCATTCACTATCAATAGCTAGGCTGGTTCCATTTCCTGGCTATTTTTAGTAGTACAGCAGTAAACATGGATGTTCAAGTATCTTCATAGCATGTTGACTTAGAGTCCTTTGGGTTTATACCCAAGAGTGGTACAGGGCACATGGTAGTTTTATTTTTGTTTGTTTGTTTTTTGTGGAACCCCCCCCCACACTGACTTTTGCATACTGTGCCAGTTTATATTCTCATCAGCAGGTTTGACTTTCCCTGTATCCTCCTTAGCATGTATTCTTTCTCTGTCTCTTGTTTGCTAAGAATAATTACTACTTTTTTTAGATATTTATTGGCCATTTGTATTTGAGAGCTGTCTATATTCAGTTTACTGGCATATTTATTGACTAGATGGGGACTTTTGTATTTAATTTTTGAAGTTCTTTATTCTAGATATCAATCTTTATTTATTTATTTAGTTTTTTGAGGCAAGGTCTCTGTATCTCTGGCTGTCCTGGACTCACTTTGTAGGCCAGGCTGGCCTCGAACTCACAAAGATCCGCCTGCCTCTGCCTCCCAAGCACTGAGATTAATATCTAGAGCCACCACTGCCCAGCTCTAGATAGTAATCTTTTTTTTTTTTTTTTTTTTGGTTTTTCGAGACAGGGTTTCTCTGTGTAGCCCTGGCTGTCCTGGACTCAATTTGTAGACCAGGCTGGTCTCGAACTCGCAAAGATCCGCCTGCCTCTGCCTCCCAAGTGCTGGGATTAAAGGCGTGCGCCACCACTGCCCGGCTTGATAGTAATCTTTAAGTGTATAGTTGACAAAGACATTTCCCATTATGTAGAATGTTGATTGTTTCCTTTGCTTTGTAAAAACTTAACATTTTCTTTGTCAGTTTTTGGTGTTATTAATGGAGCCTTTAGGAAGTCATTGTCTATGCCTGTGTCTTGAAGTGAAAACTATGTTTTTAGAACAGGAATTTTACTGAGTTCCAGGACAGCCAGAGCTACACTGAGAAACCCTGTCTTTAAAAAAACAAAACCAAAAAAAATTGTGTGTGGGTACACACACACACCCCTACAGAGGATCCATTGGAGCTGGAGTTACATGCTTTAGGGAACTGCCTAATAGAGGGTCTAGAGTCTGATATGAACCATGAGCAGTTTCAATTACAGGAGTGGGAATAGGCCTTGGCTGCTATTCTTCAGAAGGGTTCATTCCTTGAATCCTGTCCATCATGGCTCCCTGTCTTGTGACTCTTTATTGCCTTGCCTGTGTATATTTTCACATGGCTTTTTTGAGATCCTGCAACTGTGTTCTTTGGAAAATCTGTAGCATCACCCTAGTATGGAAGAAGCCTTTTGTGTACAATTTTGAAGTCATGTTTCCTCTTACTACTTCCATATGGGTAAGCTCCTTTAGATGACAACATGTTTGTCCTCAAGTTTATGAGAGCTACACTATTACTCCTTGTCAAATTGGTATCCAAGGTTGGTACCAGTTACTGTTGTTGCCTTCTTTTTCTTTAACTTTTATCTTTGAAACCTGGTAGATTTGTTTTGCTGCCTGTTTAACCTCTCATTTGCTTTAGAACCAAGGACAACCCTTAATTTTTTACTTTTCCTGTCTCTACCTGCTAAGTGCTGGGATATTAGGTGTGTCTGGCTGAATTCTTAACATTGAAGAGACTTCAGCTAGTTTTTCTATGAAATCTCCTGGGCCTAAGTGAGGTCTTTTTATTTTACCAGGAACCTTCAGTCCCACTATTGGCTAGATAGTCCTAGCCTATCATAGGACTTGACAAAAATAACAAACAGGCCAAGACTTAGTAGACCTTGTCTTGTTTAAGTTGACATTATTTGCTATCCGTAATATTAGTAAACTGGAAGTGCATAGTGAGGGAAGTGGATCTGATGCCATGACATCTGATTAAAATAAAACCTGTTTCATGTAGGAGTTAGTACCTGATTCTTTTTTTGTTGTTGTTGCTACAATTAGCAGCAGCTCCTATGTGTGAAAAGTAGGCATCTTCTGAGCAAGAGACTTCTTGAAGTTATTGTAATGTGGCCATTGTAGGATACAGAGCAGTTGACAGAGAGAGGATGCCAGTAAACATGTAACTCAAAAGGCATTCAGCTAAGTTCTTGTGATAGTTTCTCAGATTGACGCACATGATTGCATGTGTCAAATATGCAAATCACAATATACTCAAAGTGTTAGTGCACTTAGTTTCTTCTGGATTTTTTAGAACTGGCAATTTTAAAGTTCTTTTTTTGGGGGGGGGGGGGGATGACACACAGACTCTATATAGCCCTAACTGTCCTGGAACAACTCACTGTGTTGATCAGGCTGGCCTTGAACTCAAAAGAGATCTACTTGTCTTTGCCTCTTTTGAGTTGGGATTAAAGGCATGCACCAACCATTCCCAGCTGGAGTTTGCTCTTAATAGTAAATCACACAGAAAGGGATTTGTATGTGTTGCTGAGGATCTAACTTAAGGCTTGGCAAGTACTTTACCACCGAACCAAACCACTATCCCATTCCTAAACGGAATATATATATATATATATATATATATTCCGTTTAGGAATGGGATATATATATATATATATATATATTCCATTTAAGGATGGGATATATATATTTTTCCTTTTAGAAAGGGGATATATATATATTCCATTTAGGAATGGGATATATAATTTTTTTTTTTTTTTTAAGATTTTTCCAGGGTTTCTCTGTATAACAACCCTCGCTGTCCTGGAACTTACTTTGTAGACCTGTCTGGCCTTGAACTCACAGAGATTCACCTGCTTCTGCCTCCAAGTGCTGGGATTAAAGGCCTGTACCATCACACGCAGCAATTACAGACAGCTGTGAAATGCCATGTGCATGCTGGGATTTGAACTCAGATCCTTTGAAGAACAGCCAGTGCTCTTAACCACTGAACCATCTCTCTGGCCCCCAATTGGTATATTTTTAAAAAGTGTGTGTGCGCATGTGAGTGCATACATGCCATGGATGCACGTGAAAGTAGTTTCTTTCTACTATGTACACGGAGGCTTGGTGAAAAGCCTAGTCACTGAGCTGTCACCAGCCTAAGAAAGGTATGTGGTTTTGTTTTTTTAAGGTTAAATGAGAAGACATCAAAGAAACAATAGATTATAGAAAGCCTTTTGACCTTCCAGTGGATCTGATGTTATTAGATCTTGACAATTATTAGAACAGTTTGAATTTTTTTTTAAGAGATAGTCTGTTGGTTGTCTCTTAAAATTTTTTAACAGGCTACAGATACTTTATTTCCTTTTTGCTAAGTCTTTTTTTCTTTTGTGAATTTCACATCATGTACCTTGTTCCTTCTCATCTCCCACCTCCCCTCATACTCACCTTCCACCCTTGCAACCTCTCCCCACATTAAAAAAAATCTCATTGTGGAAGCTGTAGTATGTCTCAGTGTGTCCCACAGTATTCCCTTTTGTCCATATATTTTTGCTTGCAAATGTTCATTATAATCACTCCTTTGTCTGGAATGAGGCTTCTGGCTTCTGTTTTGTTAATACTGGAACCTCACTGGAACTCTTCTCAGATATGCTGTTATTGTCCTATGTCATGGAGATCCTGTAGTTTTGGGTCTATGGAACTGGCCTCTTAATGTACTCCATCCAGTTCATCCATTGGGTATATGTTCATGTGGGCCAAATCAAAGCCCTGGTTCTGGGCCTGCACTCCCCAGGGCTGCAACAGGTAAGGGGTTGGACCAGCTCTTTTGCTTTCATGACCCCATAAGGGCCAACTTTACAAGCAGACAGAAGGCAGAATTGGCTCTCCCAGACTCACTCCCTCAGGGCTGATTCACCTACAACCCCTACATCCAGGGCCAGCTGTAGTGTGCTGCTCAGGCAAGGATATCTTAAATTTTAAATTTAAGATGCAGCTTTAGTTGGCCTGGAACTCCTTGTGTAGATTAGGCTAGCTTTGAACTCAGAGACCCACCACCAGCCTCTGCTTCTGAGTGTTGGGATTAAAGGTATGTTTCACCACAGTCAGTGCCTGGAAATCTGAAGTTTTAAAAAGTGTAATCTAATTTTGAATGTTGGCAGCTAACCCGGGATTTTAGTCAGATTTGTGTGGATTGTGATAGCTGTTAGGAGCCTATGAAATGCACCGCTGGTCTGGGAAGGACTAAATCCTGGACATGGCTAAATAGGTAACAGTGTCAAGAATGGTAGGCTCTTCCTGGAGCCCTTACCACAGGCCTGGCTCTGGATCTGGCTCTTGCCCACATAAGGAGAAAAATGATGTCAAATATATCAAAGAAAACATATCTATGGTTTTGACCCAAAACTTAAGACAAAGCCATACTCACTATGTCTCTGTTTTCTCCATAAAAGTGTTAAAATTTGTAGAAAAAATGGAACAAAAAGCCAGGAAATAGACTTGTGTAGATTTATGTGGTTCTAGTTGAGTTGAACTGAGACAGGTGTCAATCACAAGTGTTTTAATTCTATTTGGTTCTTGCTTAACCCAGTCAGGGCTTCTGAGCAGGCTGTTTCTGCTGTCAGCATGATGTTTCCTACAGGGAGCTGGGGCTTAACCAATTAAGATTTTTTTTTTTTAAGTTTTGAGGAGTTCTGTTACAGAGACTTGATAGTTTAGGACCAACTGTCACATTAAACACCATCGTCATCTTGGAGGTTGCCCTCCTCTGTACAGTCATTGACATCTCTGCCCAAGTACCACATCCCACACACTTAATACAATAGCATCTCCACACACTCCCTACACCAAGGTGCAATTATTCTCTTTCTTGAGCTTGTCTGTCTTTTTTTTTTTTTTGGTTTTTCGAGACAGGGTTTCTCTGTGTAACAGCTCTGGCTGTCCTGGACTTGCTTTATAGATCAGGCTGGCCTCCAACTCACAGTGATCCGCCTGCCTCTGCCTCCCAAGTGCTGGGATTAAAGGTGTGCGCCACCATGCCCAGCTTTGTCTGTCTTTCTAGCAGACTTTTATAATTTTTTAATCGCGCCCTCCTCTCCAGACAGGATATTACTATGTAGTCATGGCTGGCCTAGATCTAGCAGATGTTTTAATTTCAAAAATGTTTTTGAAAAGAAATGGCTGCTGACAGCTTAGTTAGTGGATTGTTGGTTATCTGAACCATTTATGATAGATCTTTGGAAATAGAGAAGGAAGGTTAGATTAGACCAGTGGTTCTCACTCTGGGGTCGTGACCCCTGGGGGGGTTCTCCTTTCACAGGGGTCACATATCAGATATTTGCATCACAAAACTCATAAATTATAGTTATGAAGCAACAGAAATAATTTTATGATTGTGGGTCACTACAACATGAGGAACTGTATTAAAGGGTCACAGCATCAATAAGGTTGAGAACTACTGTACTATGTAGATCAGGCTAGCTTTGAACTCACATGCCTCTGCTTCCCAAGTGCTAGGATTAAATGCATGTGCCACCACTCTGACTTCTTTATGAGGAATTTAGTTTGTATTTTTTTCTATCACTAGAGTAGTCTGGGATTTTTTTTTTTAATCTCACAAGAGTGTCCTTATGAGCAGGGCATTTCAGGACATTTGTTTGGCCAAAGGCCAACAGAGGCTGTCCAGAGTCTGACATGTCAGAAGTGTTGCAGTGGTTTGTAATTAGAAATGGATCTATATGGGCTTGTAGCCAGACCTGAGGAGACTGATTACCATAAAATGGACCTGGTTATACTTGTTAGCACTATGGTTCTGAAAGTGTAGTCCTCTCCTGGGACCAGCAGCAGGCGGTGCTGCCCTGAATATATTGTAAAAAGGTTGGTGAACTTGTATCCTCTTTTGTTATGTTTTCTTCACTTTATAAACTTATCTAATGTCTAGGCATAGAGCACCCTTCAGATGGAAAAGTCACGTTTAACACTTTCTAAATGTTAAATTAGTAGTATAAGCTCTTTTGCATAGAAATAAGCTCTTATTTCTTCCAAGTTATTAGAATAGGCTAGAAAAGGAAATGGAAGCTGAGACAAGTCAAAAGAAAAAGTATTGAATGCTTGTTGTGACATTTTCTCTATGATGTTCAGTAACATTTGAGACACAATTATACTTCCAGCTGCAAATTGTTTTCTACCAGGGCCCACCTTTACCCTTATATATACTCAACTGAAGCTCAGGTCCTCTCCTTGCAGCCCTTCCAAAACTGGAACAAATTTCTTTTAAAACCAGTGGTGAGATAGTTATCCGGGGTCTGCTTGGTTTTGCTTTCTCATCTCCTTTTCCAGGTCTCTAAGGAATGAGCAGGCTCTAATGGAAGTTATCCATCTTCATTTGGGATCACTAGGAGGGCTTTCAGAGTGATGCCCTGTTGAAGGAAGAGGAATATTCTACTGGATATTTCTACGCATTGAGAACCTGTAGGCTTAACATGTTCCTCCTATTGTTGGTCATTCATCAAATATTTGAAGAGTGTTGTCCTCTATATTAGGACTTTTGCTAGTGCTAAGGATTCCTAGATAACTTCACAATCTAGCATCATTTAGGGAAAGATACTAGCCGTAGTAGATTGTGTGTGCTCCTTAAAAGAACCGTGTAGAGGGATGAAAATAGACTTTACTTGTGATTTGAAGGGAAAGTAAGAGTTAAGTAGGGAAAGGCACCCTAGACCAATGGACCAGCACAAACAAAAGCATAAAGATATGTTCAAGAACCCAGGGTAAAGGAGTGGCCATTAGAGCAGTTCTTAACATATAACAAATCACATTGAATCTTTCCCCTTTGCTACATTTCAGCTATAGCCATTGGATGACAGAAATGTAGGGCTACAGGTGGAAGAAGTTAGATTTATTAGGTACCAATTGAAATTTCAAGAATTCTGTAGAGGGAAGGAGGTAGGAAAGCTGAAGAACCAGCAATCTTTTGGACCATGCCTGCCAGAGGTGCTGGGCTCTTGGCAGTGATTTGAAAATTCAGCCTGGGCAATTTTGATTTTTCTGGCAAAATTTCATTCACTTCATATAGCCTGCCCCTCCTCCCTGTGTGCTTTATAAAAAAAGAAATTAATGGAATCTGTTCAAAATACCTCTGAAATGAAATTGCATTTTTAACTCTAATTACCCTAATTAAAACTTGACAGCTGTAATCCAGAAATGGCAGATATAGTCAGTACTCCAGGCCTATGGCAGGCTCACTTACCCAGATGAAATGTTGTTCTGTTCTGGGTTTAGAAAAATTATTTTATTTTTCTCATCAAGAGCTTACTCTTTGGTCCCACAGATTTACCAACTGGGGTAGCTGTAGTGGTGGGCTGCAGGCTTACCCTGGATACAACCCCTGTAGTGGCTGTGTGCCTGAGGTGATCAAGATGATTGTTACCACATATATCTGATTTTTTTTTTTCTTCAGTTGAAATTGGACTTAAGCCTTTGAGTGAAATTCTCTACTTTGAAGACTAAAGAAATAGTACTTGTTAGGAGACTGTTGATCTAGGGTTTGATATTGCTGTAGGGTAAATTTATGGTTAGTATTAAGGAATCACTGTTTAGTTCCCTGTGGTGATGAACACCTGTAAACCTTGCCCTCTGGAGGCTGATGGCAAGAGGATCACCAGGAATTCAAGGCTAGTCAAGTCCTGTTTCAAAAACACAAACAAAAACACTGACAATTTGAGGTTAGGAACAAGAAAGGCTAAAAACTGAAGTCTCTTCACATATCTCTAATTTCTCTAACTTAGTATTGATGAATGCATAGTCTTAATTAGTTACCTGGCTAGCCCCCAAAAAAGATCTTGGTGAGGATTAGGTCTACGCCCATGAAGCCAACTAAAGAATCAATTGATGTACTCAGGAATTCTGCTAGAATCAGAGAAGCCTGTTAAGTCACCAGACATTGGCTGCTATGTTTTATGCTCATAACTAGAGATACAGTTGAATAAAGACACAGACCCTGTTCCTGAGAGCCTTAGGATTGTGAGGCAGTGATAGAAAAGGAACAGCTATTTGTACATGAAAAATTAAGTAGGGCAGAATAAGCCTTACTCAAGTTCAAGTATCTTATGTATATTAGGTACTGAAACCAGGTACATATTTCATTTACAGGGTCTGCTTTCAAGAGCACCTAGTGAGCATGTGAAAAGTTGATTGTAATACTCAATGTGTAGATGATATGCTGGACAGATTCACCTGGAGAAGAGGCCTATCAAGAAAAGTGAGAAAGAATTAATTTTTCTTTCAGATCATCCATTAACCAAAATTTTTTTTCATTGAGTTTGTCCTTAAGTAGAAAGTCAGGTGACGGCAGTCTGATGTGATTGGGGTAGCATGCAAGGAAAGGATATGGTAGATTATGAGGGAAGAGTTTAAACTTTAGCTGGTAGGCAAGAGGAATTGAATCCATTGAGAAGGCACAGGGCTGAGATAGCAGTGTATATGATAGATTCTCTGGAAGAGGTGATCAGAGACAGATTAGTTAGAATAAATGTCAGTAAACTATGATCATGGTCTGATAAACAACCACAGACTTAAAGAATTTGTTCACCTGTATTTGCTTTTGCATTACAGTGATGTGCTGACTATTACAGGGACTGCTGCTATAGCCCACAAAGCCTAAAATTCTAGCTATCAAGCACTACACAGAAAAGGTCAGCTGAGCCACACATGAGAGAGGCAGGGGCAGGCGGGTCTCTTGAGTTTGAGGCCAACTTGGTCTGCAGAATGAGTTCCAGGACAGCCAGGGCTACACAGAGAAATCCTGTCTCAAAAAAAAAAAAGAGAAAAAGTTGGCTGGTATCTGACTTGTGTAATTATATAGAATTTGTAAGAAGAAAATGTTAGAATGTTAGAACTAAGCCTGAAATACATTGACCATATTAAAAAGTTAGCAACAAGATTTAAGTAACTCTTGTTCTGTATGCCTTTCAAGTTTGTAAAAATCAACTTTGTTGAGATATCATAGTTAGAAAAAGACATTTGAGCCGGGCGGTGGTGGCGCATGCCTTTAATCCCAGCACTTGGGAGGCAGAGGCAGGCGGATCACTGTGAGTTCGAGGCCAGCCTGGTCTACAAAGTGAGTCCAGGACAGCCAAGGATACACAGAGAAACCCTGTCTCGAAAAACCAAAAAAAAAAAAAAAAAAAGAAAAAGACATTTGATATGTAGGAAAGTACTGATGTGCTTTTATTAGCTGTGTAACCTTGGGCCAGTCATCTAACTGCCTAGAGGCTCGGATGAATATAATGTAGGAAGTAGGATAAAGAAAGCCTCATCAGTCTGATTCTGCCTTATGGAATTTTTAAAGTCTGAGGGTCCTCCAATTGGAAAGACATGTCCTAGAAAATAGTTGGAGTTATCAATTACCTACTACTCCATTGCTGGTGTGAGTGCAAACTTGTACAATCACTCTGGAAATCAGTCTGGTGATATCTTAGAAAACTTGGAATAGCTCTACCTCAAAATCCAGCCATAATCACTCCTGGGCTCACCAAACCACAAGGACATCTCCTCAAGTATGTTCATAGCAGCTTTTTAAATTTAAATTTTATTTATTATTTATATTTTTTGTTTATTTTTCAAGACAGGGTTTCTCTGTGTAACAGTCCTGGCTCTCCTGGACTCACCATGTAGACCAGGCTGGCCTTGAACTCATAGAGATCCGCCTGCCTCTGCTACCTGAGGGATTTTTAATCTGCTGGGATTAAAGGCGGTCACCATCACGCCTGGCTAGCAGCTTTATTTTTAATAGCTAGAAACTGGAAACAACCCAGATGTCCTTCAACTGAAGAATGTATTAAAAAAAAAAAAAACTGGTACATTTACACAATGGAACACTACTCAGCTATCAGAAACAAGAAAATCATACAATTTTCAACCAAATGGATGGAACTAGAAAAGCTTATCCTGAGTGAGCTAACCCAGTTCCAGAAAGATACACTCGGCATGTATTTACTTATAACTGGATTTTAGCCATATAGCACAGGATAGCTATCCTACAATCAACAGACGTAAAGGAATAGAAACATGATCTTTGCTACCTGTTAGTGGGACACTTCACTCTGATGGAACTGCCATGTAGGCCCCCCAGTGTGAGAGGAAGCTCTTAGCCCTCATGTGTCTGATGAACTGATGGGGGCTGATATGTGGAGGCACCCTACATCAGAGGAGTAGGATAGGTGGGAGAGTGAGACCGGGAGGGGTGGAGGGAGGGGACTGTGATGGAGATGTAACTTGAATTAATAAATAAGAAAAAAAATAGTTGGAGTATTGCAAATAGGTTAGGTATGACTTTTGGGGAGGCAGAGGCAGGTGGACCTCTCTTGATTTCAAGGCCAGCCTAGTCTATGTATTGAGTTCCAGACCCTGTCTCAAAAAGAAGTTGGGCAGATGCTGAAAGTATCTGGAGGTTTGAGAGAAGGACTGATAGTAATTTCAAAATGCCCTGTACTCTTTTCCTTCATTACTTTTGACATTTGTTGTAGCCAGATTGGATTTGTTTCTGCCCTTCAACTGCCAAAATCAAAGGCTGGATTTATCCCTAACCAGAAACCAACATAAGCTCTAATTGACATTTGTATTGTTAGCATCAGTTGTCAATGCAATCAGTAGTCCGATGTCTGACAGGAGAGCCTTGAATTGTCTGTATCAGATTGATTTGTAGATATGTTTGTGGTAGATTGTCTTGTTAATTGCTGCAGGAGAGATCATAGCACACCATGAGCAGCACCACCAGCAGGTGTTCCTGGTCTGTGTAAGAAAGCTAGCTAAGTATGAGCCAGAGTGAGAGCCAGCAAGCAGTGTTCCTCTATAGTTTTGGCCCTGAATTCCTCAGTGATGGATTTTGACCTAGAAGTATAACCAAATAAATCCTTCCCTCTTTTGTGTTGCTTTTAGTCAGAATGTTTTATCATAGCAACAAAAGGAGCAATGTAAAGTAGGAGGAGTTTATTTTGCTAATATTTGAAGGTACACTACCATCATGGGAAGGCATGACTGGAGTGACTCTCAGCAGAGTGAAGGCCCATATCACAGTGACTCTCTTTGAGTTAGTCTCCACCTTCTGAAGGTTTCATAACTCCCCTCTCCAAACAGTACCATTACATTAGATGGGGGGGGCTCAGGAATTTTTTTTCACATTTAAAAATGAAAAATTATTCTGTACAACTTGAAAATCCTTGTTAAGTCCAGAGTCGCACCTGAGCCTCTAGACACCCTCTTAGCTGTGAGTGAGCTCTTGTAAAAATTTAAAAGCAAAGTTATATATTACAGTGGCACAAGGAAACATTACCATACTAAAAGTATAGATTGGGAGGATAGCAAGCAATGATTAGGCCAAAAGTAAGACTGAAACCTAGCAGGGCAAACAGCAAACCTTGCAATTCTGTGTTTAGTGTTGAGTTATAATCTGTGCTTTAGCTGACTTGAGTTTGCATTTTGCATATTCACAAACCAGTATCACTGGGTGACACCAAGTTCTTCCAGTTTGAGATGTAACATGGTCCTCTTGGATTACAGCTGCTGCTTCTGTTTTTGATGGGCAGAAAACACTTTCCTAAGTGACACTGGAGCAGATTGCCTAGATCTCTCAGTAGGCTGGTCCTGCTGCACTTTCTCATTGTCCCAGTGCAGAGCATGGGTTTCTCTTTAACAGTGCTAATATTTTCTTTCTTCTTGTCCAGGGATTCTCTGTGTATCTCTGACTCTCCTGAAACTTGCTCTGTAGACCAGGCTGGCCTCAAACTCAGAGATCCACTTGCCTCTGCCTCCCAAGTGCTCAGATTAAAGGTATGTGCCACCACGCCCAGCTAACAGTGCTAATATTTTCAACAGTTGACAGTTACTTTGTCCACATTTACCTGTTAACTTTATATAATTGTGTTAGCTCCACAGTTTACCTCTTAACCAGCTATCATCCAAATAATTGAGACTCTATTGTATTATTTATTAAACAGGCTTTGCAACACAAAAACTGAGCAGTTATTACTCTATTCTTAACCCAGAAAACTAATTGGGGTTCCCCCCAGTGTAAATCTCAGAGGTACTTGCACTTTGTGGCTTTTCTGCTTAAGCTGAATCTTTCCTCCTCTCTCCTCCCCCTGCCTCTTCTGAATCCCCCTCCTTCCTCTCCTTAACTCCTACTCCCTTGGAGGGCAGGAAGTCCAGCCCTATTCTCTCCCCTGCTCAGTGATTGGCTGTAAGCTGCTTTACTGTCATAACAGTGCAGTAGTGGTTATATAACATTGAGACATGAGCTCCCCAGAACAAAGACTGAAACCAGATATGATGGGTACAGAAATCAGTATTTGAATTACACAATAATCTTACACCTAGATTTACCCTGTCCTCAACTTTAACCAGATTCAAACTCCTTTTTTATTGTTTTTTTTTTTTTTTTTTTTTTCCCCAAGACAAAGGTTTCTCTGTGTAGCCCTGCCTGTCCTGAACTCGCTTCATAGACCAGGCTGGCATTGAACTCACAGAGATCCAACTGTCTCTGCCTTCCCAGTGCTGGCATTAAAGGTATGTGCCACCATGCTTGCTATTATATCTGTTCTTTTTTTTTTTTTTTTTTTGGTTTTTTGAGACAGGGTTTCTCTGAATATCTCTGGCTGTCCTGGACTCGCTTTGTAGACCAGGCTGGCCTCGAACTCACAAAGATCCGCCTGCCTCTGCCTCCCAAGTGCTGGGATTAAAGGCGTGCGCCACCACCGCCCGGCTTTATATCTGTTCTTAATAGCAAGAGTCTACGAATGGATAGAACTCAGTTACTGAAGTGGACCCAACCCTGGAGTCAGATCCAACTGTTCCTAGAATTTCAGCAAAACATGTTTCCAGAGTGGCCGATTTAGTTCAGTGCGGGCAGACTCTTGGTCTTGGATATCTAAGATACACAGGTACAGATCTGGACAAATTACATATCCCTCCTCCTCTGAGAAACATATAGGTAGAACTTCAATTTATAGACAGTTTATTATCATTTGGTGTAGACAGTAATTATCAGTGATTGACTCATTGAGAGTAGGGAAAAGTGGTAGAGGAGATAGACAAGAAAACAAACTTGATCACAGCATTGTCACCAGTTTGGGTGTTCTAGCCAGTGTCCAAAGTGAGATCTGTTTCCTTGCTCTTTCAGTTGTACTTTGGTGCCTTTTCTATAGGAGTTTGGTAAAGGAATGAACTCAGTGGGAATGGTAGCAAGTAGCCTTTGGAGATTGGCCATTGGTGGGGAAGCCTGGCATTGGGTTTAGAGGTGTGCTTTTGTCTTAGGAAGGACTTAAGGTTTGGGGCTGCTGACAAACATAGGGGCTTTCAAATGGACCTGAGCCTGTTTAAATAGTAAAGCCTGATGGTCAGCTGACCGTGTCCTGAGTGACTTTCGGAAGAACGACACAAGATCTTGCCCTACTGACAGCCTAGTATAAGAAAACAGGGAAGAAGGGTTAATGCCCAAGTCTTATAGGGAGGGGATGAAATCATAATTAGTTTGATAGCTGAACTTAAATTTCTCATTCCCAACCTGAAGTGATAGAGCTATGGTAGCACCCCTCCCAACAAAAACAAACAAAAAACCAAGCCTTGATAAATTATATAAATTATTTCAGTTTAAACACTTTTAGCCATTTTCTTTTCAGCATAGTATTTGCAAACGCTAGTGCTTTTTCCTAAAGACCATGTATTTTTCCTGATTTTCTGATTGTAATTGACCATGGCTAGCCCTAAATGTAGTGTCAGTTTCCGTTTCACCTTTGATTCTGATTTGGGAAGCTTCTGGTAGTTGGTCATCTGGTAACTGTTAGCCCCTGATCCTAGTAGACACACTAACTATACTTGAAGTTCCTTCTTCCTTTAGGAGAATCTTCCTTCGTATAAATAAGCTGAATCCCAACTAAAAGCCACATCTTCCTTTTTAATTTTTATACAACCATCCTATTCCTTTGTGGTGTTAACTGGGGGTTGTGGGGGTATTATAAAATTATTATTGTCTCCCCAGGCTTGAGTTTCTGAGAGCATTGTTACTGTTGGTTCAAAACTGACATGAACTTGAAATCTACAATCGCAGCCTCCACACACTGAGGGAATTCCTCACTATTCTACATTGCAAGAAGTCTGAATAATGTGGAAAGCACACTGGTTAGGAATAAGGAGGCTCATCATGGTCTTGCTATTGACTTTTCCTCTGATTTTAGACAGATCTCCGTCCAGCTCTGGTGTATGTAACCTCTCCTGTCAGGTGGTACAGTCCTTCCAGCGCAGCTCTCAACCAGGATTGAAAAGCTGTATCTTCTACATAGTGTCAGGTGTACAGAGCACCACTGTCTGGCATGTGCTTTGGTGTGTTGGTTTCTCCTTCTAGCTCTAGAGGGGGAAGGGGAGCCATCCAACTGTCTCATTAGCATGGAGAAGAGAAAACAGTAATTACTTGTGCCTCCCTTGATAATTTCTGCTGGGTTGGTTCTTAGGGAAGGAGGAGGGGAAAACTGGAGACAGCTTCCACTGAGAAAGGAGAAATGCATTTAGTTCCCAGAATATGCAAAAGCAAGACTTTGCACATCTGTTGTATTCTTAGAACATTCCTTCAGGCAGGCTGGAGACTGCCTGGATTGAATTACAATTTTTGTGGCATATCTTATGTTCTTATTGTCTGTCATTAAGTTACTAGCTACCCAACATGGTCTCTTCTGTGATATACCAGGCTTTCTGACCCCAACCTTTATTAGGGAATAGGATGGGATTTTGCTGGACCACTTTGGACCTGGCTGCATTTTTATGTTAAGAGATCTTGAAGCAACACAACATTTGGATTTATTATCCTAGTCAAGGTTAAGGTGTCTCTGTAAGAAGTCTAAGACTGTAGTTGTTTGGTCAAGGCTAAGAAAAGCAGATTCAGAAGGATTGACACAGCCTTGAAAGGTTAGGAGCAGCTGGAATAGAGCTAGCAAATTCTCATGCAAACTTGGCTATGGACAGTGGCCATTTGCTGTGTGTTAATCTTTCATTCTCTGTTTATGGGCAGTTGTGAGCCCAGAAGTACTGATGTAGCAGAAGTGGGTTGGAGGAGACTCTCTGTTGGTGAATTTTGCTGGAGGGAACTTGGAGCTAGAAACCAACCCCCCCCCCCATTCCGTTTCAGTACCTCCTTTCAGGTAGCCTTTGGAAATCATTTACTGTGAACAACCAAGAGTTCTATAAAGACATGCTACTTAAAAATGTTTACAAGGCAGGCAGATAGATCTCTGTGAGTTTAAGGCCAGCCTGGTCTACAGAGTGAGTTCCAGGATAGACATGCTACACAGAGAAACCCTGTCTCAAAAAAAACCCACAATTGTTTATGAATACAAAAAATGATTGCTTCTGTCAAACTTATACCTTTCTACCCCTTAAACTATTCCTTTTCTATCTCAGTGGGCCTTTTGCTTGATTATCCCATCTTTGCTGTTCATGTTCCATTGTTCTCGTAATTTTAAATTGTTTCCTGATTTATTTCCTTTATTTCCATTTATTTTCCTTTTAGGTATAGATTCCTTGTTTCTTTTTACTTTTGTAGAATCTATTCTCTATTATAAGATGGACTGCTCTAAAATATTAGCATGGCCTAAGGGAAGAGCAATTCTCTTCATTGTAACTTGTAGTTAATTGGGCCGTAGTAATGTGCTTCCTAGAAACAGGAATGAAATATACACCCAGGACACAGTAAATGCTGGTTCTCAGAAAGGTCTCCATATGATTATATAAGGTGCTTTGTCAGATATTTCATTTCAGGACAGGCCTACTTATTAATTATCTGAATCTTTAGAATGTAGTCTCCAGGGGCTGGAGAAATGGCTTAGTGATTAAGTGACTGAGAGTACTTGCTACTCTTTCATAGTACCACAGTAAGGTCCCTAGCACCCACATCCAGTGGCTCACAGCTGTCTCTAACTACTGCTCCAGGAATTTGATGCAGACCTCCATGGGCCTGCACACATTTGACATTCATTTACATAAACTCACACAGAAATACATAAATAAAACATAATCCTTATGATTTTTATTTTTGTATATGTGTTAAGATTTACTTTTTTTTTTTTTTTTTTCCCGAGACAGGGTTTCTCTGTGTAACAGCTCTGGCTGTCCTGGACTGTTCGAGGCTGGCCTCTAACTCACAAAGATCCACCTGCCTCTGCCTCCCAAGTGCTGAGATTAAAGGCGTGCGCCACCACCGCCCAGCTACTTTTCTTATTTTTATTTGTTTGTCTGTATATTTGTGTGAGTAAATGCCCTGTGTGTGGCGGGTTCTCACAGAGGCCAGAAGAGGACCTTGGAGCTGGATTTGATAAGTGTTTATGAGCTATCTGATGTGGGTGTTAGGAACCAAATGGGTCCTCTGGAAGAACAGCAAGTACTCTTAACCACTGAGTCATCTCCAGCCCCCAAATAAAATCAGTCTTTAATTAAAGGGATAGATAGGTCAGTAAGATGGCTCAGTGGATAAAGAAACTTGCTGTCAAGCATGGCAACCTGAGTTTAATGGCTGGGACCTACCTAATGGGAAGAAGTAACTGACTCTTGTAAATTGTCCTCTGATTTCCACATATGTACCATAACATAGCATGCTCATGTAAGATACCTCCACACCCACATAAATGGGTAAAATGGTAAATGGGGGAAAAAAAGAATATGGTCCTGTATGGTGAAAGTCTTGTTTTGTGGTTTGAAAGTGAAATGTCTCCGATAAGTTCATTTGTTTGAATATTTTGTCCCTTAGCTGGTGATGCTATTTTGGAAGGGTGTGGACAGTTTTGGAGATGGAGCCTCCTTAGAGGAAGTAGGTTACTGTGGGAAACCCTTGGGGTTTTATAGCCCAGCCCTATTTCCTGTCTGTTCTATACTTCCTGACACAGTGTGCTGTCATGCCCTCCTCCCTCTCCATGGTGGATTCTATCTCTCCTCATTTCTTTCTAGTATTTACTTATTAGATTAATAGTGTATGTATAGGACAACTCTCTTGCTGAGTCAGTTCTCTTTTGACTTGTGGGTCCTGTGGATTGAACTCTGGTGGTCAGGCTTCAGTAAAGTACCTTTATCCACTGAACCATTCTACCAATCCTCCCCCCCCCTCCCTTTTTCTTTCCTTCTATCTTTTTTTTAAGATTTACTTATGTGTCAGAATGTTTTGCTTGCATCTATGTCTGTGTGCCTTGTGTATGCTAGGTTCTTGCTTAGGTCAGAAAAGAGCTTTGCACTGGAGTTACGGATGGTTGTGTGTAAAATGTGTTTTTTTCTTTTAAAAATTTTTCCCCCAGCCGGGCGGTGGTGGCGCACGCCTTTAATCCCAGCACTTGGGAGGCAGAGGCAGGTGGATCTTTGTGAGTTTGAGGCCAGCCTGGTCTACAAAGCGAGTCCAGGACAGCCAGAGATATTCAGAGAAACCCTGTCTCGAAAAACCAAAAAAAAAAAAAAAAATTTTCCCCCACATTGGGCACCACTTGTAGGTGTTCTTTGCTACTTTGTGGGTTCTTTTTCCCACCCTTTGTCACCCCTGGTTTCACCCCTTAACACTAGATGGGAGAGAAAGAAGGAATGGGTGGGGGGGAAGAAGGGAGATCCCTGAATCTGATTTCTTTCCCAACCATTCCTCCCAGTTTCCAGCCCAGCTCCTTCAAATGTTTCTCCCAACTGTTCCTCTCTCAGTTAACAGTCACTTCTCCCAGTTTTCCCCACACTAGCAGCTCTAACCCATAACAACTGTTCTAGCCTATCGGCTCAGCTCAGCTTCCTCTGGCTCTACTGTCTCCTAACAATGTCTTCTCCCTTCTCTTCTCACTCTACTCAATCCCCCCCCCCCCCCCCCCAGCTTCTGTTGACTTTTTATATCCTCTCCTGTTCCCAGAAATCCAAGAGGCAGTCAACACCAAAGATCATAGGGTCAAGTAGTTCTAATGGCTAAGTATTCTTAAAGGGTCAGTTGACTAGTAACTAGGGATCCTTTAAAGGGCCAGGTGCACAAGATAAATCACACAATTGTGTGTCAGCATGTGGGTGTTAGGAATTGAACCTTGGTCCTCTCTGCAGGAATCAGTGGTCTTAACCTTTCAGCCATCTTTCCAGACTCCTGGATCCCATCTTTTTGTTGTTTTGTTTTTCGAGACAGGCTTCACTGTGTAACACCCTTGGCTGTCCTGGAACTCACTCTGTAGATCAGGCTGGTCTCGAACTCACATAGGCCCACCTGCCTCTGCCTCCCAAGTGCTGTGATTAAAGTTGTGCACTGCTACCACCACCTGGCAAGTGGCTTTTTAATAACAGATTTTTTCATTTTATATGTATCTTTGTCTGCATGTATGTATGTGTATTGTGTCTGCCTGGCCTGCAGAGGCCAAAAGAGGGCATTGGATCACCTGTAGCTGAGATTACAGAGGTTTGTGAGTTGTCTTGTGGGTGCTAAATGTGAGAACTAAATGTTGGGTCTCTGCAAAAGTAGCAAGTGCTAAGCTATTTCAGCCCCCTCAAGGGGCTTTTTGTCAGGTAGTTGTCACAGAAAAGTGGCTATGGAAAAGTAACTAATAAACCTTTGTGAATTCCTATTGTAGCAAAAAACTGACAGTACCAGCTCTGGTTTTGCAAAAAACAGGGTTGGGTGTGGTGTATGTCTGCAATCCCAGCTTGTGGAGTGGAGTCTGGAGAATGAGGAGTTGAGGGCCATCCTTGGTTACAATAGTGTGTAGATATACTCTTAATTATGTATCAATATACCAAGATCAATGCCTATGTAGCCCAATATAATCTTAATATTACGTCCATATGCAAGGGTCAATACCATTGTGGCCAACTATAATCTTAATTTTGTATCAATATACAAAGATCAATACCGATGTAATCCAATACAATCTTATTTTTGCACAATAAACAATGGTCAATTAAGAGTATATTTAACCACAATTGAATAGATCTTTGTATATTGATACAAATTTAAAGATAGTGCTTCCCAATGGTATCATACCTAGAGATACTTAAAAATAAAATGTGAAGCTCTGACCTCTTGATACCAACCGTCTAAAACGGTCTAGGATAGTTAAAACAAACTCCTAGTCATGCAAACATGTCTCTTTGTTAGCTACTATGACAGTCTATCACAGATATTCTCTAAACTACCCAGTAATCAAGTTGCTAAGAGACAAGCAACATTTGCTTATCTAAATACAGGAGATGGTTAGGGCATCTTCAAAAACCCCTAGAGATCTGCAGAATATGGCATTCAAAGATGTTATCTTAAATCAAGATTTTTTTTTGATATCGAGACATATCAGCGCCTGACAGCACCCCCTATTCTACTCCAAGTAGAAGATAAGCATCGAAGAACCTCCACTGTAAGATGGTTGAACTAGTGGCAAGCCTTTCTCTTGGCATGAAAAAACCCCTTGCACCAACTGCAGACAGACTGCTGTCCAAAAAGGACAAAACTTGGTAGCAGGGAAGTCGACAGCCTAACTCTGCCAAGACAGGGTAGGTAAGTCCTTCATAATCCCTGCTCTACAACAAATGTCTGTCAGAGAAACAGGACCCAAAGCCTGAAGATTGATGCTGGAATGTATGGAGAGAAAATGGGAACTGTCCAGGCAGTTATTGGTATGTTCTTTCTTAGTTTTGGAGGCTGCAGGCTCTGCACTTCCTATATAAATATATAAGCAAATATATTTATCCCTCTCAGGTCTCTGAGGTGGTTGAAGAATAGACAGATAGAATCTTATAGTTAAATTTTGAACTGTTTAGGAATCAAGAGGGTGTTATAGATCTAAGAAGATACTCTTTTTTTTTTTTTTTTTTGGTTTTTCGAGACAGGGTTTCTCTGAATATCTCTGGCTGTCCTGGACTCGCTTTGTAGACCAGGCTGGCCTCGAACTCACAAAGATCCGCCTGCCTCTGCCTCCCAAGTGCTGGGATTAAAGGCGTGCGCCACCACCGCCCGGCAAGAAGATACTCTAAAAGTGTGTTGCAAGATAGTAAGAATGTTGAGTCACATATAGACCTTTAAACTCATGGAGTTGGGTAGATAGTAGAATGTTAAAGTCAGGGGCCAAATAGGTATAAACTGAACATTGGGAAGGTATACTGGGCCAATTTA
>CAJQZJ010027415.1:5180080-5217385 GCA_907164525.1 Lophiomys imhausi | reverse complement strand
CAGAAACTCCTATATATTTCCTAAATCTAATTTATCTAACTCCTACATGGTGCTCTAAGAGACCAGAAGAGAGTTTTGGATTTTTCCTGGGGCTGGAATTGTGGACAGTTGGGAAGTTGCCATATGGGTTCTGGGAATTGAACCTGGGTTTTCTGGAAGAGCAACCAGTGCTTTTAACCACTGAGCCATCTCTCCAGTTCCTAAAATATAATACACATTCTGTGTGCCAAGATTTCTGTGATAAAATAAGCATGGGGCTGGGAGAGGATAGAGAGGGAAGCTATGGAGCTTTCCAGTATTAGAAATTAGAAAGACTGCCAGGTGGTCTGAGGAAATACTCAGTTGGTAAAGTGCTTGCCATATAAGCATGAGGACCCCAAGTTCAGTCCCCAAAACCAGTGTTATAGAAAGCTTGCTGGTCAAGGTCAGCGTGGTCTACAGGGTGAATTCCAGGACAGCCAGGGCTGCAAAAGGAAACCCTGTCTTGAACCCCCCCCCAAAAAAAAAATAAAAAAGAAAGAAAGAAAAAAGCTTGCTTGGACATGGTAGCACATGCCTTTAATTGGGGGCAGAGGCAGGGAGATCTTTGTGAGGTCAAGGCTAGACTGGTCTACATAATAGCTCCAGGTCAGTGAAGGCTACATAGTGAGACTGTCTCAAAAAGACCAAAAGTAAGTAAGTAAATAAAAGCTGAGTGTGGTTGCATTCCCCTATAATCCCAGTGCTAGCTTCTGACCATTGACCAACTTGGTGAACTCCAGGCTAGAGATATCCTGTTTGAAAAGTGAAAACAAAGCCAGGCATGGTGGTGCATGCCTCTAATCCCAGCAGAGGCAAGTGGATCTCTGTGAGTTCGAGTCCAGCCTGGTCTACAAAGTGAGTCCAGGACACCCAGGGCTATTACATTAGAGAAACCCTGTCTTGAAAAACAAAACAGAGAGAGAGAGGGAGGGAAGGAGGGGCACAATGTGGGCAGCTACTGAAGAAGGACATTTGAGACTGACTTCTGGTTTTCACACTTGTCTGTGTATACTCACATGTATATTTGCATACATACATTCATTAACACCTACATGAACATGTGCACAGAAAGTCAAAAGAAAAAGTGATAAGGAATTTTTTTACTAGAGGAAGTATATAGGGAATGTTAAGGCTGTAGGGCCATTGTGACTGGCTGGCTTCTATATACGAGACCTGAGATTGGGTATACTTCCTTCATTAAGAACACAGCCAGGGCCTAGATTCAAGAATGCTTTGCTGTAGTTTTTGGCTTTAGTTGCCAAAAGCATGGGAGAACAGATGGCCATCTCGGCAGTTTAGATCATGAGGGTATGATCTCAGACAGCTAGAGGATACATTGAGAGCTCTGTACCTACCTATGTACTGCTGTTTGTTTTTTATTTTTAAACTAGGCTCCCGTCTCAGAACAAAGCAAAATTATCTAACTCAGTCTATATTTCGTTTCTAGCTTCCTGCTTCCACCTCCTATCCCTTTTCTTAGTCCCATATAGTTATCCTGAACTGATCTCAATGTAATGGCTTCTGGGATCTGCTATCCCAAATGACTTTTTGAACCGATTTCACAGACATGTCTCAATATGAAGTTAAGGAGTCTGGTTTCACAGCCAGTATGGCACCTTTATTTCGATCACTCTGGCTGTAGGCCTCCTACCATTCTCCCATTTTTACTCCCCACTTCTTAATTAGATTGGCTGCTTAGTATGACTACTAAATAGCTCTAAGAGTAATCAATACTGAGATAAACTGATGATTTTTTTATCTACAATTTTTTTTTTTTTTTTTTTTTTTTTTTTGGTTTTTCGAGACAGGGTTTCTCTGAATATCTCTGGCTGTCCTGGACTCGCTTTGTAGACCAGGCTGGCCTCGAACTCACAAAGATCCGCCTGCCTCTGCCTCCCAAGTGCTGGGATTAAAGGCGTGCGCCACCACCGCCCGGCTTTATCTACAATTTTAACTGTCAATTTTTAATAAGTATTAAGGGATGCATGACTGGGAAGCCCTGCAATGTCATAAAATTAAAAGAGAAAAGAAAAATAGCAATATTTATATCATTTCAGAAATTTCCTAGTATTCTGACATTTTATACCCATTACTGCCTTTGAGCTGTAGATTGACTCTGAGGGAAGTAATGCAAAGATTTCTGCTTCTGCTTGACATTTATGAAAGACTAGAGGTTAGTGACCACTTAATAATCTTAATGACAGAGCCCAAATAGAAATAAAATTTGGGAGATAAATGGTTATAGACTTGAAACATGTTATTATCACTTTCTAGCCATGTGACTGAATAAGTTATTAAGCCTCTCTGAGCTGGTTTCTTTGTGTGTCATATAAGGAAAGCATGTAGTTAATGGTTACCTTATGCTGGCACCTGCAGATATATTAAGGGACTGCGTAATTGTTTTTATCTCAGTGTTTTTTTTTTCCCTTTCCACAATGATTTATTTGACTTGTTTTTAGTTTTGTATGTACACTTTTGCAGCAACATGTGCATGTGTGTATAGGTGCCCTAAAGGCCACAAGAAGGTCTTCTGGAAGAGCAGCAGTACATGCTAGTACTGCTGAGCCATCTCTCTAACCCCTTCCAGTTTGTTTTTTGTTTCTTTTTATTTTTGTTTGGGAGACATTCAAGGCTGCTCTTGAATTTATGGTGATCCTCCTGCCTTTATTGGTGTTTTAAACATGTTGTATTCTCCCCCCCCCCCCCCCTACTTTCCTCCCCTCCCCTTTTTTTTTTTTTTTTTGGTTTTTCGAGACAGGGTTTCTCTGAATATCTCTGGCTGTCCTGGACTCGCTTTGTAGACCAGGCTGGCCTCGAACTCACAAAGATCCACCTGCCTCTGCCTCCCAAGTGCTGGGATTAAAGGCGTGCGCCACCACCGCCCGGCGTTCCTCCAGTTTCTTACCACTTCCCCATCAGATCCACTCCCTTTCTGTCTCATTAGAAAAGAACAGCCTTCTAAGAGATAATAACCAAACATGACAAAATAAAATATAGTAAGATAAAGCAGAAACTATCATATCAAAGTTGGACATAGCAGCACAACAGGAGGAAGAGTCCCAAGAGCAGGCACAAGAGTCAGACTCAATTGTTCTCTTAGTCAGGAGTCCCATAAAAATACTAAGTTAATAGCTATAATATATATGCAGAGGACCTGGTGTAGGTCTATGTAGGCCCTGTGCTTGTTGCTTTAGTCTCTGTGAGCTCATTTGTGCCTTGCTTAGTTGATTCACCATCCCTCTGGCTTTTATAATCTGACTCTTAGAGGTTCCCTAAGCTCTGAGGGAAAGGAAGGGTTGGGTGGAAACATCCAGTTTAGACTATGTAATATCTGACTGTGAGTCTCTGCATCTGCTCCTATCTGCTGCCAGAGGAAGCCTCTCTGATGATGACTAGAGGGCACTGATTTGTGAGTATAGCAGAATATCATTAAGAATCATTTTGCTATTTTTTTTTTTTTTTGACTTGTAGTGTTTGGTTTTACTTTAGGTCTCTGGGCTATCTAGTTTCTGGTGCTTGGTTACCCAAGCAGTGTTGGGTATAAGTTTTTTCTTGAGGAGTAGGCCTTAAGTCAAATCAGACATTGGTTGGCTACTCCCACAAGTTCTGTGCCACCATTGTACTAGCCTAATTTTCAGGTAGGACAGATTGTAGGTCAAAGGTTTTGTGGCTGGGTTGGTGTCCACACTTCCTTTCAGTATCCTCCAGAGTACCTTCCCCCACCGAAGAGACTAGAACTTGAGGGTTAAGGCTGCTTGTAGGCACAACTTGACTTCTCCCATGTTCAATGAATTGTGTGAGTGCTAACCTTAGCAATGGGGTCCTACTGTCAGTTTTTGTCTTTGTCTTAACAACAGCCTGAGTTATTTGGGAATTTTCCCCCCTTGACCAACAACTCAGTTCAACTCAGTCTGGAAGTCTCCCCTGGCTGCAAGGGATGGTGAGTTGAGACTTATTATCCCCCATTACTAGGGGTCCTCATTAGGACCACCTTCATAGATTCTAAGAAGTTTCCACTGCATTAGGTTTCCACACACCACCCCAGCACTCCCCAATTCCAGCTATCTTTCCCCATACTCTCTCCCTTCACCCCATGTCCCCACTCCACTTAATCTCTTCTTCCCATCCCCATCTGCTCCCATCTATTCTATTTTCTCCTCCAAGGGAGATCTTTGTGTGCCCCTAAGACGCTTCTTTACCTAATCTCTCTGGGTCTACAGATTATAACTCAGTTATTATTTATCTAACAGCTAATATCCACTTATAAGTAAATATCTTTCTGGGTTTGAGTTATTGAGGATGATTTTTTTCTAGTTGCATTCGTTTGTCTGATGATTTCATGATGTCATTTTTTTAAAACAGCTGAGTATACTCCACCACTATATAGATATACAGGTTTCTAAAGCATGTCTATAATGGTTCTCTGGATGTCGTTGGTGTCTATTCTGGATGTCCTTGGTATCTATTGTTTCTGATTTTGTTATTTTGGATATTCTCTCTTCCCCTTTCAGTTTGGATAAGGGTTTGTCTGTCAAACAACCAACTCTTTGTTTCCTTGATCCTTTGTGTTACTGTCTTTGATTTCATTTTGTTGATTTTTAGCTCTCAGTTTGATGATTTCTTGTGCTCTTGGGTGTGCATACTTCTCTTTGCTCTAGAGCTTTCAGGTGCGATGTCAAGTTGCTAGCACGAGATTTCTCCAGTTTCTTTATGTAGATAGACACTTAGTGCTGTGAAGTTTCCTCTTAATACACTTTCATTGTGTCTCATATGCTTGGGTATGTTGGTCCTTCATGTTCATTGAATTCTATGAAGTCTTATTTCTTTATTTTTGTCTTGACCATTTTTCATTTAGAGGATGGTTGTTCAGTTTCCATGAGTTTGTAAGATTTCTGGTTTTTCAGTTGTTGCTATCCAGTTTTAATCCATGGTGGTCTGATAGGATGCAGAGAGTTATTTCAATTTTCCTGTATCTGCTGAAATGTGCTTTGTGTCCAAGTATGTGGCCAATTTTGGGAAAAGTTCTGTGAGGTTCAGAGAAGAAGATATATACACATATATTTTATTTATTGTTTGGGTAAAATGTTCTATAACTTATCTGTTAGGTCTGTTTGTTTTATATCTGCTGGTCCAGTATTTCTCCATTTTGTCTGGATGGTAAGAATTATTAAATCTCCCACCGTAAGTGTGTAAGGTTCAATATGTGATTTAAGCTGTGGTAAGGTAATATTTCTTTTACAAACTTGGGTACCCTTGTGTTCGAGTCATAGATGTTCAGAATTGAAATGCCGTCTGGGTGGATTTTTCCTTTGAGTATGTAGTGTCCTTCCATATCTCTTTTGATTAATTTTGGCTTGAAGTCTATCTTTTTAGATATTAATATGGCTACACCAGCTTGGTTTTTAGGTCCATTTGCTTGGAATATCTTTTTCCAACTCTTTACCCAGAGGTAATGTTTATCCTTGACGTTGAGGTGTGTTTCTTGGGTACAGCAGAAGGATTGATTCTGTTTTTCACATTCATTCTGTTAGTCTTTGTTTTTATGGGGGAATTGAGACCATTGATATGTGAGGTATCAATGACCAATGGTTGTTGAGTTCTGTTATGTTGTTATTGATGGTGGTGGGGTGTGTGTGAAATTCCCTTTGGATTTTGCTGGTGTGAGATTATTTCCTGTGTTTTCATGGGTGTAGTTAACCACCTTAGGTTGGAGTTTTCCTTCTAGCACTTTCTGTAGGGTTGGATTTGTAGATCTTGTTTAAATTTGACTTTATCATAGAATATCCTATTTCTTCCATCTAGGGTGATTGAAAATTTTGCTGTATATAGTAGTCTGGGCTGACATCTGTGTTCTCTTAGTATCTACAGCACATCTATCTAGGCTCTTCTGGCTCTTAAGAGTCTCCATTGAGAAATCAGGTGTAATTTTAATAGGTCTGTCTTCATATGTTACTGGCCCCTTTTTTTTGTTCTTTTAATTTTCTTTCTTTGTTCTGTACAATTAGTTGTTTTATTATGTGCTGAGTAGACTTTTTTTTTTTCCCACCAATTTATTTAGTGTTCTATATGCTCTTCTTGTATCTTTTTTTTTGTTTTGTTTTTGGTTTTTCGAGACAGGGTTTCTCTGAATATCTCTGGCTGTCCTGGACTCGCTTTGTAGACCAGGCTGGCCTCGAACTCACGAAGATCCGCCTGCCTCTGCCTCCCAAGTGCTGGGATTAAAGGCGTGCGCCACCACCGCCCGGCCTCTTCTTGTATCTTTATAGGCATCTCCTTCTATGATTTTGTTGAAAACAGTTTTCTGGACCTTTGAGACAGGTTTCTTCTTCCTTTATACCTATTATTCTTAGGTTTGATCGTTTTGTTTTTTAGTGTTTTACACACAGGGTTTCTCTGTGTATCCATGGCTGTCCTGGACTCACTTTGTAGATCAGCCTAGCCTTGAACTCACAGATGTTGTCCTGCCTCTGACTCCCCACTGTTGTGATTAAGGTTTGGTCTTTTTATAGTGTCTCAGATTTCCTGGATGTTTTGTGCCAGGATTATTTTAGATTTGACATTTGCTTTGACCGATGTATCCATTTTTTTCTGGGTGTCCCCCCCCCCCAACAGGGTTTCTGTGTAGCCCTGGCTGTCCTGGACTCACTCTGTAGACCAGGCTGGCCTCGAACTTGCAAAGATCCACCTGCCTCTGCCTCCCAAGTGCTGGGATTAAAGGCGTGCACCACCACCACCCGGCTGTATCCATTTTTTCTATCTTCAACATCTGAGATTCTCTCTTCCATCTCTTGTATTCTGTTGATGAAGCTTGCCTCTGTAGTTCCTGTTTGAATTCCTAAATTTTTCATTTCCAGAATTTCCTCAGTTTGGATTTTCTTCATTTACTCTATTTTACTTTTTTTTCTGATTTCTTAAATAGTTTATTTATTTAAAGGCTGTTTCACGAACTTTTTGTTTTGTTTTTCGAGACAGGTTTTCTCTGTGTAGGCCTGGCTGTCCTAGACTTACTTTGTAGACCAGGCTGGCCTAGAACTCACAGATATCCACCTGCCTCTGCCTCCCTAGTGCTGGGATTAAAGGCGTGCACCACCATGCCTTTTTCTTATGCTTCAGCTTTTTTGGAATATTCCAGACCTGTTGTGTAGGATAGCTGGGCAATGGTGGAGACATATTGCCCTGGCTGTTACTGTGTTTTTACGCTGGTGTCTTGGCATCTGGGGTTGGGATTATAGTTCTAGGTGCTGATTTCTGGATTTGTCTTTGTTGGGTGGTTTGTTTTGTTCCTTGGTTTCTGTTTCTTCTCTTGATTTTTTGGAGAGTGTGCTGGCTTTGTGTTACCTGTTTTTCTGGCCTGTTAGTTGGTGTGTTCACAAAGAATGCCTAATAGCACTGGAGGCTGGGACACTGGGATGAATTGGGGGAAGGAAGGTTGAAGGAGAAGGACTTTGTGATCTGTGGGAGATGGAGTCAGAGAGGAAAGGAAGACCACAGTAGGTTTCCTGCTGCAGAGCAAGGGATGAGACTTGGGAGAGAGACTTAGGAGAGGTGTGGGTCTGCCCTCAGCTTACTTGTTGCTCTGGGAGGAGTGGCCTTGGGTTAGCAGGGGTTGCCTGCTGGAGTTGGGGTCTGGGAGGAAGCAACAGGTTAGGGGAGGGAGGCTAGGAAGGGAAGGCCTGTGGGGATCCATATGTGGGCAGGAGGAAGGAAGGTTGCAGCTGGTGTTCTGTTACAGTGCTAGGGATGAGTCTGGGGAAACAGAGAGAGGAAAAGGTCTGTGGGCAGCCTACCTGGTTTTTTGGCAGATATGGCCTACTGTTTAACATGGGGTGCCTGCTGGAGTTGGTGACTGGAATACAGTGATGAGTCGAGGGAGGAAGGCTAGAACGGTTGAAGAAACTGACAGGTAGTAGGTGAAGTGTTAATATTTTTGCCATTTTCTAAGGCATGCTAAGGGGCACTATTCTCCATATAAGGATTTCTTGCTCCTTTATTCTCAAGATCAGGTGAGTAAGGTTTGCAACTTAGCTTTCAGAACCACTATTTATATAAAGGTAGGGGACCAACTTCCTTCTGGACCACAGCATTATTTGTATTGCATCATCCTTCCTTTTCTAACCAACAGGTCCTGAAATTACAGCCATTTCTGCAACCACTAATCAGAGAGCATTGTTTGAGCATCCAGCTTTTTATTTTGATGTGTTTGTTTCAGTGAACAGGAAAATAAGTAACAACAGATTTAATGGCCACAAGTGTTTCCAAACAGTTGAAGGACCAGAGTCCTGGTCAGGTAATTAGCTTAGATCTATCTACAAAGGTACATCTAACTCACAAGGTTTTTTTTTTTTTCTCATCACTGTCTTGCCTCTCCCTCTGCCCTACTGAGCAGAGGGATGATGGACTTGGGGCACATTCAGTTCTTCTTATAAGTTAAGATTACATCCCAGGGATCTTGGGGTTCTACCATGCAGCTCCCAGTAAGGACCATCTGTATTACTAATTATAACAACTAATTGGAAGAATCTGCCAATTTTCTGTTCCATTGTCCCCATCTCATGAAATTCATAGGGTAGGAATGTGCTTTTTTTTTTTTGGGGGGGGGGTCCTGTCTTCCCCCTACCCTGCCAGGGTTTCACTATATAGTTCTAGCTATCTTGGAACTCAGAGTGTAGACCAGACTGGCCCCAAACTCATAGAGTTTGCTTCTGCCTCCTGAGTGCTGGGATGAAAGGCATGCACCATCACCAGTGCTTGGCTCCAAAACCTATATTCTAAATAGTTCTGTGACATTGAAGTTATTTCCCTTGTCATAGGATATTAAGGTAGGGAAATGGGTAGTCACTTACAGGTGAACTGGTATTTCACAGTTGCTTAGTATGAGCGTGATGTGTGGTTAATGTTCAAGAAATAGTTATTAATTAAAAAAAACATTACAGTCTGAGGAATGAATTTTATGTCTTTTAAAACATTGCCTTGTATTTGTTTCAGCATGATGGGACACCTGTAGTATAGAGTTGGTTATAGTGGAGATCACCAGGCAGTATAGAGTGGGAGGGCTGGGTCTCCCTCTCTGTTGATTGCTGACAGAGATAGCATTTTCTGGCTTTTGCTATTCCCTGCTTGGTGAAGAAGACCTTGTGCATCATCCCTACCACAGAAAGCCCAGATCCAGAAGTCTGGTCTGAATACTTAACCTCTCCTTTTTTTTTTTTTTTTTTTTTGGTTTTTCGAGACAGGGTTTCTCTGTAGCCCTGGCTGTCCTGGACTTACTTTGTAGACCAGGCTGGCCTCGAACTCACAGTGATCCGCCTGCCTCTGCCTCCCGAGTGCTGGGATTAAAGGCGTGCGCCACCACCGCCCGGCTTCTTTTTTTTTTACGGTTTTTCGAGACAGGGTTTCTCTGTATAACAGCTCTGGCTGTCCTGGAGTCGCTTTGTAGACCAGGCTGGCCTCGAACTCACAGAGATCTGCCTGCCTCTGCCTCTCAAGTGCTGGGATTAAAGGCGCGCGCCACCACCGCCCGGCTTAACCTCTCCTTTTCTTTGCTCACAATAATGTAATGAACTTAGCTTAGTCTTTTGCTCTGTTTTCTCTCATCACGGTCTTGTCTCTCCCTCTTCCCTACTGAGGGATGAAGGACTTGAGCATATCTCAGGATCTACAGCTATATATTTTACATTACGGAATTTCTATTGAAGGAACTGTAAGGAATCGCTTACTGTAACAGGACTTGGGCAGGTTCTAAAATGAAAAGACAGGTCCTCACGATGTAAGCCCTGGTTGGCTTGAAACCCACTATGTTGACCATAGTCCTTGAGCCAACAGATAACTGATTGCTGGGATTAAAGACATGTACCACCATGCCCAGTTTTGGGAGGATTCTTACACCTATTTTAGCACAAGTTTTAGAAAACACCTGTTAGTTTCAGAGTAGTGGTGTTGAAGTTCAGGATTGCAGTGATTAATAGTCTTTTAGAGTATAGAATTTAGTACAGGGAGGCAGATGTATAAATATTCAGCACGTACTGTAGCTGAGGTTTGAAAAGGATTACGGAATCTCAAGGATCTGGGTGATAGGAAGCAAACATCAGGACTTCATTAAGGGATTTGTATGTGGAAAATTATTATTTGACCTCACCTTTCTTTCGTCACTAGATCTAAAATTGGCTACAGTTATGTATACGTACAGACTTTCTTAACCTCATTCAATACTAATACTGTGACATTTGGAGCCATCTAATAAGTGGCAGCAACAGTAATGTCATTTTTATTTAGAAAATTCCCAAAATGCTTAAATTTCTAATATTATTTCACTTAAATTTCCCAGTGATCTATTTTGAGGAAGGTCTTATAATATTCCATTTTACAAATGAGAAAACAGGGTCAACAAGATAGATGGCTTAGTGGGTAAAGTCACTTGCTGCTTCCAAACCTGACCTGAGTTCAATCCTGAGGTCCCACAGAGTGGAAGGAGAGAGCCAATTCCTGTAAATTGTCCTTTGACTTCTGAACTGAATGGACATTTGTGCCCCTCCCCCATTCTAAAGAAATTAACATGTAATAAAAATAAGAAAGCTAAGGCACAGAGAGGTTAAACACTTACCAGCATCATAAACAGAGGAAGCTCATCTTTAAACGCAGCTCATTGCCTTAGAAGCGCCCCCCTGTGAGCGTGTTGAAGCATACCTACAGTTTGAGCTGCTGAGGCTAAGGTTGTGGGATCATCGCAGCTCACAAGTTCAAGCCTAGGTAACACAGGCCTGCCCCTGCAAAAGCCCATTGAGACAGACCTTGGTATAATCCTTACCTTTAAGAGTTGTAAAGCCAGGGCTAGAAAGATGACTCCATGGTAAAAGAGTTGTAAAGCTGAGAAATTAAATATTTAGCAAATTACTTACCATGTGTTTACCACTCTAGTTGGCAGCATGAACCTGGGAGAGCAGGGCCTAAAAATGTGGTGGACTAAAGCCTCATGTAATAGCAAACTTTATTCAAAGCACCAGAGAAACCCGAGGAAAATATACAATCACAAGGACAAGCCACATATGGCAAAAGCATATTTTTCCATAGAGGCATGTAAACAAATAACAATGGCTGGCTGTAATGAATAATCTAAAGTGAACTCACTCCTATCTGATACACCTAGGAGGGGCATGAAAGCACATTTCAAGAGTCATTCCATGTTTTTGGAGAAACTGAGGTCACAAGACTCTTGTTTTCCTACAAGCACTCAGAATTCCCCTCAAACAACTACATTCTTGGACTGCATTCGACACCTTGTGATAAGCAATAATTATTTATAAAATTTCCCAAGGGCCAATGTAGCTTGGTTGGGCTTTTGCAAAGATGTCTCCTCCTTTTTTCTCCTTTGTTTCTTCATTTCTTAAAAAGCATGGATGAGGAAAGGGGAGAATTGGGGTGATGGTGGTGAATGGTTTAGCTCAGTTCAGTAGATAGACCCTGAGTACCTGTTGTGGGCCGGGCTCTACCCTGAAAGGTAGTGGGGATAATGAGATAAAATAGACTGCTGTTGCTGTTGTGCTGGAATGAAGTCATGCTGGGAAGAGATGACCCTGAGACATCGACAGTCTCAGATAAACTTTAGACACTGCATCCGACCACGCCTCATACCACAGCCAGCAAGGCATTCATATTAGCTGCTATAATAATCATCACCCTGTTACCATCCTTGCCATCTTTAAGGTGCTATTACTATCTAGAAAGCAGTAATACCTTAAGCAATGTATTACCCCCTCAAAGAGACTTGTAATACTGAATTGGTAAATTCTATTTTAATGTTACAATGCTGGTAGTACTGAAGGAGAGAGTACTTGGCTTGAGAGAAAGACTTATGTCTCCCTAGAACTCCTGCCTGACTACCTGCTGTGCTTCTTAGTTATCACACACTGTATGCTTTTGTATCCAAGTATTTCCCCCCCAAATGAACAAGAAGTAGGAAGTATACCAAGGCAGCGGGGGCTCCTTGAGTGTTAATGTATACGGAACTTAAAAATAATCTGTGAGCATTATTAGAGGCCCTGCTACATCTAGCAGTGTATTAACTGATGTGGAAAATAGTAGAAAAGTTCTACGCAGTTTGGTGAGAGAAGGCTAACATGAGAGAGAAAAGTCAGCATGAGACAGGGTACTCTGTCTAGGGATTAAGTGGGTGAGTTAGACTCTCCAGAGCACTTGAAGAGTGCATTCTTACAGAGAGCACGTGGCTTATCACACAGGAATAAATATTAGTTCTCATACTCTTTGGTGACCACAAAGTCCTCCTGATGTGCTGCCATCAGTTTCTCTGGTGTCATCTTCTGGAGCATGACTCCTTACCCTCCCAGACTTTCTATATTATTATTTTCAAGCTATGGAAGTTAAACTTCTATAATTTTATTTTTGTTGTTTTGTTCTAAGGGAAGTCCACTTCCCTTAGATGTGGACTGCCTTCATTTTGTCCCTCAATAGTATTAGAATTTCTTGATTCCACTAAGGAGCACACATAGGTTTGGATACACTAGAACAGAGTTAATGGTTGTGAGCTCTCTGATATGGGTGCTGGGGATCAAACTTGCATTCTCTAGAAAAGAATAATCACTCTTAATCCCTGAGTCATCTCTCCTGCCCCAATAAATGCTTTTTTGTTGTTCTGTCTCTGTTCTGGATTGCCTGGACAGGGTTGACGGGATGACGGATGGAGGATGGAGAGGTTTATACATCCAGCCAAAAAAAAAAAAAACCGAGTGCATCTCAGCAGTGACTCAAAATCCCAATTACTGCGTTTTGCGGGTGGGCAGCTAAGCGTTACAGCTCAGAAAGGACAGAGGAAAAATCCTACTGTCACAAAGTATTTCAGCTCTTTCAGTGTATGCTGTTTATTAAAACAGCTAAAAAGCCCAGTTCAGAGCCTGGCAGCAGTGCAGCTCACCGGACCTCGGGCTGCCCAGACAGGAGGAAAAAGGGGGCTCTGGGTCAAGCCACCTGGGGCCTTCCGTGCTGCTGTTTGGTCCTTGACAGCAGCCATATCAACAGGCACCAGCAGCGACAGGCACCATACTGTAGCTCCTAGACATGATAACAAAGCCTGCTAGAGTGGTCATTGGCTGGTCCTCAGTTCTCCAAGATAAAGACAGCCCTTAGTCGTTTTTGGGTGAAAATAATGTGGTTTTTATTTAGTAAATTCAAAGAATTCAGTAAATTCGAAGAATGTATAGTTTGTAGGCAGTAGGGGATTCTTTTGAAGTGGGTTTAGGATTGGCCAAATTCTGATGCTCTGTTTGCATGGGGGGAGATAACAGAGGTCTGTTTATGTAACTTCCCACCTGTAGCCAAAGCTCAGGTTATTTATATGCCTGTAGGACTGGCAGAAAACCAGGGAGAGGATATTTTCACCTGCTTACTAACCTCAGTTGGGGCCCTGATTTTGCTCAATCTCAACCTGGTTCGTCAGGTCCCATGGGCATGGTCCACAACCCTACACTTCGTGGCAAATAGGAAAGGCATGGCTCACAAGCCACCACACTACTTTTTTTTTTTTTTTTTCCTCCTGAGATAGGGTTTCTCTGTGTAGCCTTGGCTGTCCTGGAACTCACTCATTAGACCAGGCTAGGCTTGAAATCACAGATCCACCTGAGTCTGCCTCTTCAGTGCTGGGATTAAAGGCATGCACCGCCATGCCCAGCCCTTAAATCCTTTCTTGATAAATTGGCAAAGAAATCTTTTTGCTGTTCCTTTGCCTAAGGATCTGTAATTATTTCCTTGTAGCATTCAAAACTCTGTAAAGTAAAAAAACTAGTAAACAAAATCAGAAGACTATTCATTTTCACATGGGCAGAAGAACAACAATGAGGGGTTGTTTTCCTCTATTAATTCACACCTCAAACACAAGCACAGTACAGGATTCTGTTTGTCATGAAAGTGGTAGTCACTCAAGATAGCAGTGTAAAGTGGTTCAGCTATTTGGGAAAGCAATTAGACTGTATATCTCAAAAGCTGTAAAAATGTTCATACATATAACCAGTATATATCTCTCAACAAAATATCAGTATATAGAGTAAGCACTCCCTCGGATGATATTATTTATAATAACCAGAAGTTGGGAAAAGCTGCAACGATTACCAGTCTGGATTATTATTAATTCATTTAGTTATTAAAGGAGTTGTTCTACAGAATAATGGTTTTTGAAAACTATGAACAAATAAAATAAAGATGCTGTTATATGTACATGTCTGATAATGCTAATTGGAAAAAAGGTTATGCTGGGCATGGTTGTGTATATCTGTAATATTAGCACTCATGAGAGAAAGGCAGGAAGATTGAGTTTAGTGCCATCTTGGGTGAAAATGCAAGACCTGTCTTAAGAAAAAACAAATTAAATTGAACAAATTTAATTATAAGTAAATCTAATGTAATACATAAGAAAAAACACTGGAAGGAAATGATAGCACATTGATAATAGTAACTAATATACTATAAGAAAAGTTGAGGTTTATGTGGTTTTTTGGGGGGTATGTGGTAATTTCAAATACTAGACATTAAGTGAAGCAACTGATTATTCAAATGGCTGGGTAGGCATTTAAAAATAATAAAGTACATTTTAAAATCTTGATTTCTCAGCCGGGCGGTGGTGGCGCACGCCTTTAATCCCAGCACTTGGGAGGCAGAGGCAGGCGGATCTTTGCAAGTTCGAGGCCAGCCTGGTCTACAAAGCGAGTCCAGGACAGCCAGAGCTGTTAAACAGAGAAACCCTGTCTCGAAAAAAAAAAAATCTTGATTTCTCATTTTAAGCAAGAAACTGTGATGACAGTTTTAGTGACAGTAGAGGATTAATTTAATAATTCTAGTAATAGAGATGGGGGCTGGGTAGTGGTGGTACATGCCCGTAGTCCCAGCACTTGGGAGGCAAGCAAATCTCTTGAGTTTGAGGACACCTTGGTCTATAGAGTTAAGTTCCAGGACAGCCAGGGCCATGTAGAGAAACTCTGTCTAAAGAGAGAGAGAGAGAAGAGAGAGAAAAGAGATGGGGCCTGGAGAGATGGTTCAGTAGGTAAGAGTGCTTACTGCTCTTGGAGTTTCTAAGCACTCATTGATTGGCTCATAGCTGCCAGTAACAACAGGTTAAGGGGATCCAACAGCCTCTTTTGGCCTTTGTGAGCACCTGTGTTCACATGTGCATACCTACCTTGTCCCCACTCCTATACACATTTTAAAAATATTTAGGAAGCCAAATCAGCAGGGCTTGGTGAGTGACTTAGTATGTGCTAAGAATGTATATGCCGTGTAGGAGCCTTATTGACATGTCCAAAGTGACAGAGCTCGTAGGTATTTGTTCTTGGATTTAAACCCTATTACATCCAAAAGCCCATGTCCTTTCTCTTACAGTTGAGAACCCTCTTTCAGTTGAAGGGAACTTTTCTAGGGTGAGATGCTGGGGAAAGAACCCAGGATTTCACTTTTATTTATTTTAAAATCAGTTAACAGCATAAAAAATTTGCTAGTACACTCTCTTTTTTGAGGGGTAATGGTGCCAGAAAAGAGAGACAGTAATAGGGTTAAAGACCACAGACAGATACCACAGCTACTTCTAGCCTCATCAATTAATCTGAGTAGTTTGGAAGTCCATGATAGTGCCATGCTAATCATCATGGAGCTAGCTAGCAAGCAACCAGCCAGGTTTCAGTGGGCACTGTGGCACAGGAGAGCAGCTGAAGCTCTGTGGGAGCCTGTCTTGGGTCGGCCAGATCTAGAGGCTGCTTCGGGAGCAGCCGACAACCTGCCCCTGGTGCAGGTGAACGAGCAGTGTGGGCACAGGAGGCAGCGCAAGTTCAGCGCCTTGGTGAGCTTTGGAGGCAGCTACTGGGGTGGCTGTGGTCATGAGGGGGAGGTGGAAGCTTGGACCCCAGACACTCTGAAGTAAGCCCTGGCTGCCAGTGGCAGGAGCTTGACTCAGGCAGGCGGATCCAGGGATTAATTCTTCTGGGAGAGAGAAGGCCCTTTCTTCCTAAACCCAAAATATACTGTGAGTCGTAGACGATCATGGTGGAGGAATGGAGAGAGTTAGTTTATTTTGTGAATAGGGACATTATAAACCTTGGGCAGTGGGAGGGGTTTTGGTGGTGAAAGGGTTTGATTTGCTGGGCTAGGAGTGCCAGGGATAAATTCAGTTACCTGTGGTAGCACAGTCCTATCTTAAGAAGGTGAATGCAGTACCTAATTATATCCTATAGGCAGCTGGGGTGGGGAAGAGCTCCAGGTATGGTTAGAAGCAGGGACAAAAGTCATTTGCTGAAAGATTAAGGTATTTAAGAGATCTCATTAGCTTGGGGATGTACCTCCAGGTATTTACTGAACTTATTTCTTATGGGAGAAAGGGTTGAATCTGCTATTTCCCTGAAGAGTTTGTGACATTCCTCAGATAGACTCAGATCAGATGGAAATAATGAAATAAAATGACTGGCTTTATTCTGAATGGTCCTCTTTATATCAAATATGTGATACTGCGGGATGATGCTCAGAGCCCATGTTAGTTTTCTTAGAATAATGCCTAAGATAAGTTAACTTATTAAAAAAGATTGTGGCTTGCAGTTTAGAGGTTCTAGCCCATGGTCAGTTGTCCTTTTGCTTTGTGTCCATGGCAAGAGTGCACAGTGAACCATAATTGCTGACGAGACAAGCTTGGAAGCAGAGATGTCTCCCTAGATCCCAGCTCTGAAAAGTGCAGTCACCTCCCAGTGATGCCATCCCAGGACCAAGCCTTCAACGAATGGGTCTGTGGTGTATATTCACCATCCAAACTATAGCAGAGTCCTAAATTATGTTTGACTGAGCACCCATATCTCCATCTAACTGTGAGATAAAAAAAACCATAGGCAGTGCATTTAAGGATCAAGTCTTTTGTGAGGATCTTAGGGGGGTGGTCAGAATTTCCAAGGAGTAGTGCTGTAATGAGGAACATATTGATTCTACCCGAAAAGATGTTTATCAGCTGCCCTTAGTCTTGAGAGGCAACATACTTGGTTGCAATGCCAGTTTGTACCATCCTGTCCTGTTTCCAGCTAATGGCCTGCCTGGATGGCTCTGCCCGTGAAGACTTGTAGCAGCTTTCCACCCTTAAGGGTCTTCTTGCCTGCAGCTACATAGCACTCTCAGGCAACACAGCATAAGATCTCTTTTCACCTTCACAACACCTGTACTGCAAGGGTTAGGACAAGAATTTTATTTCCCCTTTACAGTACAGGTGGGAACCTTAAAGTTTTTGTTGTTTTGAGACAGGTTACAACTGTGTAGCTGGACCTGGTAATCTATCTGCCTTAGTCTTGGGAGGGGGGCACACTGGGATTAGAAGTCTGCACTACTACACTTGGTGGAGAACCTTGTGCTTTGAAGAAGTAAAATACTTCCCCAAGGTCTCATAGCTAGTAGAGGTGGGATTAGGCTGTAGGGCTAACTTTTAAGACCTGTTGTGGAGTAAGGTGAGGTACCCTCTCTGTCATTCTAGAACAGGCCCAGAAAGGGTGACTTGTACACAACTGTAGCACAGCCTAGTGCAGACTTTCTTAAATGGAGCGGCCACAGACACAGTATACTGAGCGAGAGAGAGCGTCCACCCCTCAAGACTTTCTAATCCATATAGAGACAAATCTGTGTGTGGTTCTCAAGACACAGGAAAGCCTTTTTGGGAACCTTAGCTTAAGGGCTAAGAGGACCTTCGTGTCCTCTTCAACTTAGATTCTTTGTAAGTTTTGTGGGCTGTTTTTTTAATTTCAGATACCCACTTATCCATTGAATGTCTGATGGACACTCTCTCTTATGTTCAGAACCATCCCTGTGATGTTAAAAATCTCTTGTAGAATTCGGTGACCCATTTGAAGAGTCTTGATTGTATTCAGTGATCCTACAGTTCCCTTCATCATAGTTTAACTCTAGGCTACCATTAAAAGTGGAGCTGACCCAGCCGGGCGTGGTGGCGCACACCTTTAATCCCAGCACTTGGGAGGCAGAGGCAGGCGGATCTCTGTGAGTTCGAGGCCAGCCTGGTCTACAAAGCAAGTCCAGGACAGCCAGGGCTGTTACACAGAGAAACCCTGTCTCGAAAAACCAAAAAAAAAAAAAAAGTGGAGCTGACCACCTGGCCCATCATAATAACAAGGAAAAATTCCTGCAAGTTCTAGCAGTGACCCTAACCAGACCCATGCTTTGTTTGTTTTTTAGTGCTAGGATTAGAGGCCTGTGACACTACACCTAACCTTATTTGCATGCTTTATAATGTTTTCTAAACGTACATGAATTCAGTTGTTTTATCTTTTAGCAGCCCTATTGATATGTACGGCCAACCCCCCCCCTCCCCTTTGTTTTTTGGGACATGATTTCTCTATGGTCCTGGACTCACTTTGTAGACCAAGCTGGCTTTGAACTCACAGAGCTCCACCTGCCTCTGCCTCCCAAGTGCTGGGATTAAAGGTGTGTGTCACCACATCTGGCAATTACAGACAGCTGTGAACTGCCATGTGGGTGCTGGAGGTTGAACCCAGGTTCTTTAGAAGAGGAGCTGAGCCATCTCTCCAACCCCGACTACCCCTATCTTAAGGAGAGATATATATATATGCACAAATAGTTAAACATATTTTGGGGGGCTGGAAAGATGGCTTAGGTTTAGAACACTTGTTGCTCTTGGAGAGGACTTGGGTCCATTTTCCAGTATCCACATGATGACTCACAACTTCTGACTTCTGAGAGCACCAGGAGGCACATGGTGCACATACATACATGCATGCAAGTAAAACACTAATACATATAAAACAGATCTAAATAGAATTAAAAAAAAAGAGGGAATTACCATATTTCCTGAAGGTTACACCACACAGCTAGTTCAGTAATAGGATGAAAGGAAGTGATTTCAAAGTTTGCTGTCTTGACTACAGTTCATGGTTTCTCACAAGAAAAGAGGTTCAAGTGTTGACTTTTGCTTGATAGCAAGCTGTGTGGGTTTTTGCTTTTTAGTTTGTTTGCTTTGAACAGAAAGAAGTTTGTATACTGAAAAATGTAGCCATGTATAGAGAAGGTACAAGGTATACAAGTACCTCTTATCTGCCTTCTTGGCTAGCCACAGTCTTAGGTATAGAGTTGCTTTGGGAAATGAATTTGGTGTTCCTCTCACTCTTATGAAAAGAGAAGCTGATGTACAAACAATACAAGACTGAACATAACAAGGGGTTAGAGACATACTTCAGTGGTTAAAGTACTTACTGTTTGTCTCTTAGAGTTTTATTGCTGTAAAGAGACACCATGACCACTGCAGCTCTTATAAAGGAAAACATCTAATTGAGGCTAGCTAACAGTTTCAGAGGTTTAGCTCGTTATTGTCATGGTGGGAGAAGCATAGCAGCATGCAAGCAGACATGGTGCGGAGGACCTGAGAGTTCTTTCTGATCAGCATTAGGAAGTGAACTTGGCTGATACCTCAAAGCCTACTCCCGCAGTGACACACTTCCTCCAGCAAGGCCACATTCCAACAAAGCCACTCTCTATGGACCAGGCATTCAAACACATAAGTCTATGGAGGCCATTCTTATTCAGCCAAGTATGGCATTACATGTTTGTAACCCTGGTGCTTTGGCAGGGGCCACAGATAGGCAGATCCCAGAATCATTCTAGCTCCAGGTTCAATCTCAAACAAATAAGGTGGCAAGTAACAGAGAATGACACCCAAACTTGACCTCTATCACCCACATGTGCACACTTGAGTGAGCACACATCATGCGTAGGCATGCATACATGCAAATAAGTAAATGAAAAAGTTAAGACATGGCTTTTCAATCCTGCCTGTTTCCTTATTCTTTTGGTATACAGAGAGCCAAGCCAGAAATAATCATTCTTCTGGAAGGTTGCCCTAGTTCTTGTTAAATCTAAATCACCTTCTCTTATACATAGCCTATAGAGTAGATAACCAAGACAAATTACCTCTAGAAGAACGTATCCTTGGCCTGCCTACTCTCCTCACTCGTAGATAGAAAAGGATGGTAGTGGCAGTTTTGATAAAGTAGTCTTAACACCAAAGTCTAAAAAATTCAAACTAAATGACTTGAAACAAAAGAAAATAATTTCATTTTTTGCTTTGTTTTCTTGGAGTTTAATAAGTCAGAGCCTGGAGCAGGTCTTTAAATTGTAGCCTGTCTGTTATTGCTAGTTCACTCTTAAGTATAAAAATGGAGAGTAAATACTTAGAAACTGGTTGTTTGACATTTTCTGGTATCAATACTTATTAGAATTTTAAAAAACCATCCTTCATGAATAGTTTTGAGAAATACTGGCTTACTTGATTTATGTGACAAAGAGGAAAAAGCTTCAGTTTTATTGTTTATTAAATTATCAGAGTTGCTTTATAGATGATTTCATGGTAAATATTTGGGTTACTTAATATAGGTGCTTACTAATGCCTTGTGTACACATTACGTAATCCTCGCTACCACTCTGAAGCAGGTCTTGCTATCACCATAATTTTTCTGAAACTTTGAGTAGGTTATAGGGCAGTGATTAGGGATCTGGATAGAGCTATGTCATTTTCTGCATAGAGTGTGCACAGTAACTCTCCTTTGTCCTCTATTTTTGTATGCGCGCGCGCGCGCGCATGTGTGTGTGTGTGTGTGTGTGTGTGCGCGCGCGCACCACTAGAGGTAGAGTTCTAATTCTGTCACTGACCTAACTTAGTTTTGACTTTAATAAGCAAGTAACTTTGTTTGGATCTTAATTTTCTCATTTCTTTTTCATGACAGAGGGACCCTATTTTATCTTGTTACATTCTTTAGTTTCTAGCGTGGACAAGCTTGGCATATAATGGGTGTTAAATACTGTGGCCACCGATTGTAATAGAGGCTCTCAAAGGTCCTTTCAGTCTTCTGTTTTATCTGAACATCCTACATTCCTTATCTTCCGCCTTTCCTCTGGAAGATCACATTTTATATCATTCACCTGACTATATATATGATCTTGTTTCCTGATTGATGTCTGTTTGTCTTAGGCAGTCTCTAACCTGACTACTTTGAGGTAAGCAACATGGTTGTATGAGATGTTTCTAAACCATTAGGGTTAATATAAGGTAAGGGTGGAAGAGACTGGCCCAAAAGTCAGGAAAAGTACTCTTGTCATCTCTTACTCAGAGGGACTTGGACCTAGGGTAGCCCTGCCAGGCCTGAGTAATGGCTGCAGCCTGGAGTAAGGTTTTCTGTGAGCTGTACTGGGGTCTCCAGTAATTAGAACATGGCACCTTCCAACTTATAATGGATAGCTGAACGAGAGAGCTGTATTTGTTTCTGCCTGACTTCTCTGTAGGAGAAAGGCTCATAAGTCACAGCTGACAAACCTGTTGATGACTTTTAAACTTCATTTACATCAGAGAATAGCTATAATCAAGCAACAGCAGCCAGTGACTAATCTTGCCACATTATCACCGTGAGGAGCCAAGCCTTGGGAGGCGTGAAGTGGAGAAGTCCATCTTGCAGTTTCATAGCAAGTGCTGACTGGTTCTTGGGCTTGTGAGTATGCTCTAAGAAAGACCACGCGAATTTCTGCCTAAAGGATCAGAAAGTGACCAGCCCTACACTCAGCATGAGGCCATTCTTGGTCAAGGTTGAAAGAATCAACTCTGGTCTCACTCATATTTGTGCCAGCTCTGGCTTGAATAATTGAACATATACACCATCATCTACCTCATAGTAAGAGGCCCTTGTGATCTAAAATCTAGTATTTATGTGTTCCAGAGAATGGCCTATGAGAGCCATGTTTTTGGTTTTGATCAAGTGAGCTAAGTCTATAGCAATCCAAAAGAAAAGAAAAATGGCAAATGATAGATGCTTAGATAGATGATAGGCAGTCAAAACATCATCCAGCAGAAATTGACCAGGGAAGCATCTCAAAGTCTGTGTATGTTACAGAAGGAGATGAGGGAAGATAAGTTTGAAAGACAACATTCCATATATTGTTCCTACAGTTTCTTGCCCCCACCCAGTGGTAATTCATCTTAGACAGTCTCCCTTTTGGTAGGTCCTTTTCTCATGTTCCTTCCCTTTCTCTTACTCACCGTATTTCTTTTGCTTAGCCTGCTTCTGGGGCAGTGAGACTTGTACCAGGGCACATCTGCTTTCTGACCATGTGGATGCTCCCCATTTGACTGAGTCTAGTCACCAGACTAATTACTAGATGAACAAACACACAGTTCATTTGGTAATACTTGGTCCTTAATTAGCTTTGAATTTGGAATTTTAGTTATGGTTAGATGAATAGGTAGGGTGGTGGGTGATTTTTCTTAGTATCTTAAGTCAGTTTTGGAGATTGTTAAGATAGTCACATACCCACTATTTGTTGCATTTCCCCATAACTCTTTTTTTTTTTTTTTTGGTTTTTCGAGACAGGGTTTCTCTGTGTAACAGCCCTGGCTGTCCTGGACTTGCTTTGTAGACCAGGCTGGCCTCGAACTCACAGAGATCCGCCTGCCTCTGCCTCCCAAGTGCTGGGATTAAAGGCGTGCGCCACCACGCCCGGCTCCTCCCCATAACTCTTTAAGGAACAATTCTCATAGATGCTAAGCTTGAACCTAAAGCCACAATCAAAAGTCGAATTTGTGTGTAAGATACAGGAGAGGTGGGACATACACTGATCATGCTGTGGAGAGACAACTAGCCTAGCCCTGCCTTCAGTTTCTGTTTTACATATCCCTTCAGGGCCTCCTACATGGTGACCACAGTGAAGTAGTACAGAACTAGGGCCTTATGGCACAAATGAGTGAGGGTGGCCTAGGCAAAGTATGGAATCCCTTCTAATGCAATGATAGTTTGACAAGGCATGGAGAGGAGACACTGTTGAAGTTTGTAGGTACTAGATACTAAGACAGACAGTGTTAGCACAGATTTCCTGTTCTGACTTTCTTACTCTCAGGTTAAATATACTGCATTGGAGATGACACAGGTAAAACCATCAGAGCTGGACCTAGAGAGTTAGACTGGATTGATGTTTACATAGGGGTTGGGTTATCCAGGTTAGTTTTTGTCACTGTGACAAAATACATGAATAAATAAATCAGGTAAAGAAAGTGAGGATTTGTTTTGGTGCAGTTTCAGAGGTTCCAATCCATGTTTAGTTCTTTGTTTCTGGGTAAACAAAGTGTAAAGCAGAGTGTCATGGTAGAGGGCATGATAAAGCAAAACTGCTCATCTTAAGGTGGCCAGAAACAGGGAGACAGAAAAGGGCAAGAGATGAGATACATGCTTCAAAGACATGCTGCCAGTGACTTATTCCCTCCAATCAGGGGCTGCCTCCTTAAGTCTGTTCAGCCATGAGCTCATCAGTAGGTTAGTCCTTGATAGCTGCCTGGCATTTTCACATTCCAGTGCTTCTTGTTTGGGAATAAGACTTCAACACATGAACCTTTGGGGCTATTACAGCCAAACTATAACATTCTCATTCATAGACTCCTCTCTCCTTCTTCCTATCCCTCCCTCCTGCTCTAGTCTCCTTCCCTTCCTCCCTTCCCCCTCTTTCCTCTTTTAGTCTCCCTCCGTCCCCCTCTCCTCTGTAACAGTAAATTTTTATTTATACTTATATATTTATTAATACTTAACAAATACCTATAAAGTTCCTAAATCCAAAAATCCAAACCCTAATTCTAAAACCTATAATCTAACTAAGAATATCTTAATGCCTAAAATACTCTAATGTCTATTAAAAAAAAACAAACAAACACTTTAATACTAACCTAAGTTTCTTAAAAGGATATTAATTCTCTCAGGTTCATTTTTGGTGTGGATCCGTATGGGTAGGTGGTTTCCACCACGTCTTTCAATCTTAAAGTCTGTGAGTCTTGTTCACCAGATCTTAAGGCCAGTTTATAAATTTAATTTGTTCCAACCATTGATGCAGGGTGGTTTTTAATCAGCCAAGAATTGCCTCTGCGGTCCTAGGGTCCAATTGTTTGCAAGATTAAAAGTTTCTTCTCCCCGTTCAGATCCTCTGGGGCTCTAAGGATTCCATTTTGGTGTTCTGGTCTTTCCAACTTTCTGGAGCTCCAGAGAGGATCTACCTTTACTTTCTCCACTACTGTGGACTCCTGGCAGGTCAGCACAAAACGGTGATGAGCAGCACAGCGTGGTCTTTCAACATGTGTAGCCAGAGGAAGATGAGGAAGAGGCGGGGCTGAGGCCGCGTGGGCTTCCTATTTTAAATCCCTTGTGTCGTAATGATCTTGGGCATGAATTCTGGCATTGTCGTTGCTATAGTTCTTGGCAGCCCTTCTATGTTAATCACATCCGGATGTAATTGGATCCACCCATACCTTTTATCTGAGATGCCAAGTTTCCAAAATCCCTGTGCTGCTTTCTAGACGCTAAACTAACTTCACTAACCCTACCACACTCCTCCTTTAGTCTCCTCCTCCCCTTCCTTTCCCTTCTTTTGTCGTTTTTTTTAGCCCTGGCTGTTTGGAACTTGATCTATAGATCAGGCTGGCCTAGAACTGAGAGATCCACCTGCCTCTGCCTTTCCCTCCTGAGTGCTGGAATTAAAGGTGTGTGCCACCACCACTACCTGGCAACATTCTGTTTCTTAATGCCTACCAACATCTGACATTAGACTGGATAGTACATAGTTTTTGTTTATTTCTTTAATTAAGTTAGTTATTTTGAGGGAGGATCTCTCTAGCCCTGAATGTCCTGGAACTTGCTGTATAGATTAGGCATATTAGTTAGGGTTCTCTAGAGGAACAAAACTTACAGAATTAATATCTCTCTTATAGAAAGGATATTTATTAGAATGGCTTACAGGCTGGTGTCCAGCAAACCCACAATGGCTGTCTATGAACAGAAGGTCCAAGAATCCAGTCCACAGAATTCAGTCCACAAGACTGGATATCTGAAGTGGTCCTCAGTATATGCTGGAATCCCAAAGAGGTAGATTTTAATGTCAGTGAGAATGGACTTGCTAGTGGAAGTTAGAGCCAGCAGGCAAAGAAAGAGTGAGCTTTCTTCCATGTCCTTAATATAGAAGGTGTGTCAGAGGACAGCATGCAAGAAGTGGTTCTCTTCCTCTGCTGTAAATATCTCATGGATCTAACAAAGTCAGGTGCTCAGGCTTGGTGGCAGGTGCCATTACTGACTGAGTCATCTTACTGGCCCCCGGGCACTCTCTGGCCATAGGAGAATAGCTGAATTCTGCCTGGCCGTTGCGGATTTTGAGGCCTGGTGAGTGTGAGGGACATGGCTCATAAATTGACAGGACTAGTTTTGGAACTCGGTCCTACTGACTCCAATGTTTACGCTGTTTTTGCTATTTCGTCTTATTTTGTCTGTTTTGAAGAAAAACAAAACTAACAACAAAAACCAGGTTCCCAGAAGACTTTTTTAATTTTTGTTTTCTGATACATATCACTACATAGCCCAGGCTGTCCTGGAACTCACTGTGTAGACCAGGCTAGCAGAGATATACCTGGCTTCTGCCTCCCAAATGCTGGGATTAAAGTCCGGTGCCACCATGCCTAGTGAAAAAGGGCTTCTTGACAAACAAGTAGAGCATTTTATTTTTCTCAGCAAGGTTGTAGCACAGGAAACACTCAAAAATGGTTGTTGAATGTGAGGCATAAAAATTGAGCAGTAATAGAAATAGGTATAATCCTTATCTTTTCATAGTTTGTTACAGATACAACAGAGCACTTTCACATTGATTAACCTATTTGATTACTACACAGATCTAAAAAGATAATCAGGGAGATGGTTTCTGTTTTCAGAATAAGGGTGTTATTGTTTGTAGAAATTACATGATTTAGATCACATGAACGGCCAAGCCAAAGTAGAGCCTTATGGGGCTGCAGCCAGTTCAGCTTGCACTTCTGTGTTTGGCTAGCTGAGACCTGGGGTTTCTCTTGGGAATGGAAATTATCAGTACTACTTGGGAAATTAGGCTTATCTGGCCAGTAATGATCATTTGGGCAGTGTTAATGAGTGGGGGCCTGGTGAGTTTAATGAGATTAATAGACGTTCTGTCATCCATGGCTGCCTGGTAACCAGAGTCTCTGGACTAAAGAGTCCCTGGACACTGATCCATCTAATTGCTTGGCTTCCTCCAGAGATGGTCCCATATCACTGACAGCTATTTACTACTTGCTGTCCTAGGGTTATCTAAGGGCAAAGGGGGGGAGAATAAAACCAGAAAGAACTCAACAGGACTGGCTAAAACTGACTAAGCAGCAAGAAGACCAAGAGTCCTGCTCTTCCTTGAGATGAATCATCTCAAGGAACAGGTCCAGCCTTGGTAGGTTTAAACACTAAGCTTAATCTGAGAGGCAGGATTGGAAGCTAATGAGGGAGGCATAGCACAGTCAAGGCTACCAAGTCCTCACTAGCAGTTTGACCTTACACCAGTCATGAAATTTTAAAAATCTTCAGCCTTAAAACAAAAAACCTTAAAAAGGACAAACTGAACTAGCAGTGATATTATTTTAGTCCTTTCATGAGTCTGTGACAAATATCAATATAAACAAATTTATTTCTTCAAGTTCTAGAGGCTGAGAAGTCCAAGATGAAGTTACCTGTCTGGTAAGTGTGCCTGTAGTTCCAGGACATGCTGTCTTTTTGTTTTGTTGGTCCATTGTGGAAAGGGCAAGGTTGTTGTCTGGAGTCCCTGTATATTAAAAAGGCACTAAAACCCATTTATGCAGAGTTGGCTCTTCTGACATAGTCACTTTCTAAGACCCCATTGCCTTCTGTCCTTAGATAACCCTGGCTCTATCTGAGTGGTTTAGAAAGAAAGTTGCTATTAGTGAGAAAGAGAACCATTCTGGAGTCAGGTTTAGGGCCTCCTTGACTCAGATGCTGTTGGTTGCCAGGCAGCTCGGGATGGACAGAAAGCCTGTTGATCAACTATGTCTTCACATTGGGGATTAGGTTTTTTTTTGTTTTGTTTTTTTTTGTTTTTTGGTTTTTCGAGACAGGGTTTCTCTGAATATCTCTGGCTGTCCTGTGCCGCGTCCCCCTCGACCAGCAAGGATGACGCAACTCGCAAAAGCTCTTCTCCAGCAGTTTATTCAGGTCCCTTGAAAACAGTCTTCCGAATGCCCGGGCAGACCCAACCCACAGGCTAAATACTAAATGAACAGCCAATCAAGTAAAGCCACGTGGTGCTATCTTAGAGGCCCACGTATGCGGAAGCAAGCCAGATCAGCGGTCTTAGCCAAATATGGACTTGTTTATCATCGAGAGCGCTCACCGTTGGGCTGGTGGAAGGCGGAAACCGGCGCCATCTTTAGGGCGCGGCACATCGCAACTCTCTACAGTCCTGGACTCGCTTTGTAGACCAGGCTGGCCTCGAACTCACAAAAATCCGCCTGCCTCTGCCTCCCAAGTGCTGGGATTAAAGGCGTGCGCCACCACCGCCCGGCGGGGATTAGGTTTTAACATAGAATTTGAGGGAAGAATGACTATATAAATGCAGAGCCTGCAGATGTCCATAGCTTTATTTATTAAAGTCCTGTGATAATTGAAGAAGTGTAGAAAAGGGGAAGGACAAGGGGGATGTGTGTGTTTGACTCAGATGACTACTCTTGCCTAGAAACTTTTGCTTCAGGAATTTCTACACACACAATGTGGCCCCCGCAGAACCTCCCCATACCCCAGATAGACCTGAATTCCAGTTCTGACTTTGTTTTATTAACTGATTACTTTGTCTTATTTTTCTCTTTAAAACATATCCTTATGGACCATTGTGAACATTAAATGAGAAGAGATGTGTGAGACACTGGCTCTTCGAATCAGAAGTTCTTTTTACTGTAATAGATTTGGGGGAAGGTTCTCAATTATCCAAAATTTAGGAGTTGGAGATACCTTTTAGGGCTTTTGTACATTTGCAAAGCTGAGTTTTGTTTGTGTTTTGTTTTTCCTCCTAGTGTTGGCTTTTGTGTTCCAAAATAGAGTTTCTGTCTGAAATATTTGAACTTAGGATTTTGTTTTTGCCAGAAATCTGTTCTTACTAACATGGAGAAGCTGGCCCACCCCTTTGAGTTATAATTGCATTTGAAAACTTTTGTCTCTGATGGGTTTAATTAATTAGTTTAAGGCTCTAGCTTTTAACAGTTGTTTATCTAGCAAGTGAAAGTGATGAAGATATTGGCCTAGGAGGCAGCCCCCTTTAGTTTTCCCTAGCATAGCAGTATTTTTTAGGTGCTATCTTTGTTTTCTGCTCCATGCTTTCCTGGATGCCCATCTCACCTAAAGGAAAAATAGAATACAAACCCCTGATCTTGTGGGGGTAGGATTGCTCACGCCTGTAATCTTAGCAATTGGGAAGTGGAGATAGGGAAATGAATTCAAGGCCAGCTTGGGCTATATGGAACTCTGTCTTTAAAAAGTGGGGGTAGAGAATGGAGGGGGAGAGGGAGAGAGGCTATCGAAGGGCAAAGGCAAAAACCCTAGACTTAGAGCCAGAGTACACCCCAAACCCTAGGGTAACCTTGCTTGTGCTATTTATGAACCATGGTATCCTGGCTAGGTTCTTCTCCATTCTTTGGCTCAGTAAGGGCATATCTGTAAAATTCCTGCTTAATATGACATTACAGATATCTCTTAATGGCACAAGTGACTGTTATATGACTTCTGCTCCCACCCCCCCATCCCTGTCCCACTGTTCACCTCTCCTTAGCTTATTGTTAAGCGAAAAACCTTTGGAGTTGCCAGTACCTTGCTCTTAGTTATACAATTTATAAGGCAAGGTCTGGTTGGTAGTGGGGAATAGCTTATGAAGTTAGGTAGTTTTTTGCTGAAAAGGATATTGATATTTTTAGGGTTCCCACTCTGAGCTACATGGAAACCTTGAAAAATCCAGAAAGAGGCTAGATGTGGTACATACTGTGACCTCAGCACTTGAGACACAGGGGGTCAGGAGTTTGAGGTCAGTCTACATAGCAAGTTCAGGGCCAGCCTTAGTAGCTACATGCTACTTTGTCTTTTAAAAAAAAGTGAGTGGGGGAGTGGATAAAGGGGGGGACCCACATAAAATAGGGGTGGTTATTGAGTTGTTGCAGTTGGTTTGTGAAGGTGGGGATTTGGACCAGACTTGAAAACCAGGCTTGGAAGCTAGGCAGTATGGCACACACCGGTAGTACCATTCAAGTGTTCTACAACTCTCTAGACCTGTGTTCTCTTGGGCTTAGGGAATCTACAGAGTAGCATACAGCCTGCATGCCAAAGCATCATACAAGACTTAAAAATCAACTGGGAGAGTATAAACTGGGAGTTTGGGTACCAGACCGGGAGCATGTTCCACAAAGCAACCACATGCATATACTTGCTGTGTCATCTCTAGAAATGAGAACAGAGTGACATGGTTGACTCCTCTTTGTATCCTAAGAATGTGCTTTAGTCTGATTACGACTGTAAGATTGTCCCACTAGTGGTGGTGTTAGAATATACAAACACATACAGTTATACTAATATTTGGTCTTGTAAAAGCCTCCACAGTTTGCAAAGTTCTTTTATACTTAAAGGATTGGCAAGGCCAAACTTGAAAAGACTGTTCTTCAGCAAACCAGTGAATGCTTCCTACTCAGTTGTGTTAGAGGCACCTAACAGTCTGAGGGACTCCATAACTAGCCTGTCCCTATCAGATAAATTGCAGAGCCAGCAGCCATTATATCTGATATATATATATATCACCTCTCCCTCCCCTTTTCTCAATCCACGTTCTCAGCCTGGTTGGCCTTCCTACAAGGTGGCATCTCTGGCCAAAATGTAGGGGCTGATAGGTTAATATAAGTTAGATTTAGTGAATACCTAAGTTTCTGATACAGTCTCTTAATTCGGGGCATGAAGATCAACTGCTGTGAGCAATTAGCTTATCAGCTTATGGATGAAGTCAGGTGAAATGAGGGGAGTCTCTTTGGACTGAAAAACAAGGTTGAAGCCAGGTGAAACAAGGAAAGACTTTATGACCTGGCATTGCTTTCAACTGCTAAGTGGGCAGAGCCCAAATTAAGCTGAAGCAGGTGGAACAAGGAGTGATCCTATTTAAGGACAAGTGGATGAGCCCAGAGCGGTGCGTGCTAAGGGCCCCCGATATGAGAGAGCTCCGAGAGTCCTGCTGGAGAAAGTTCTGGTAGACCAATAGCCAGATCTCCCTGAGGCAGAAGGAAGCTGGTGAGCAGAGAAAACCTCGGCAAGACAGCAAAAGGCCAAGGACTAAACCCTGTGGCTCAGCTTTTGCCTAGAGGGGTTTGACCTGTCCGAACAGTGGCCTGAACGGAACTGTGGCCAGCTTTAAAGACTGAGGCAGAACGGCAGAGTTGCTGATACGAAGGAAGTAAGGTGGCCTACAGACGCTGAGGTCTCCCGGAGAGAAGAAAGCCTCAAGCCTTATTTAAAGTGAGACTTCGATAGCCAATTTACCCTGACGAACCTGCGTCTGAGAGATCCAGAAAAAGGACTGCTAAGTGCGTTTAAGAGTCTACCCCCGAGACTGGTTTCCTGACGACTGAGGACCTGCCCCAGAGACTGTATCATTCTAAAAGGTTATGAAAGTAGTTGTTATGATTATCAATAGGTTTAGTGGATAGGTTAAAGGGGTTGTAGAAATTTATAGGATTAATAGTTAAGAAATTGTTGGTGTTTGTTATAAGTGAATTTAGTAATAAATAAGTGTTAAATAATAACTTAAAAGTTCGGTTACACCAAAACTTGATAGTTTTGAGCAGGATAAGTTACCTAGTGTCACACAGACACCTTGTAAAGTTTCTTATAAAGTTTCCCCTAGCAACGGCAAATTAGAGGAAGCCTGTTTTTCTTCTAAGAGGGCCTGGTGGCCTTAAAATAAATGATTCAACCATCACAGGGGCTGACTTTTGCATTTTGTATTGTAACCGCTTCTTCCTATTTGTGCCAGAAAAACAAGTTTAAAGCTTACATGTATGAAAAAGTGCTGAGTGTGCTGTTTACCCATAAAAGCCCTGCTTCCCCTGAGCTTGGTGCTGTCATTTAGATCAACTGTGTTAGTGACAGTGAGAGTCCCCACTTGAGATTGCAGTGAAGACCCTTGTGTGCATTGGAATTGGCTCCTTGGTGGTCTTTGGGGTCCTTGCAATCTGGGCATAGCAGCCAACAGGATATAACATTTTTAAAAGTCAGGCATAGGGGCATGTATTATAATCTCAGTACTGGGGAAGGCAGAATTAGGCTTTCTGGGTAGTAGTGTTGACCTATTGAGTGAAGTTTAGGACAGTGAAAAACTGTCACAAGACAAAACAACAAACAGGTGGACTGCACCTGAAGAATGATACCTAAGTTTGTCTACTGACCTGCATATGTACATGTATATATGTGTGCAAGAGTAGCTCCAAACTCATCTCTAAGCTGAATAGATTTTGAATCAGCATTAAGTGGATAACATATAAAGTATTAAAGACCATTTTAAGGTAAATTATCTTAACTATTTAAATTGGCTTTTACCTCTTGGAAGCAGAGTGATGAAGTGGACAGAAATGAGCTTTAAATAAGTTTAAATGCCTCTTATTAGCAAGATAATAATCTTAACAGAAAATGTTTTTTATCAGCATCTCAGTTTCTGTTAAACTGTTTTCACCTATGAATATATGGGAACATTCAGTATTATACGCTGCTACCCTTAACCTACAATGAGTACCTGGTAAGGGCTGTGAAAACACACCTTTTGCAGAGTGACTGATATGGTAAAGACTTTACTATCATAATAGGGGACTGTTCTCTAGCCAGCATCCCCTGAAATTACTATGTGTCCTTTTTGCTATAGTTCCTACATTAAAGGAACAAAAAAAAAAGGGGGGTAGAAAGTTATTAAATTTAGTTTTTAAGTGGGGTAACATTTGAAATAAATATTTTTAAAGGTATGTGGTTAAAAAGAATTGGAGTCAAGCAGATTGGTGAATCCCAGCCTTACTGTTGACTAGAATTGTGACCTTCCAGTGTTTGTTTTTCCCATGTGTAGTATCATGTGAGTATTACGTATGGGAACATTGTAAAGCACCTAGTATAAGATTAGCAGCCATTAAGTGGCAATTCTTGATAATGTAACAAGCAAACAGGATGTGTAGGATAAGGGAGGATGGATACCATAGAGATGAGAATGCATAGAAAGCCAAGGAGTGGGGCTGGAGAGATGGCTCAGCAATTAAGAGCACTGACTGCTCTTCCAAAGGACCCGGGTTCAAATCCAAGCACTCACATGGCAGTTCACAACTGTAATTGCTGGGCGTGGTAGTGCGCAGCTTTAATCTCAGCACTTGGGAGGCAGGCAGAGGCCAGCCTGGTCTACAGAATGAGTGGAGGACAGCCAATGATGCATAGAGAAACCCTGTCTCAAAAAACAAAACAAAACAAAAAAAGAAATGGTTCTGAAAGGCAAGGAGCAATGCAGATTACTGAGAATATGGGTCCTGAATGTTCCCCAAGTCTAGCCTAGGAACCCAGTTTCACATTGGCACTTTCTTTTCAGGTAGACACCATGTCCTTGAAGATCCAGACCAGCAATGTGACCAATAAGAATGACCCCAAGTCCATCAACTCTCGGGTCTTCATTGGAAACCTAAACACAGCTGTGGTAAAGAAGTCAGATGTGGAGACCATCTTTTCCAAGTACGGCCGTGTGGCCGGCTGTTCTGTGCACAAAGGCTATGCCTTTGTCCAGTATGCCAATGAGCGCCATGCCCGGGCAGCTGTGCTGGGAGAGAATGGGCGGGTGCTGGCTGGACAGACCCTGGGTAAGCTAAGACATCTTTGTGTGCTCTTGAGTAGCAGCTGTCAGGACTTACAACTTCAACAGATAGAAATTACATTTGGAATGTAAATTAGGTAATTCTTAAATGAGTGCCTATAGGGGATTGTTATAGAAGCTCCTGTCCTTGCTTTCTAAATGCTTCCCCCCACCCCCTTTAAATTGTATTTCTGAGCATGATGGCACAAGCCTTTAATCCCAGCACTTGGGAGGCAGAGGCAAGTGGATCTCTGAATTCCAGGTCAGCCAGTACTACATCGGGACCTGTTTCAAAAGAAAAAAAAGTGTGTGTTTGTGTGTGTCTGTATGTATGTCTGTACAAGTGTATGTGTGAACCAGGATTCCTGTGTGGAGGTCAGAGGACAACTTTATGGAGTTGGTTTTCTCTTTTCCACTTTTATGTGGATTCAAGAATTTGGTCATCAGGCTTACTAACTAAACATTTCCCACTGGCCTCTTTTTATTCTTATACTTAAAATTATTTTTCATATAATTTTGAATATTATTTCCAGTTCCTTCCATATCTTACCCATCTATCCATCTTTTTCCCCTCCTTCTTTCTCTCAAAAAAGAAATGGATAAAAAGGAAAATAAAATAAAAAATCAGAGAGACAAAAATGCCAAGCAAAATGAAACAAAAACCCCCTCCCCCCCCAAAAAAAAAAACCAAAACAAAAAGTCATGGATTTAGTTTTGTGTTGGCTAATTGTCCTTGGACATAGGCCTACCCTGTTATATAGTTGATAGAGCTACTGACACCACATTGGAGAAAACTGATTTTCCCATGTGCCAGCAAGTATCAATTGCAGGTAGCTTCTGGTTTAGGGGTAGGACCCTTTAGTGCTGCAACCCAGTTGGGTTTGAACCTGTGTAGGTCCTATTTGAGTTCATATGTGCATTAGTCCTGCTCTGTCTGGAAGGCACTGTTTCTTTATAGCCATCTATCACCTCTGACTCTTAAAATCTTTTCTGCCTTCTCTTCTGCATAGATTCCTGTGCCTTGAGGGGAGTGGTTTGATGAGACATCATCCCATTTAGAACTGAGTGCTGCCAAGTCTAATATTGTCCATTTGTGGGTCTCTGTGTTAATTTGTATCTATTGCAAGAAGATTCTCCTGGGTTGAGCAATGCACTCACTGATCTTCCCTCATAGTTTCTTAATAACAAGCTTTATGGTTTCAGTTAAATTCTAGATTCTCCATAAGGGAACAAAATGGACGAGTATAGCCTGTTACCCCAGTCTATAGAAGATGTAGGTCAGAACCCTTTCTGAAAGCGATGAGGAGCTATGAACACAAGAACTAAAGGGAAGATGGGTACTCTTGGCATTATTGATTATATACATACGAAATAACTGTGTTGATGTCTAGAGTGTTGTGTGTGTATGCTCACATATTTTGTATGTGTATTAGAAGGAATATCTGTATGTATTAGTGACTGAGGTATGCAGATGTGATTGAATATATATTGAATATATGAGCACATACTTTTGCATGTGTGTGAGAATATTCATGAGTGTGGAAACAGATGTGCTTATATATTTTTTTTACTATTTCTTGATCTTACAGGCTAAGCACTATGCTAGGCCTAGAGATGTTTAGTGTAATGCCCATGAGTATCCATTGGCTTCTTTAACTATAGGCAGTCTGACTGTATTTGAGTATAGATGTTATCTATGTATATAACTTTCTTACCTGGACGTGTGTGTGTGTGTGTGTGGTCATATATACCTGATTTATATGAACCTAATTGAAAATGTGTATTCATGTGGCATATATGGTATGTGAAGACTTATACTGTGTCTTAATGTGTGTGAATATGCAACCAGGCATATCCATTTGGTGTCTGGATATTCTGATATTTAGAAATTAAATGTACCAACCTTTGGCTACCAGTTCCCTGTGTGCACTGTAAATACCTGGAGGCCTGGTGGTGATATGTGGGCATGTCCCTGTCATGTCAGTGTCCCAACTCTGTCTCTTTTCTCCACACAGACATCAACATGGCTGGAGAGCCCAAGCCTAATAGACCCAAGGGGCTAAAGAGAGCAGCAACTGCCATATACAGGTGGGGCTCTATGTCTATTTTTTGTATGTGTGGGATAGGTCCCTCTTTGCACAGGGGGAGTAAATGCTTATAGTGACAGTGTGCTGAGCTTAGAATTTAGGAAGACATTTGGAGATGAGGACCTGTGGAGAAGTGGGCTGAGTGGCCATCTCCCTTTGTTTTCCCAGTGGCTTCAGCTTTGACTATGATTACTACCAAGACTACTTCTATGCCAGGTGAGCAGGGAAGGGGCATGTCCAGGTATTAAACAGCCAAACTGGAGGAGTCTTGAGACATTGCTGATATAGCTCACAAAGTCCTCCAACTGGGAATTGAAGCAAAGAAGTGTGAATGAGTCTTTGCTTCAAGGTTGCTTCACAAGTCATTGACAGAGCTAGTATAGGGTCTCATTTTGTAAGTGCCAGGCCAGAGCTTTGACTATCATACCAAGCTCTCACACCCGGATTGCCTTGTAGTGTAGGGATGTGTACAGCTAAGGGATGAACAGTCAGGGCAGTTGGAATTGAAAACCAGGCATAGTGCCCTCACAGGCAGTTCTTGAGCCCTTAACTCTTTTTAGTCTCTGCCTCTGTAAGGTGCTCACCCAGTCAAAAAGGAAGCCTACAGAAAGTTTAGTCTGACTTTATGTCTAAGAGGTCATCGGTTATTGGAGGCCTGAATTAGTCCGTGATGGGTTGCCTTCTAGCCCCAATCCTACCTAGACTTCGACCTTGAAGCTATGGGCTCTCTCTATTCTAGTGGCCCCAGCCACATTTGTTTGTTAAGAACAGTTTTCAAACTCTATCCTCCTACATCTGCCTGTTGAGTGCAGGATTGCAAGACTAACCAACCGCAAGACCAACTCCTGGCTGTTTGGTTGACTAGACAACGTTGTGGTAAAGATCGGGCCAAAACCTCCCCTTCCCTCTCCCCCAGACTGCCCAAGGAAAACAACTTTCGAAACCATTTTCTCTGCTATGAATGTTTTTAGGAAATCTGGTACAATGGAAAGTGCCAGAACCTGGAAGTGAGACTTGTATGCTAATCTGAGCTCTGCCACTGAATGGATTATCTGGTTTTTGGCAAATTCCCATACTACTAGTTAGTGAGATGGGTTTACGGCAGGTTTTCTCTCAGGGCTCCTATTATCTCTGAGATTCTATGGTTCAGTGATTTTTGATCAAGGCCAAAGCCATCACCTTCCCTCGTGGGTCAGGTCAAATGCAGGATCTGGGATTGGATTCATTCCCAGAGACCCTTATCACCAGCTGCTACCAGCCACAGGACTCTGAACAAGAGCACCAAAAAATCGGACCTTGAGTTTCCTGGTGATGGCAGATACCATGTATGACTTGCCCAGAAAGTAGTTACAGAGTATATACCCCTGACCAAGGCTGTGTTCCCTTCAGAACCACAGTGATTCTTCAGGAAAAGAAGCCTTTCTGGAGAGGGCCAGGTTATGACATTAGAATGACAGGTTATCCTGTCTGGGAGCTTTGGGTCTCATTTAGTTGCCCACCCTTAAAATGCTGTTGAAGAAAAAAAGGGCTTAGTCAGTTCCCTGGTACCCTGGATCTCACTTGTTGTACCTCTCAAGTGTTTACCCAGGTTCTCATGTTCTACCAGTGAATTCAGATAGCCATCCTCATTAAGTAAATGGGAAAACCAACATTGAAGGGCTAGCCACCTATTTTCTTTTTTTTTGTTGTTGTTGTTTTTTCGAGATAAAGTTTCTATGTGTAGCCATGGCTTTTCTGGGCTCACTTTCTAGACCAGGCTGGCTTTGAACTCACCGAGATCCACCTGCTCCTATCACCCAAGTACTGAGATTAAAGGTGTGTGCCACCACTCCTGCCTGTTGGCCACCTATTTTCAAGCTTCTGTTTCCAGGTGGAGATTTATGCTGCTTTGAGATTTACAAAGTCTGATCAGAGGTTGGGGTGGCATTTATCTGAGTTGAAGATAGGACTCAGAAAGGAAAGGCTCCTTTTCTGAGACTGGGGTGTTTGTTTCTATACTTCTCCTCCTGGCCTGACTGGGGGTAAGGTGTGGAAATAGTAAGGATTTCATCAGCTTTTAGGATCCAGAAAGCCCTTTTCACACCAGGACTTGTTGGAAGCAGATCCTTCCTCCCCAGCCCCTTACAGGCCACACAGGTAAAGCTTGTGTTGCGGTGCCTCCTGGTGGTCACAGGCTGTGCTGCAGCCTCTGGTCTATTTACTTTCACAGGCTGTTTGATTATCGAGGCCGCCTTTCTCCAGTGCCTGTGCCCAGGGCAGTTCCAGTGAAGAGACCTCGTGTCACGGTTCCTTTGGTTCGCCGTGTCAAAACTACAATACCTGTCAAGCTTTTTGCCCGTTCCACAGCTATCACTACTGGCTCAGCAAAAATCAAGTGTGAGTGACCTCCATCTTTCTGTTTTTATCTATCTATCTATCTATCTATCTATCTATCTATCTATCTATCTAT
>CAJQZJ010027415.1:5120277-5180070 GCA_907164525.1 Lophiomys imhausi | reverse complement strand
TATCTATCTATCTATCTATCTATCTATCTATCTATCTATCTATCTATCTATTTATTTATTTAGTTTTTGTTTTTTTTTGTTTTTTCGAGACAGGGTTTCTCTGTGTAGCCCTGGCTGTCCTGGACTCCCTTTGTAGACCAGGCTGGCCTCGAACTCACAAAGATCCGCCTGCCTCTGCCTCCCAAGTGCTGGGATTAAAGGCGTGCGCCACCACCGCCCGGCTTTGTTTTTATTTATTTTTAAACGGGGTCTCACTGTGTATCTATGGCTGGCCAGGAACTCACTATGTAAACCAGACACACCTAAAATTCGTAGAGATTCTTCTGCTGTTTAATCTTTCTAGATCAGTGGTTCTCAACCTGTGGGTTGTTGACACGTTTGGGTGTCACATATCAGATATTTACATTACAATTCATAACAGTAGCAAAATTAGTTATGAAGTAACAATGAAGTAATTTTATGGTTGAGGTCACCACAACATGAAGAACTGTTTTAAAAGGTCACAGATTTAGGTAAGTTAAGAACCACTGTTCTAGATGGCTTGCTTTTATAAGAATTCCATTTTTTAACAATTGATTTTTTTTTTTAATTTTTAAATTTTAACCTTTACTTTTATGTGTATGGGTGTTCTGCCTGCATGCATGTCTCTGTACCATTTATATGCAGTGCCTGTGGAGCCCAGAAGCAGGTGATGGACCCCCCTGGGAGTAGAGTTGCAGACAGCTGGGAATCAAACTCGGGTAGCCAGTGCTGTTAACCACTGAACCATCTCTCCAGCCCCTAGAATCATACTTTCTCTTGTTTTTTGAGACAGAGTTTCTCTGTGTAGCCCTGGCTGTCCTTGAACTTGCTCTGTAGACCAGGCTGGCCTTGAACTCACAGAGATCCACCTGCCTCTGCCTCCCAAGTGCTGGGATTAAAGGCATGGGCCACCAACTGCCCGTTGAATCATGCTTTGTTTGCACTGAAAAATAAAGGAACGGGCTGGAGAGATGGCTCAGTGGTTAAGAGCACTGGCTGCTCTTCCAAAGGACCCAGGTTCAACAGCACCCACATGGCAGTTCACAGCTGTCTGTAATTGCTGGGAGTGGTGGCACATGCCTTTAATCCCAGCACTTGGGAGGCAGAGGCAGGCGGATCTCTGTGAATTAAAGGCTAGCCTGGTCTACAAAGTGAGTCCAGAGTTACACAGAGAAGCCCTGTCTCAAAAACAAAACAAAACAAAAAACCCCAAATAAATAAAGGGACAAATCTACAGTTGAAGTTATTTCAGGGGAAAAAAATTCAGTGCTGTGGTGTGACACCCACTGAGGAAATAGCAGTGGTTTTTCTCTAAGAAGGGTAAGTCAGGTTTATTCCGGTCTCTGTATACTTCAGTCAGGCACCCAGGAAATCTAATTGCAGAAGACCCATTTGTATACCTTTAAAAGCAGACCCCAACTTGTAACACAGCTAAGACGTGTGTCATTACTTAGGTGTTCAGAGGAACACCTACCTTGTTTTTCTTTTGTTCTTTTTGAGACAGGATATCATGATTTAAACCAGGTTAACTTGAACTAACAATCCTCCTTAGCTTCCCAGATGCTGTGATTACAGATGTGTAGCACACATGACCCAGACTTATATTCCTATTTATCTGCAGTCCCTATAGGATTGAGAGGTCTCAAATGGTCAGGTTCTTATGTATGGGCTTGGCACCCTAGAAATGACCTGTTTTCTGAAGAAGAGATCTTTTCCCTGGGGAGGAAAAAAAAAAAACAAAAAAGAATTGTCTTCCTAGTTGACAGAATAAGACTGGTTTTGTTTGCATCATGCCACTAAGTGATAATCCCATCTCCTCTCCACTCCTAGTAAAGAGCAGTGAGCTACAAACCATCAAAACAGAGCTGACACAGATCAAGTCCAACATCGATGCCCTGTTGGGTCGCTTGGAACAGATTGCTGAGGAACAAAAAGCCAACCCAGGTCAGCTTTGAGGGCAGCCCTTGGGAAGACAGTGCCCAGGGGTACTGAGATCCTGTGCATTGGGACCTGCTGACAGTGGCCAGCTTTCACTTAGGTGTGCTGAGTGGCTGCTCTGGCTGAATTCTGGTCCCTTTCCCACTTCTTTATCCTTCAAGATGGCAAGAAGAAGGGTGACAGCAGCAGTGGCGGAGGAGGGGGGCAGCAGTGGTGGAGGCAGCAGTGGTGGCAGTGGCAATGTTGGTGGTGGTGGCGGCAGCAGTGCCATCGCCAGTGGTGGCAGTGGGACCTGCAGTAGCAGCAGCCGGCTACCAGCCCCCCAAGAAGACATGGCTTCTGAGGCAGGCACACCCCAAGGAGAAGTCCAAACTCGAGATGACGGTGATGAGGAAGGACTACTAACACATAGTGAGGAGGAGCTGGTAAGGAGCCCAGCTAGTTGTGTGACTTGGAAGGGCTGGATTGTCAAAAGGGTCACAGAATGGAAGGACCAGAACTGGCTGTTCCCCTAGGAGCTCCCTCCTTTCAGCTTTTCAGAGCTTCAATCCTCTGAGGAATAAAAAGGGAAGAATGAGCGGTGTGTGCTGTGTGTCTGTCTGTGTGTTTCCCTGTTTGATTGCTGGTCAGAAGTCCCACTGGGGCAGACCTCAGCAAAGCCCAAGGCCTGATCTCCCTTCTCCAGAGGAGGAGACCTAAGAGTCACATGATACACACACCCTCTCAGGGTTGGAGGTTAACAAGGGAAGCCATGGGAAGATGGAAATTTTAATTCCACATGAGAATTTTCTAAAAGCTATTGCTTTTCAAGCTTGTGGGGGGCTGTTTCTTAAAGGAGCAAACTCCTGTATATACTGGAATTATTCAGAGTAAAGTTAGAAGCCATGACGGGTCCTAAATGAATGAAAAGGTCTGATTCATAAATATCAAAATGCATGCTACAATGTATTTGCTACTTGTGTAGTGAACACTGAGTGGACTGTCACACTGTGTAACTTAAACCTTAACAGTAACCCTGAACTACACATTAGATTAGAATGGCCACATTTACCCTGGGAAGAAGCTAAAGTTCAGGGTTACCAGGCACCTTGCAAGTTACAACAAAGCCTATCTTTTTTATTTTTTTAAGATTTATTTATGTATATGAGTGTTCTGTCTTCCTGTATATCTTCATGTCAGAAGAGGGCATCAGATCCCATTGATAGGTGGTTGTGAGCCACCGAGTGGCTGCTGGAAATTGAACTCAGGACCTCTGGAAGAATAACCAGTGCTCTTAAACCACTGAGCCATGTGTCCAGCCCAACAAAGCCTATCTTGAAACCTAAAACTTGACTGGGTCTGGAGCTTTTTTAATCACTCCTGGGCTCCAATATGAGGATAGACTTGACTGTGGTAGACATAAATCCTACTTATGTCCAGCTTCTTTCTCTTCTTTCTTTTAAAACCTAGCCTAGTACTTCAGCTTATTCTCTTAGGCATGGTACTCTGTGAAAGTTCTAAAGAATGTCTAAAAAGTACCCTGAAGTTGGGTAGCCCACTGATCCATGACTTTGAGCTCACTGTAGTCCAGTCTTACCATGCATAGAAATGTGTCCTTCTTAACACCAGCAGATCTCATGGCTGGTCCCTCCCTTTTTCCTGTGGGATCTTGAAATGACCCACTCAGGATCCTAAGCCACATTTATTTGTTCATTTCCTTTAGTTGGACCTCCTTTCCAACTGTCTTTCAGGTAGTGCTCTGAGCCACAGGACCTTCCTGAACAGATAGCTTAGGATAAAACCTGGGGTCTACAGTGAGTGATGTGTGCTTGTCTTCTCAGGAACACAGCCAGGACACAGATGCAGAAGATGGAGCCTTGCAGTAAAAAGGTATGGGGGGAGAGGTGGATAGGGAGCAGAGAAAAGCATTGAAGTGGAGACTGCAGCTTCTTCCCTGACATGGTTCTAGAAGGCCATGCTGTGCCAAGGCTGAAGGTCCTTACATGAAGCCTTACTCCTGTGCCCATGCATATCAGAGACACCTAGAAAGGGTTCCCTTTTGAGCAGGAAGACTATAGAGGAAAACTGTGGGCTGGGGGTGGTGGAAGAAATGTTGTGCAGCTTAGTCTGCTGAGAAGCATTCTATAAGGAGAGAACAGACAGCATTTACTGGAGCATTGTGATAGTCTTCAGGGTGCAATAAGGACAAGAGCTGCCTGTTCTGTAGCGTAGCCCTGCAGAGTAGGGGAAAGGTGCCACTCATCTTCGGAGGGGCTGACTGGGAAGTGTCTCATGAGCTCATGTGGGGTTAGGGGTTTAACGGATTGTGTGTATATAACAGAAATGGAAATGCAGACATTGGAGAATAGAATGAAATACCAGCATATCCCAAGAAATTCCAGTGAAACTGAACTTGGTAACATGCAGCCCCAAAGCCTCCACTGTGGCCACTGTCTGTTATTCCTGTACTGCCTATCCTAGAGGTTTACAATTGACAGGTGCCTCAATAGGATCACACATTTGTAATATAGGATCTCTACCAGTAAGAACTTCCAGATTAGTTCAGAAAATTCCTCATGCAAGTCTTTCCTCTTAGAACTTCATTAATTTATTTTTACCCAGAAAGCTGTTTATTATATATTGTGAAGGTATTGAGGCTCAGATGGGGAGATAGTGGCTCAGGGCAGGGTTTGAGCCTTTGCCATGATAAATTATATGGTCAGGAAACTGGGCAGCTAGTTCATCCTTTTTTTTTTTTCCTTATCCCCTATGATCAGAGTTTCTTTCTCTCGGCCTTAGTTTGCTTTTTTCCTTTTTGGGTTAACAGGAGCAATGGCCACCAGCAGAAGGAGATCACTGTGTCAGGCCTCAAGCCAGGCACCCATCTCTGGATGCCAGTCTGTAGAGGGTACCAGAGGAAAGCTGGCAGCAGGCACTCCTGTCCCCATGCATCCCAGCCAGTGAGTGCTACATCCTTTGCAAGTGGACTTACTGGCCTACCCTTACCCCATGCACTCTTCCTGTCTGCACCACCTGGGCCAAGGAGCAGAATATACTCTACCCTTCTTCCCCAGGACATTCCCAGGCTTGGAGTTTTTCTATAGGTTTGAAAGTAAGGGGAGGGGGTTGGGATGGATGGGGGGAACCTGACAATAAAGAAATTGGATCCAAATATGCTCTGAGATGGAATGGTTTGCTTGTTTATTTGGGTGGTTGCTTTTGTACATTTATTGTTGTTACGTGTATGGTGTGGAGGTAGACGTGTGTGTCACATTTGTTGAGGTCAAAGGACATCTCTGGAAACAGTTTGCTCTTTCCACCTTTATTTGGGCTTTGAGGATTGTCAGTCTTGCATAGGAAACACTTTATTCACTGAGCCTTCTCACAGCCTCTATTTCTATGATAAAACACTATGACGGAAAGCAACGCAGAGGAAAGGGTTAATTTTATCTACCAGGTAACAGTCTATCGCTGGGGGAAGGCAGGGCAGGAACCATGGCATAGGCCATGGAGGAGAGCTGCTTACAAGTTTGCTTCTCATGGCTTGCTCCTCTTGCTTTCTTAATAGTCCCCACAAATGGAGCTGGATCTGGATCCTCAGTTACAGCCAAAACCCCTTTAAGCTGTGCATTCTATGAGTATCCTTCATTGAAACTCCAGAGTTATTTCTAATTTCATACTATTAAAAACTAGATTTTTATTGGACTTTTATACAGTTTGTTATAGCCATTAAAAAACAAAACCTCATGTATTTCCAATTTTTTGAGGGTTTAGATAAGACAAATCTGAAAGACAAAATTAAATATTTTAGCTAAAAAGCTGCAAAACCCAGTAAAGTTTAATTTTTTAAATTTATGTATGGGTGTTTTGCCTGCAGTTAGATACATCTATTACACTTTTGTGCCTAGTGCCCATGGAGGGAGTTGGATCCCCCGGAAATGGAATAAACATGGTTTTGAGCCACCAAGTGGGTGCTGGGAACCAAACCTGGGTCCTCTGGAATAGCAGCCAGTGCTCTTAACTGTTGAGCCATCTTTCCAGCCTCACCTAAAGCAGTTCTTAAGTGGACAACTTTATTAAACCTGAGAGTATACAAAGTCTTGAAAATTTATCGTATTCCAAGAATTTGGAGTAACATACTCCTTAGCAAGAGTCCCCATGGACCAAACCATCTGAATTAAGCAGATCAAAAAGCTACATGTAGTCCATTAATTTTCATAGTAGTCCCTGCAGTATACCAGTATAAATAAAGTGTTGACCACCTGCATAGATTTTTCTCCTGATTCAATCAGACTGTTCTGTTATCAAGCTGAGGGTATATCTCAGTAGGAGAGCATAAATGCTCTAAATATTCCACTTATTGAGACAAGGTCTTTGTAGCCCTAGTTGGCATGGAACTTGCTATGTAGATCAGGATAGCCTCCAACTCAACCTGCTGAGTACTGGGATCATAGGCTTGTGCCATAATACCTGGCATAGGATCTTACTAATCGATACCTAGGCTGGCTATGAGCTCTTAATTCTACTGCCTAGGCCTCCCAAAAGCTGGGGGTTACAATTGTGATACCACACAAAGCTTTGCTGTTCACAAGTCCCCTCCATTATGAAGTTGAAAATTGTGGTTCAAGTCACCAGCAGATACCAACCAGTTAAACTGTACCAAGAGGGGTCCCACGAAGAAAAGAACTGGACAGAACATACAACACACAAACACAATGGAGCACTAGTTACACAAGAGGCACTGATCCTTGCTTTATTCATGAAGTTAGTTATAGCCAACATTGGGAATTATGGGCAGAGGTTCCAAAAAAGAAAGAAAAAATTGCAGTCATAAACAGTAATGTTCACACGGCAGTGAGTGGTAGTGGCAGGTCAGCCAATGTATGGCCCATCTTTTGACCTACCTGGTTGAGGAAATGTTCCCTCTACCAACTTCACAGCCAGTTACTTGGCCACACCTGACCTATACTTGAAAATTCAGGGTCACAGTGATTAAAAACAGCATAGTCAAGACATCAGGGCTGAATGACTGTTCTTGGTCCATTTAGCAAGATTAACAGTCTGGTGGCAGGAATGGGAAGCACTGTGTATGTCTTTATCCTGGTGGTTACAAGTAAGGCAGATTACAGCACAGACCCACAAGATGGACCCTCCTGTACACCAGTGGTGAACACCTTGATAGCTCAGTCTTCAGGAAGTGGAGCTGGAGCAAGACCACACGCAGCAGCATCTCTTGGTTTCTCAGTCACATTCAAGTTAGTTTAGTACAGAAAAGCATTTCTGGGGGGTAGGGGGTGCCTTTTACTTCTCCAGCCTGTGTTGGAGAAGCTTCCTTAGGTGCTGCTGTTTAGACCTAAGAAGACTTCTCTGTACTATACACATGCTTCCTCAAAAATGAAGAGGCCTAAACTAGCCTAGCCTAGGTAAGTCATGTATAGGTTGGTTATATAGGCCTGTAACAGAATTCCAAGGAGGGGGAATCTAGCACCTGGTAGTTTCATGAGGGAAATGAGGAATTGGCTGTGTGGTAGTAGCAACAATCCTCACAAAAGGATAGAATTAAAACCTTCCCTTCAATCATTGACTAGACACTAAAAACAGTCTCCTGTTTTTAAGTTCCAACCAACCACTCTCAAGAGAAGTATCTATTCTACCCATGTAGCTCAGAAGTTGAAAGGCAAAATGGCTCCCCAGCTCTAATGTCTGCCAATATTTAGTTTCTGAGGACAAAGAGAACTTGCCAAAGCCCAGGAATCAAGTTTGTTTTGGTTTTCCTAAGTTTAATGAACATTTTATTGTAGAAAAGAAAACCAAAGGACAGATCAAATTGAAAGAATTACTGTTATAATAACTTTAATTTATCTTGCATTTTACAGAAGTCTATGAACGATTTTAAAAAGTACCTCCTTACCCCATCAAGTTTCTGACAGTTCTTAAAGTAGGCAACAAGTATGTCAACAGCTTGAGTATCAGCATCTTGCAAGGATTTCAGATCAAACACTCCCCAAAGAACTTGGCAGCTTTTCCATCTTGTTTTTAAATCCATTCTGATGGTAAACTGTCCAGCCAAATCTCCACCACATTTTGGAAAAACCAATGGTGATTAGCAAGTTAGTTAGCTTTGGCACGGAGCTGTGCTCGCTTGCCTGTGACAGCCTGGAATCCAGTTTTGATACTGGCAACAGAGCATCGAGAGTGACAAGTTTCACACTGTAAGAAATAGAGTCGGGTGTCCTTCTGTAGGATTGTGTCCGGTGATCGGCATGTGTGACAAGTGACATATTCCTCTGCAGGAAAAGTAACACAGCATTATCTGCTAGACACAGTAAAAGCAGAGCTTCCTGCGTGCCCACAGAATATGTATCTGCTCATAAGCCAAAGCTCAGAGGACAGTTTACTCACCACATCCAGATGGGGAAGCCTAGTTGAACATATCTGTTCTATGCGTAAGAAGATATAGGCTAAGTTGTCTATAAACACCTTTGGCAATAAAATATGGGTTGAAAAGACTTCAAATGCCCCAGTTAAAGGGAAGTTTGCCAGATGCCTATTGGTGTCATCTATGGATGGTACCTTTTATCCTAAGGGGGAACAGGCAAGACATGCCAACTTTTAAATGATTGGTTAACAAAGGGGGTCTCAGATAGGCCAAGCCAGAACCAGAAGCAGGTTTTTCTGACTTGGTCTTTAGTCCCAGAATCAGCCAGCAGAGGCCACATCACCTAACCTTTCTACCTCTCCCCTCATTATCACTTCCCATCTTCCTTTTTTTTTGAGGCAGGGTAGTTCTCTGTGTAGCTCTGGCTGTCCTGGAACTCACTTTGTAGACCAGGCTGACCTCAAACTCAGAGATCCACCTGCTTCTGGTTCTCAAGTGCTGGGACCAAAAGTATCACCACACCCAGCCCTATTTTCCCTCTTTTTTTAAGGCTTGCTTTCCCAAGTTTGTTACAAATGGGTCTCCTGAAAACGCCACAGCCAAATATTTCAAAATGATGTGATAAAAATCAATTATATACTTACTGATATATCTTCTCAAGACATTTTCTATCTGTTTCTGTTGGAATCTTCCTTTGATTACAAGTTGGTTATTACCGTCTATAGAACCACTATGAAAGAAAACAAAAATACCCATTATTTTTGCTTGCTTAACTGGGGGATCCAAATTCCAGCTCCTTCATACTTAAGAACTTAAAATATATTTGATAGTATAGGATAACTTCTAGGATCAATGTGTTACTATCTGGTTCCTCATATTTTATTTCTATTTTTTGGCAGGAACTTATGTGTCCCAGGCTGGTCCTGAACTCCTGACCCTCCTGCCCAGCCTTCCAGGTACTAACATTACAAAAATATACCACTGTACTTGTCCTCAAAAAAAATTTTTTTTAAGAGTTTCTTTTGCAAACATTTTATTCTTAAGTGTGCATGTATGTCTTTGTAGAGGTATGTGGATGTGAGTGCTGGTGTTCCTGTGGAAGCTAGAAGTGCTGGATCTCTTGGAATTGGAGTTATAGGTGGCTGTGAACCACCCAACATGAGTGTTAGAAACCTAACTCCAGTCTTCTGCAAGAGCAGTATCTGCTCTTAACTGCTGAGTCACCACTCCAGCCCCTCAAAATTGTTTTTTTTTTTTTCTTTTTTGATGGTTTCTTTATGTAGCCTGGCTGTCCTAGAACTCACTCTATTGACCAGGCTGGCCTCAGAGATCCACCTGCCTCTGCCTCCTGAGTGCTAGGATTAAAAGTGTACACTACCACTGCTGAGCTCCTCAAACTTATTTTTAATGACTTACTCATATTTCCTAATACTACCAACTTCAGCTATCTCCAGCAACAATCAGATCTGTAACTGACTTTTATGTCCAAAACAAACTGATCCCTTAATTTGGTTTGATTGCCTGTTCAACCAACAAAGAAAAAGAAGCTTTTACTGAATGTACAGCAATTACAAATATGAAGGAGGTATAAACATAAAAAGGCTGTATGTTATTTTTAAATTTCTGAAACCAAGCATGGTAGTACTCCCAGCATGTGAGAGGCAGAAACAGGAGGATTGCCAAGTTTAAGGCAAGACTAGATTACATATTGAGACTATTGAGACCACATCTCAAAACTTCAATATATAAATAATCTGAAGTCAGATAGAGTGGTGTGAACCATTAATCTAGCTTATCAGGTAGCTTAATTAAGCAAGAGGATCAATATGTGAGCTTAGGAACTCAGATCCAGATCGACATCACAAAATAAAGTAAATCAAAGCACATAGGATATACTTATACTAAAGTTGTGAGTTGTATGTCAAGAAAGCTGTTACAAGAAAAATTACAATTGAAATCCCATACTATAAGTTGTCAATGATAAACTTAATGATTAGAAGTGGCTGACAAACACTTGAGAAAGTAAAAACCCATGTTAGACATTATTGTCTATTAAAAATGATATATCATTGCCGGGCGTGGTGGCGCACGCCTTTAATCCCAGCACTTGGGAGGCAGAGGCAGGTGGATCTCTGAGTTCGAGGCCAGCCTGGTCTACAAAGCAAGTCCAGGACAGCCAGGGCTGTTACACAGAGAAACCATGTCTCGAAAAACCAAAAAAAAAAAAAAAAGATATATCACAAAGTAAAATAAATTAAGTCTAGAGGAGTTTATTATTTGTTGCTATCTTAACATGAAGCACTTTTTCAGGAACTGTGATTTTTCTTTGAGGATTTTATTATCACATAACATGAATTGTAGCCCTTGATCCCTACCTAGACTACCCTAATTCCAAAGTAGGGCAATTTTCACTGTCAGAAAAAAAAAGGAAATTTTGCACCAACTTGGAAATATTTAACCCACTGACCATAAAATTCACTAGTTACAACTTCTTAGAATTTATCCCACCTCTACAAAAAGTGCAGGTTACTCCGAGTAGAAAAACACATGGTTATGGTAACCATGTTGACCATGGTCAAGCATATTACTTGTTAAGATCACAGCCACGTACAACAAAATCCAACTTGAGCTTCAAAACAGTAGGAAAAGCAAAGAACACTGTAATTATCTCTGCACTTCAGCTGAGACACAAGTATTAAGTATTACCCTATGATCTAAAGGTCCAGTCCAGAGCAGGCAGACTTGCATTTGCAGTCTGACTGTGCTAACCATGTGACCTGCAATTCTTACCAAACCGGTTATCAAATTTGACCAAAGTGTTATTTTCTGCTTCACAGAACTGTATAAAATAGTATCTATAACAAGCAGCACTTGACATGTGCTTTGCACTATCTAAATTAGATGTCACTGTTGTAACCCAAATCTACATGATTTAAAGAGACTGTGGTAAAACATGTTTGCTGTCATGAGCTTCTGGCCTGAATAATAAGCTAGCTCAGTGTTTCTAATAGGTGAGCCCCACAGATGGGGAGTGCTAGTTTATCTCAGACCCTGGTTTTTATTTATCTATTTACTTATTTTTGGTTTTTTGAGACGGTTTCTGTCCTGGAACTCACTCTAGACAAGGCTGTCCTTGAACTCTGTCCTGAGATTACCATCACCTGGCTCAGACTCTGGTTTTCAATGGTCTTTCCTATGCCACTTATCACCTTGTAAGACTTGCTTCATTAATACCAGGAAAAGGCTGACCAGAGATTAGTTCCTGTAAAATCTGTTTACTTCATATAAAAGGACCCAAGAATTCCAAATAGTGACATGCAGCTCTCCACATGGCAGTCCTTGCAGTACACATTTCAGACACCAAAGGCTTGTTCAAATGAATCACTGTCCGCTCCACTCTTCATTCCTAAGGAACCAAACTCCCATTCTTCATCTGACTTAAAAGTTCCTCTGTTAATCAAGATCAATTTTTTTCTAAGCATGTTCAAATTACATAAGTGGTTCTTTTAAAGTGTCAAATAGTACTTTCTGCATACATTTTCTTACCTTGTACCCAATTCTGCCAATAAAAATGCAAGGAGATGTTTGGGTTGACGATGTAATCTAAAAAGAAAATCAAATACTTAAAAATCTTTTATGGAAATCCTACCCCCTCCAAAAACAAACAAGAACCCATGCTGTTTACTGTTTCACTGTGATTATTTAGACACTAGGAGAATCTCAGCACACAGCTCACTTATGCATAGAAATAAGGATCTGTATAGCACTGGCTATAATCCCAGTACCCAAGAGGCTGAAGCAGGATGATCAACCTTAATTTCAAAGCCAGCCTGGAGCAGTGAGTGCCTGTTTCAAAAACAAAGAAGCTGGATAGATAGATAGCTCAGGATTTAGGAGCACTAGCTGCTCTTCCAGAGGATGAACTAGGTTTGACTTCTAGCACCCATATGGCATGCCGCTCAGTCATCTGTAACTCCAATTCCATCTCTCTTCTGGCCTCCTTGTTACCAGGCATGCATGCGGTACACAGACATACATGTACACAAAACAGCCATATATTAAAATAATTTAAAAACAACCAACAAAAACATACATGCTACTTTTCAGTTTGGTGTTCATAAACTATCACATGCTATTTCTACATACACCTACCAAGTAAACACTTAAAAGCATGAAAGCAAAACAGAACACTAGCTGGGCATTGGTAGCACACGCCTTTAATCCCAGCACTCGGGAGGCTGAGGCAGGCGGATCTCTGCGAGTTCGAGGCCAGCCTGGTCTACACAGTGAGTCCAGGACAGCCAGGGCTACACAGAGAAACCCTGTCTCGAAAAAAGCAAACAAACAAAAAACCCCAGAACACTAAAGTAATTAACTCATCTACCTATTGAGTGGCTTTACATACAACTTCATTTTCTTTACTGTGTCTTTTTCTGATTTCTAGTAAACATAACACTATTGCTGTCATCAGCAAAAAAGTAAAATACTTTGAATAATGCCAAAAGTAATGAAAATGGGTTACTACTTCTGTAACTGAAAAACAAACAGAATAAAGTGAGTGGATAGAGAAAATTTGCCAAAAAGGGCACAACTGATCAAGTCTTGAGAAAACTCAGGCCCAGGCAATGACCTGAGAGTGACCCCAGCCAGGATGCAATGGTGACTAAACTAAAACCATTAGGTCCTGACAACTTAGGCTCAGCTACTTCCTCAGTTCCCTGCTTATTTAGCAGCCCGCTCCTTATCGACTAATGAGGCTCCCAACTCCTGAGAATTCTGCACAGCCTCCTAATTCTGCCTCTGGTCAGGACTTAACCCCCTCAACTCACAATGTGCATGCCTGTACATCACAGTCCCTGCCATGTGGGTGCCACTGAGTCATCTCTCCAGCCCCTAGGACCTACTCTTACCAAGAGAATTAACTTGCTTTTCTCATCTTTGGATGCCAAGACAAAAGGAACTCTGAGAACAGACACTCAGAGCTGTGACTTCCCTCAATCTATGCCCTACACTTACGCTTTTTCTTTCTTTCTTTTGAGACAGGGTTTCTCTGTGTAACAGAGCCCTGTTTGTTCTGGACTCACTTTGTAGACCAGGCTGGACTTGAATTCAGAGATCTGCTTGCCTCTGCCTCCTGAGTGCATTTGCACTTTTTCAACCTATAGAAAACATTTAACATCCCTAATACTCCACAAAAATATCTGTTATTTGAAATGAAGGGTTTTTCTACTAGCCAACTTACAGTTTACAGATATCTGTAAAATTGACAAAAGAAGTTTTCTTGGTTCCTACTCGGACGACCTGTGGAGGTTTCATAACAAATTTCCTCTTCTCTCCAGCAACCATGTCTGGATTCTTTTCTCTCATGATATTGAACACTCTGTTCAGCAACTTTAAGAAAAGGGTGGAATTTAAGCACATTCTTAGAGTACAAAGTTTCTATTTGAGATATTTTGCTTTGATGATGCTATTTTATTTTTATTAAGTGTACGCATCTCTGTATGTTCTGGGAACTTGAGGGCAGCAACTTATTTCTAACCACGATCATGGCCTTTATGGATAGTCAGTAACTCCTTGTTAAGAGTTAATTAAATAATTCCCTGCTCATTCTACTGATTTTATGGGAATGCATATGACACACAGGAAAGACTGAAGAAACCACAAATAAGCAAATTCCAGACTACCCTGACCACAAATTAGCCACTTGTCACCAAAGCCCCACTGATTCCCAGAAGGCTCTATATTTCTGGTAAATAATTTGAGCAGGCTGCCCCACAAGAAAGTATCAGGAATTGTCATGCATTGGTTGCATGGCCTACTGGAATCTGTTTTATCCCCAACCTGCACATCAGTAGCTCTTCCAATGCAGGGGATCTATACTCTGCTTTTCTCCGAGCTCAAATGAATAGTCCTAACTAACCCCCTTTTCAAAAAAGAATTTTCTCACCTCTTCGTATGTATAGTCTCTTTCTGAGCCTGCCCAGGCAGGTCCAGTCTGGTTACTGAATGAAATGCCATCATCTTTTTTGCTGTCTTCATCTTCTAAAGCTATAGATAACAAGAATGAATGAGCTTTGATCCAACAACAAAGGGAAGCACAGATTTAGAGAACGAAAGCTTCAGATAGTGTTCTGTCTTTCCACAGTGAGAGCTACAGTAGCTTCAGGTACAAGAGACCCCAGAGAAGGCTCTTTCCTTTCAGACAGGAATACTATAACTTTACACAGAGACCTTAATGAGGCAGCCATGAGAACAGTGAAATATGTTTCTTGATAAAACACAAGACAAAATAAAGCATTAAGTACTTGAAGGAAAGTCCAACTGTTTTCAAACCCTTGAGAAACTTTTCTATCTATAGAAACTCATCTGTTTAACTACACTAAAAATTTCTAGCTGGGCATGGTGGGGCACGTTTTTTTCCCAGCGCTCTGGAGGCAGAGGCACACGGATCTCTGTGAGTTCAAAGCCAGAGCCTGGTCTACAGAGTGAGTTCCAGGACAGCCAGGGCTACACAGAGAAACCAGCCTTGAAAACCACCCCCCCAAAATTAAACATTTAAAACTCAATTACACTAATTTTCCTGTTTGAATCAGAATGATTTTCATAAACAATTTTTATTATAATTTAATAAAATCCCTATGAAATCTTTTGTCTACATTTCATTATCATTCAGTGGAAATAAAAGGCAGGACAAATATTTTCAAAAAGCTCCTCAAGGGGCTAGAGAGATGGCTCAGAGGTTAAGAGCCCTGACTGCTTTTCCAGAGGTCCTGAGTTCAATTCCCAGCAACCACATGGTGGCTTACAACTATCCATAATGAAATCTGGTGCCCTCTTCTGGCCTGCAGGTATACCTCTAGACAGAACACTGTATACATAATAAAAATTTTAAGCAAAGAAACACAAAAAAAGCTCAACCAGCCGGTCATCCCAGCACTGAGGAGGCAGAGGCAGGTTGATCTCTGTGATTTCTAGGCCAGCCTGGTCTCCAAAGGGAGCCCAGGACAGCCAGGGCTACAGAGAAACCCTAAAAAAAATTAAAAAAAAAAAAACAAAAACCTCAACCCAGCCGGAGATCCTGATTAAAGGCTTATGTAAGTTAAAATGATGCTGAGTTCCCAACATTACCTTCGTCTTTTTCTAATATTTCATCTTCATCTGGGAATTTGACATTCTTCTTTTTCTTCTTTTTATTGCCAAGCATAATATCAAGATCATCCTCTGGCTCAGTTGGTTCTTGAGTATCACTTTCAATCTTAATATCCTAAGAAATTAAAGTAAGTCTCAGTATTTTGATACTAGAACTATTTTAATGATATGGACAAGTATTATTCTGGAATATTTTCACATATTTAAAGATAAAATTACAGATGAGTCATCTCTTTCACAGATAGGCCAAATTCCCTTAAGATTCTCCCAAATATTTAAACTGTGAATTCCTCAAGGTAATTTTTAGGATTGTTCCTCTTTCTTTAGCTCTTCCTTTTTATTGCAGTCTCAGGATGTTGTTATTCTTACCTGTATTTTCAACCAGGTACTACCTGAATCACTTGAGAAACTCTATTCTTCAGTCTTCTGACTAACTGGCCATATTCAGCAGCAACAGGTTTCAAAATTACCTGAAGTTTCTCCATCCTATACTATATTTTATTCATATTAAATGTTCAGAATAGGTAAATCTACAGAATCAGTAGATTTAGCAGTAGCTGAGGCCTGAGGTTGGGATTTAAAAGGAAGAACTGGAGAGTAACAATGATCATGGGCTTTGTTTTCAAGGAAAGTGTTCTGAATTGATGAGTCATAGAACTCTGAATATGCTAAAACCATTTACTCTCAATGGATGCATTAAATGGTAAGTGATTATACATTAATAAGCTTTCTTGCTTCATTATTCATTGCTGCATTTGCAGGTATACTTGTTTTTGTTGATACTTCCCCTCAACTCCTCTCCATTCCCTTTAAGTTTCTAAATATGATGGTCAATGGAAGGCATTTTCCTACTGACACCAAATACATGGTTATTTTTTGCATAATTCTCCAATTCCCCAATACAAATTAGGTATTATCTTATTAACTTCTAATACTGCTTACCTAGAGTAATGAATCAGATGTTTCATGTTTAAAAACTTAACTTCATAGTTTAAGGGCTCTCATTTCAGACACTAGTAGTATCACCTACACTTTTGCTAAGCTACAAATTCAAAGACCTCCCATCCCTATTTACTAATTTGCTAAAACTCACAGCACGTAACCAAATTGTTTTACTTATTATCATCATCAATTTTTTCAAGATTAACTGAAGAAAAAATGGAAACAAAGCATAGGACAAGCTATGGGGAGTAGGGAGTTAAGAGAGGGGTCAAAAAAAAAAAAAAAACAAACCAGTATCTAAATATGCTACCCTATCAGCATTTTTGTGAGGCTGCCAACCTAGAAGCTCTTTGAACTCTACCACTTAGGGGCGACAGAACTCAATGTCCACATTGTCCATCCTCAGAGGTAGCAGGGGTCATTCAAAGTTCCAAACCTTGATTATGGCTTGATCTTCAAAGTGACTAACCATTCTGAGAAACTATCTATCTGGACACCAGATCTCTCAAGAGCAAAACATAGCTGTTACTTTGAAGACTTAGGAGGTTTCCAGAAGTTGAACATGGGAAACCAGAGGTAAAGACCAAACTACTTCTTATTGTATTTATTACATCAGCTTCACACCAAACTGTAAAGAAGTTGCTGGGCATCGGTTCAATAGATGACACCACGAAAGAGGGAAAGACAGAATTGACAGGGAATCAGGGTCATGTAGTGACTTGGGTAGACATGATACAGCCTGACTCCAAAGTTACTTGCTGCAGGCTTGCATGTGAAAAAGGCACATTAAGTCCTAAAGATGACTATTTAGGTCCACAAAAGAACAGAGACCCAGCTCAGTTTCTTGGCTTCTAGCCTCTCATCAGTTTACCCTGCTCCCTAACCCAAGTATATTACCAACATGATCATTACATCTTGTGCGTGTTTACATCTTAAAACAACTGTTGATGATGACTACAGTAATTTCACAGATCTTAGCAGATAAATTGAAATAGATGGAAATAAGTGAAACTCAAACAAAAGATCTTAAATCCAGCCATGTAGTTTTGATGTTACATTAAATCAACCTACAGTACTAGCTAGATAACCTACAAACAGAAGATCTAATCTAAGCAAGCACACACTAGCAAGCTTGTAGTCATCTATTCTGTGCCTGACTAGAATACCTGTAACATTCATTCAGGCTGTAACTCCAGAAGCAGAGAAAAAAGTATCACAGCATTTAATAGAAGTGGAACTCATCAGTAACTGTTCAGGACAAAAGATACTGGAGGTGGGGGGTGGATATCAACCAACAAAGTCAGGTATTAACCAAGATCACAACCATCTTTAACTCCAGTTCCAGAGGGTCTGATGCCCTCTTCTGGCCTTGGTGGACACTGCATGCATGTGGTGCACAATCATAGCAGACAAAACATCGATGTGCATAAAAAAAAAAAAATCTCAAAAAAATATTTTTATTTTTATTTTTTTTTTGGTTTTTCGAGACAGGGTTTCTCTGAATATCTCTGGCTGTCCTGGACTCGCTTTGTAGACCAGGCTGGCCTCGAACTCACAAAGATCCGCCTGCCTCTGCCTCCCAAGTGATGGGATTAAAGGCGTGCGCCACCACCGCCCGGCAAAAAAATATTTTTAAATACTCTAAATTATCCTTGAAATACCTCTGGGGGCAAACCAAATCAAACCCACCAGTAAAAACATTTTTACTCATTTGAATGGCCCAGCAAATTGAGCACACCTACTCACTATAATCACCAATAAAATTTGCTGAATGTATGATTATCAAAACTAAGACTTTTTTTTCCAAACAGATTACTGAGTAAATTAGCTATTACATTTAAGATACATGCCACTACTTGGGTTTGAGCACATTATCTACCAAAGAAAAACTTCAGTACATAGCAAGTCTTTATGCTTTTTATCACTATGAACATATTTTTGTAAATATACACATATATACACATATGTTCATTTTATAAGCAAATGTGTGGGCTTTGTCAGTTTCTGCATAGAGTCTCTGTATGTACACATGTGTGTGAGTATAAACTTACCTGTGTGTGTGTGTGTGTGAAGGTCTGAGGTTGACTTCTGAATATTCTCCTCAATTGCTTTTCCAGATATTTTTATTGACCGACTGGACTATGAGTAAGTCTAGGGACCTACCCGTTTCCACCCTGCCTAAAGTCAAGGTTACAGTCACCTACTGCCAGGCAGGCTTTTATACCGGTCTTGGAGATTGGTATATAAATATATATCAAATCCAGGTCCTCTTGGTTGTCCAGTAGACACTTTTAGCCACCAAGTGATCTCCTGGCACTGAATCTTTGTTTGTTTTTTGAGACATTTCTCAACTTCTCTATGTAATAAGCCCTGGCTGTCCTGGAACTCACTCTGTAGACTAGGCTAGCCTCGAACTCACAGAGATCCGCCTGCCTCTGCCTCTCAAGTGCTGGGATTAAAGGCGTGTGCCACCATGCATGGCTAGCCCTGTATCTTTAAAATGGTAGCTCTCGGGCAGCAAAGAATAGTCTCAGCTACTCTGTTCATACCCACCCCTTCTATTCATCTTCCTACTCACCTCTATCTACACTTTACTTAAATAATTTTCAGATTTTTGTATTGGAAACCAATCCAAGAGGTCAACAATCATATACATGATCGGATCAGAGCACTCTCCACAGAAATTAGCCAGAGAGGTCTAGTTTTCCTAGAGTTACTGCCATCAGTTACTAACTCCCACAATGGGGAATGTTCTTTGCTGGTACTGAAAGTTTAACACAAGAAGGTATAGTAATATTTGTTCAAGATTTCTCAGTTGTAGATACATCTTTCCTTGGCCAAACAATATGGTTAAAGACTGGACATTTTCTGAGTCCATTGTAATAATACAATACAATACAATATGTAAGAGCTAATTTCTGTCAACTATAATCCTTTATACCACGTAGTCAGATACATTCATTAGAAAATTACCATAATAGTAGTGAGTAAGTGCTAAACAACCAAAGCAAAGCTACCAAAAGATGAGAAGGAAACAGCTATTGACAACCTTTCCAGAATTCCAATTTTACCTTCAATAAGAAAGCAATACTACCTTTATACCATCTTCAGCTTCATCAATATCAAATATCTTTTTTGTTTTTTTCTTCTTTTTCTTTTGATTAAAGAAGTTCAAATCATCTAAGTCATCAGAAGCATCTAAAAATAGATTAAAGATTTCCAGTTATTAACAACAAACAAAAGGCAAGCATCAAGTTGAATCATGCCAACTTCTTTCTCCAGTATTCCTATAGTAGTCAGTCCTACCACAAACACCAAAGTTATGGTCCTGAAGAAACTGACAATTCAAAGCTTTCTAGAATTTACCTGGTTAGAGGCCCAGGTTGAGAGCATTAAACTCAATAATCTGACCATACAATGTCACAGAGTGCTCCATGACACAATCTCCAAGACTAACCAACTGTATCTCTCCACTCTGTCCCACCCACCTTCACTCCTTCAGTCTCAAGCTCCAGCTCTTCCAAACCAGTGAAATAACTAAGGCGTCCATTAACAATTCACCTTTTTTCCTACTGTCCTCTTCATCGGCTTCCACATCTTTGTCTTCAGTTGGTTCTGGCTCCACTTCTTTCATCTCTGAGAGCTGGGTTTCTTCTGTCTGTGCATCACCTTCTTCATCTAACATGAAAGGCTTCTTCTTCTTCTTTTTCTTCTTGCTCATAGTAGGATCAAAAATCATCTGTTTACATTTAAAAAGAACCAAGTGATTATTCTTAATGAAGCTGACATGCCAAATATATTTTATTCTCAAAAAGCACATTCTTTTTTTTTTTTTTTTTTTTTTTTTTGGTTTTTCGAGACAGGGTTTCTCTGAATATCTCTGGCTGTCCTGGACTCGCTTTGTAGGCCAGGCTAGCCTCGAACTCACAAAGATCCGCCTGCCTCTGCCTCCCAAGTGCTGGGATTAAAGGCGTGCGCCACCACGCCCGGCGCATCAAAAAGCACATTCTTAAAGAACTAGATACATTAAAATGCCAAAAAAAAAAAGAGGGCTGGGAAGATGGCTCAGAGTGTAAAAGTACTTGCCCCCCCCACATCACTTGCTTATTTGCAATTCTTTCACATGTAATACACACAATAAAAATACAAAACAATTTCAAGAAAGTCTGTCTAACTTCCTTTACATTATTAAACACAGGGAGAACCTCACAAATACCTTTTAATTTGTAAGTTATCATAAGCTATAACTTCATTCTTATTTTCATGAGCAAATTTAGACCTGAACAAATTGTGAAATTTTAAAAAAAAGGATTTTAGCAACAACTTATATTGCATTCCTCATTTATAGGTGAGATCAACAATGTCTAGGCAGATGATAAACATTTTATTTAAGGTTGATAATCTAGAGTAGCTAACACCAGGCGACCTGAGACTTGGTTTATTTTTTGAGAAGTGTTTGGAGAAGTTGCAGGTAAATACAATCAAAATATATTGTATACATGTATGAAACTATCAAACAGTAAACAAAATATTCTAAAAAAATTAAAAATTTATGCTGAAGTTCACATCAATCTTAACTTTTTTTAAAGATTTATTTTATTTATTTTATGCATGTGTGCTCTATCTGCAGGTACACCTGCATTCCAGAAGAGGGCACCAGATCACATTGTGGATGGTTGTGAGCCACCATGTGGTTGCTGGGAATTGAACTCAGGACCTTTGGAAGAGCACTAGGCAGTGCTCTTAACCGCTGAGCCATCTCTCCAGCCCCCAATCTTAACTTTTAAGAAAACCCATCAGCCACCCTTACTGCAAGAAAAATTTCTAAGGCATCCTTTACTGTTTTTTTTTGTTATGGAATGTGAAATGTTCACAGGCCATTTTCATCTAAATTTGCGCTATAGAACAAATGAAAAATGAATTTATAACCTGTATACTATTTGCACGCACTGATCCCTTGAAATAATTTGAATATATAGGGCATATTCCTGCTAGCAAAGAAAGCAAAGTCTTTAGTCAAACAGAATTGGATTCAAGTCCAAAGTATTTTTTTCCTACCATGCTTACGCTTAGCATTTCATTCACTGTACAATGAACAAAAGCACAGGTCTAGAGCCTAATTACCTGAGTCCAATCCTGACTCTAACTCACATGTGGGTTATCCTGTGCTTCATCTGTACAATGGAGATAACTACAACAAAGATAAAGGGAAAGTCAACTCTCTGATTGCAGTTATAACTAACACTGATTCTGTCATTCTAAGTTCCTCAACTAAGGATGATTTGATTTTCCATACATAAAACTGCAAAAAACCCTCCTCAAATCAATTCTAATAACTGCAACTCCTTTATGTCCATCCCAAGTACAGTAAAGAAGTTTAGCAAGACTGAAACCAAGCTATAGTCGGTAACAAGGTAAAGGGTTACTGTCCTCATGGTAGTCAATCTGTAAGGTATTCTGTAAATTTTCACATAGCATCATTACCAAGAGCAAGTTCAGTGCTGACTTACTACAGATCCTGAGGTCACCCTACATGGAAAAAATGCTGCCATCTGTTCAGAGTTAAAGAACACAGCTCATCTGTACTCTTCAAGTGGGAAAACTTGGCATTTAAAGGGCAGATAAAACTCCAGGAACTATAACTTTGATTCTAGCAGAGCTTGCAATCCACTCATTTTTTTTTTTCAAGCCTAAGATTCCCTGATCTAATAGTGGCTTTTTCTGAGTGCTTTTGTGGCTTGAGAAAAGTCTTATGTAGAACAGGCTGGCCTTGAACTCCCGACTCAAGTGCTGAGATTACCTGGCTCAACTGTCTTTTCACCATTACTACTTATCAAGACAGATCAAAGACGGGAGACCTAAAATGATCAGATGATAGTTTCACAATTACCTTTTAAACCCTGAAGAAAATTCTTATTTAGGTCTATAGTAAGTAGACTGTAGCCTAGCAAAGGCTAAGTAGTAAACAGGCAAAAATATCTTATGCGAAAATAACACATATTACAATTACTTTCCCAGAATACTTAACACATGTTTAATATATTAATAATTAAGTTTGTTCACACAACCCTGTAAAATAGTTACATAAGGAAATCAGAGATCCTAAGTCAGCACCCAAAACAGAACTTTTCCCCAAATCACAAGATCATACTCACTGGCTAGAGACAGACATTGAGACCTTGGCTTTAAAAGTTTCATATTAGGGCCTGGGGTGGTAGCTCACGCCTTTAGTCCCAGCTTGGGAGGCAGAGGCAGGCAGATCTCTGTGAGTTGGAGGCCAGCAGAGCTAGTTCCAGGACAGTTCAGGGTTACACAGAGAACACTGTCTCAAAAAAAACAAAAACAAAAACGTTTCAAATCTGACTTTCAAATTAGCAGCTGACTGCATTCCAAATGTTTTGAGAAGAAAATGGTTGCTGACAATATACACCTAAAAGAAACCATTAAACCCATTTAAGCTCTTTTTTTTTTTAAGTTCAGTTTGGGTGATACTAAAGATGAGAGCCTTGTGCTTAGCACTCTGAGCCATTCTCAGTCTTTTTACTGTGTGTGTGTGTGTGTGTGTATGTATGTATGTGTGTTGAGGGCTGTCTCACCATGTTGTCCTGCCTGGGCTCAACTCATGGATATCTATCTGTCTCTGTGTAAACCCAAGTTCTAGGATTAAAGGTGTGGTCTGGCTGTAATCAGAATTTTTAAAAGTTTCTCTTGTAAAAGATACCTTGCTGGATCTGTGTGAAAACCCACCATTCTAACATCCTGTGGATGGGCCTTGACAGTAGAAAGTCTTAGATATTGACATGCTTTGGGGGAGGGGGAATCTAACTTTATGGCAAATTTGGACCAGCTTGGGTACACAGTAACACTTCTCAAAACAATAAAACTTTAAAATGGTCTAAAGATTTCTGAATGTCTGAACATTAGGAAATCTTTCCTTCCTTACCAAGGAGCACCCACATTCCTATGATACTTTTTTTTTTTTTTTGGTTTTTCGAGACAGGGTTTCTCTGAATATCTCTGGCTGTCCTGGACTCGCTTTGTAGACCAGGCTGGCCTCGAACTCACAAAGATCCGCCTGCCTCTGCCTCCCAAATGCTGGGATTAAAGGCGTGCGCCACCACCGCCCGGCTCCTATGATACTTTTTTTTTTTTTTTTTTTTTGGTTTTTCAAGACAGGGTTTCTCTGTGTAGCCCTGACTGTCCTGGACTCACTTTGTAGACCAGGCTGGCCTCGAACTCGCAAAGATCCGCCTGCCTCTGCCTCCCAAGTGCTGGGATTAAAGGCGTGCGCCACCACCGCCCGGCTTCCTATGATACTTTTTAAAGGTAATGGTTTTATTAGGTTAAAAGGAGTCATGTTTTAGTGAATTTAGGGGTTAATTACCAGGTTTAAAAAAGAATGAGTACACTTTGTCAATAAATCATTTAAAGAACAATAACTTTTTAAAATAGCCTCTTATTTTCTATCCTGCCTACCAGTCAGAATAATCCACTCTGGAATGTTTCTTGAGGTTTACAAGTCATTTCCAAGTCCAGGTTTTTAATTAATCCTCTAAATTAGTAGTCATAAGGGGTTTGCCTGGTAATACTCCCTAGTCAACAGCACTAGGTAAACCAGAATTACAACCCATTTTCTTATCTTCCTCTACCAGTAAAGCCATACATAGGCTAGGGTTCTAGTCTCATTCAACTTACAGCATAGCCTAACCTCCCTGGATCCTAATCTCCATTTATAAAAATGAAGTTGAAGCCCGGCGTGGTGGCACTTGCCTTTAATCCCAGTACTCAGGAGGCAGAGGCAGGTGGATCTCTGTGAGTTCAAGGCCAGCCTGGTCTACAGAGTGAGTTCCAGGACAGCCAGGGCAACATAGAGAAACCCTGTCTTGAAAAGAATCTTAAGAAAAAGTTGTACTGACAGGTCTAAGAGCCAAATTACACACTTTAGGTTTTTAAGAGACTGCTGCTCGCCGGGCGGTGGTGGCGCACGCCTTTAATCCCAGCACTTGGGAGGCAGAGGCAGGCGGATCTTTGCGAGTTTGAGGCCAGCCTGGTCTACAAAGCGAGTCCAGGTCAGCCAGAGCTGTTAAACAGAGAAACCTTGTCTCGAAAAACCAAAAAAAACCAAAACAAAACAAAACAAAAAACAAAAAAAAAAAAAGAGACTGCTGCTGGTCAGAATGCTGGTTCCACCATTTCGCTTGATAAAATCCTGTTCATCCTAATCCCACACCTTTCAAAAGATTTCATTACCAAAACAAAAAAAACAAACAAAAAAACTCTCAACAACCCCCTCCCATCACTACAGGTAATCTAACCTCTAACTACACCATAAGCACTGTACCATAAAAGCAATAGAAGGAACAACACAGCAGCTCATAAGTACTTATTTTTAAGTTATTACGTTTGGAACATGAGTAGAAGACAGGGGTTAAACACTTCCTCTCAGAACTTCTCTAATGCACAATAGAATAGCTAAGAACAATGTCTAGCATATCTTTTAAGCAAAACCATCTATGTCCTTCAGACTGAACTACTCACTCAGTAAGCTTGAGAGCCTCCTAGTCATTTAGATGGAGGCAGTATTACCCAGAGCTCAGCCACTTGGAATGTTACTATAGGCATTGTATAACTCTAAGCTCCGCTTTTCTCATCTCTAAAATGGACTAACAGAACCTTATTTTAGAGAACGTGAAAATCAACTGAGACTAGGAATTAGTTCCCTCCGGAATCAATTTCTAACTTCTTAATGCAGTTTTCTAAGCCCTCCATTAACTAGCCAGCATCTACTTCAACCAAACTGGTGAATACTTCACTTTCTGTGAGCACTTTTTCCTTTCTTGATCATAAATGCCCTGTAATCAGTTTTCTCACTAGCTGAGAAAATTCTAATAGTTTCTACAGTCTACTCAAAGCCAACTCTATAGAGAGCCTCCAAGTATTCCTCTCACTCCTCTCCAAAGCCTTTGAGTCAAGTAAATCAAATTCTTCATAAAGTAAGTATTTTCTTGGGGGGAGAGAGATTAGGCTTCTAGGTCCCATATTAAGCAATATCTGAGACAACCCCAGTATCTTTTCAAGTCACTTAATTTCATGTGAACTAGGATAAATTTGGAAAGGCAAAAGGCAAAAATAAAGTAATAAAACGGGGAACGGGGCTTGAAAAACTGACTGAGATCCAAGCCCAGTGGAAAAAGACTCAGTCAGCTTCGCAGCCGGGCCTTCCTGTTCACCTCGCCTGCTAAGGCAAACTTGGGAAGTCGCGCCTGGAAACTTTCTTCGAAGGGTGGTCACTTTTTGAGACTAAAATATTTTTTTCTCTGGTTCTCACATGCCTGTCTTTCGGAGAAAGGGAGCGAGATATCCGCCCGGAGAAGCCTACGAAGTTTTTAATGACGGTGCTCCACCGGAACCGAGGAGGGCTTCTCACGGCACCCTGAGACCCCAGCAGCGAGAGCGGAAGCTACCGCTCTCATCAGGAAAGATTGCCGGAGCCGCCACCCTAATTCTTTTTAATCGGAGAAATCAACTGGGCAATCAGACCCTTTCAGAGAGGCGACTCAACGTGCTTTCCACTCCGAAACGCCAACCGTGGTATAGGCCGGCCTCGACGCCGCCGCCCTGAGGAGAGCTGGATAAGGCCAAGTCTGAGGCTCCAGAGTCCTCGCCGGCTCTACAGCTCCGGGACGCCTAGGCCCGGCAGCTCCACATGGCGGCCGCCGACGGCTAGGCCGCAGGCCCGGCTTCCCACACTGGTGTGGTTTCGGCTTCCTGCCTCTCAGTCCTTAGCCCTAGTCCTGGCTCAGGCTCTCACCTCGTCCCCAGACATGGCTGTGGTTCAAACGGGTCCGGCACGGATGGAGAAGTCAGACCGGTCGGCTTCTGACCCCGGAGTCGGCGTAGCTCCTACCGACACCTCTCACAGAACCGCGCTAGGCTCTTGCATCAGCGAAAGGGAACGGCACCCCGCCCTCCTGGCAAACGTTGGAAGTGCGCCTGCGCAGAGCTTACCAGCGCGCAGGCGTAATAAAGAGCCAACCCTGCGTGCTTCTTGTGGCGCGAGTTACCAGGCGACTCCCTAGCGCCGGGCATGCTGGGATTTGTAGTTTTCCTAGAAGAGACAGGCTCCAGTGTTAGAGCAGTTCGGAGGTCCTGCGGGACTGTTTTAGCATCTGTCAGGAGGTTCGGGTTCTTTTGCTGCTGGTTACCTCAACCTTTCGGAAAGTGCTGTGTTTCTTGTGAAGTGATTTTGGGGCCATTCTTCCGGGTTAGGTTAATGAGACTCTAATCTGAACCCGTGGGGCTGATTTCACACATGTCCCGGGGGTGTTCTAGTATTCGAGGAATTCTAAGTCGAAGCTGGAGGCATGCACCTCACTAAAGGCTTTTTAATTACGTGAGAAGTTTAGCCTTCTTGCATTTTACTTCAGAAGTTTCTTCCCTTGTTCCCAGAGGTAGCCCAAGGAACGAAGATGTCCCCTGAGGAAAAACAGCCCACCAAGCTACAGTATTTCAGGAAGCTTCGAAATACATTCATAACTTGCTTAATGAAGGGGATATGTTGAGAAATATGTAAAGTTGCTAATTAACTGGTTGACGAACTTCATACCACACAATGAAAGTCACTACAATGTCCTAGGCGATATAATCTCCTGGGACCATTGATTATATGTCCTTTTTTGGCAAAAGCTTCCTTGTATGGTGTAAGACTACTTGTTTATGAAGTCTTTGCTAGACAGTTCTGGATGCATCATCCAATTTCTCTGGGGAGATACAGCTGCCACTTGAGATCTCTCTATCGTCAGCGTCACCCTGTCAAAGATCACGCAGGATATGCTTGTAGTTAGACTAACTGTGCTTGTAATCGCGAGGAACAGCAAAGCATCACTGATCCAAATAATGAATGTTCAGCTTGGACTTCTCGGGTGATTGAAGGAAGAGTTCAAGTAAGCAGACGCTACCGGGAGATGGGAGAAGTTAGTAGGTTTTTAATGCTTCTTGCATAAAAAGAATCAAGTGAGGTTTAAGCTATGATTGGTGGAAAAGACCCACAGAAGAGACTGGGGAGGTATTTAGTTATTTTTGTGGTTGGCAAAATGTTCTTGGTTTATTTTTGTATTCATACATGATTACAGTTTGTCTCTGTTTTGATCTCCTGAAATTACAGAGTGGTCTGTATAGTGACACTTATCATCTTAGCACTTGAGACAGAGGCAGGAATATCAGAATTTCACGACGAGCCTGGGCTACATAAAGATCTTGTCTTTTTAAAAATTTATTTATTTATTTATTTATGGGCTTTACATCCTGAGTGCAGTTTCCCCTCCCCTTCTTTTCCCAGTCCTTTCTCCCACCCCCCCCCCCCCCCCCCCCCCCTCCCCCCCCCCCTTTCTCTTCAGAAAAGGGGAGGCCTTCCATGGATATCAACCAGCCCTGGCATATAAAGTTGCAGTAAGACTACACACATCCTCTCCTATTGAGGCTAGATGAGGCAACCTAGTAGGAAGAAAGGATCCCAAAGGCAGACAACAGAGTCAGAAACAGCCCCTGCTCCTGGTATTAGGAGCCTCACATGAAGACCAAGCTAAACAACTGTAACATATGTTCAAAGGGCCTAGGTCAGTTCCATGAATGCGGTTCAGTCTCTGTGAGGCCCTATGGCCCTATGGGCCCAGGTTAGTTGATTCTGTAGTTGATTCTTGTGGTGTCCTTGACTCTTCTGACTCGTACAATCCTTCCTCTCCCTCTTCTGCAGGATTCCCCAAGCTCTGTCTAATATTTCACTGTGTGTCTTTACATCTGTTTCCATCAGTTGCTGGGTAAGGACTCTCTGGTGATCTTTATGCTAGGCTCCTGCCTGGGGTCCCTGGTGCTGGAATGACCTCTGACAAAGCAGCCAGAGTTGTAGGCCAGAATATGGAGCCCAGGAGACGGGATAAGATTTTACCTTAAAAAAAAAAAAAAAAAAAAAAAGCCGGGCATGGTGGCTCACACCTTTAATCCCAGCAGAGGAAGGTGGATCTCTGTCATTTCCAGGCCAGCCTGGTCTACAGAGTGAGTTCCAGGACAGCCAGGGATACACAGAGAAACCCTGTCTCAAGAAAACAAAACAAAACAAAAAAGATGGTTTTAGTGTCTTCTTATCAATCACTTTGCTGTGCACTAAGTATAAACTTATCTTAAAAATAAATTAATTAAATTAAAACAATATTCTATGAGATTATTTAGTTCAGCATACCCTAGGTGATAACATCAGCATAGTTCCCCACTATCAGAGGCTGCTCTCCTTCTCATTATGCCCCATAATACTTAATATGTTCTCTGCTTTAGGCTTTAAAATAACTGAGATAACCCATAAATATTTAGTACCCCCTGTGGGATATCCATTCCTAATCTAAGCATAGCAGTTCCTTGACTCCAAGGAACTTACAATTTAGTGACAGAGATTTTATTAACCAAAATTTCCAGATGAAGAAACTGCTTGTAGGGGCTGGAGAAATGGCTCAGTGGTTAAGAGCACTGGCTGCTCTTTCAGAGGACCAGGGTTCAATTCCCAGCACCCACATGGCAGCTCACATCTGTAACTCCTGTTCCAAGGGATCTGACACCCACATACAGGCATACATGAAGTCAAAACACCAATGTACATATAAATGAAAATAAATAAATGATTAAAAATAACTGCTTGTATAGCATTGAAAAATTATTCATGGTCACATACAGACAACAAAAAGGAGAACCCAGGACAATTTGATACTGGTGACTGCTCTTTTACTTTGAAAATCTGAATTGCTTCCACCAAACCATGGTCATCTTTAGTTACCAGAATCTATACATACCAGGATTTCTTACCAGCAACACTATTGGCAATTTGGACAAGACAACTCTGTTACAGGTTGATGTTCTCTGCACTGAGGATATCAGTACCTCTTCTATATTCATAGATGCCAGTAGCACACTCCCTCCAGTTATGACATTACCTAATGTATCCTTCGGGGATGGGGGCTGGTAAACACACCTTTTGTTGAGAACCACTGATATACACATCTTTTCTCTCCTTTGGTTGTTGAGGTATAACAAATATTCCTGGCTAGTCCTCAAATCACTGACTGGAGAGACCTTGAAGAAGAGAGAAAAGAAAAGAAAAAAAAACAACTGTGAGCCGGGCGGTGGTGGCGCACGCCTTTAATCCCAGCACTTGGGAGGCAGAGGCAGGCGGATCTTTGTGAGTTCGAGGCCAGCCTGGTCTACAAAGCGAGTCCAGGACAGCTAGAGATATTCAGAGAAACCCTGTCTCGAAAAATCAAAAAAAAAAAAAAAACAACTGTGGACTAAGTTTCTGAAAAGCCTCTTCATTCAAAAGATAAACACTGAAAGAAAGGAAAAATAAAGTGGAAATAAAAGAAAAAGTGACAGAACTGGAGAAAGGGGATTCACGGAAAATCACCCTTTCATAATTCAGCTCATGCTAGCAGCGAAGCTGACTCTAACGAACACACTAAGGTAGTTGTGCTGTAGTTTTATGTCAGTTTAATCCAGGCTAGAACCACCTGAGGCCACAACTGAGATGTACCCCCATAAGACTGAACTGTAGGCAAGCCTGTAGGACATTTTCTTAATTAATTATTGGAGGGCATCTTCTTAAATAATTATTGATGTGAGAGGGCCCCACCCCATTGTGGGTGGTGCCATCCCTGGGCTGGTGGTCCAGGGTGCTATAAGAAAGCAGGCTGAGCAAGCCATGGAAAGCAAGCCAGTAAGCAGCACCCCTCCATGGCCTCTGCATCAGGTCCTCCCTCCAGGTTCCTCCCCTGTTTGAGTTCCTGTCCTCACTTCCTTCAGTGAGGGACTAAGATATGGAAGTGTCAGACAAATAAACCCTTTCTTCCCCAAGTTGCTTCAGTCATGGCTTTTCATCATAGCAAATTAGAAATCCTAACCAAAGCAGAAATTCAAACCAGCAGTTGGGTATTACTATGACAGACCTGACCATACTGTTTTGGCGGAAGGATCGTGGAAGGACTTTGGAACTCTGGGCTAGAAAAGCCCTTGAATGTCAAAGCTTGGTGAACTGTTCTGTGGGAGCTTGGAAGCAGTGCAGACAGTGAAGGCCTGACTTGTGACATTTCAGAGGGAAGTGTGAGAGTCTTCTAAAGACTCTGTCGGGGCCGTTGAATATTTTAAGAATTTGTGGTTCTGGTTAGCTGGGGCTGAAGAAACATCAGCTGTGATAAACAAGAGACCAGAAACACTAAAGTAAAACCTTTGATTTACTGGACCAATTGATGCTAGTCAGCTGGTGCTGAGGAATGAGTGGTGATTTAGAACATCCCAGGATCACTAACATGATGAACTATTCTGGGAAGTGTTTGCTGAGAGTTAGCACGCAGAAGCCGTGTTCTAAAGGTGCCCTATGTGGTACCTTGTGCTGGCAGCCAAACTTGGTACTGTGTAAGTCTTCCAGGTGGTACTGGTTTTGAAGGCATGAAGAGGGTCATGGAGAGCAGCTGAGGCTTGGCACTGTGAGAGGCTTGGATAGCCCAGTCATTGGTAAAGGTGCAGCCTCAACATCAGTTGAAGCTCCAGGATTGAAGGGATCATGAAGAGAAGTTGAGACTTGGCACCATGAATAGAACCCAGGAAAGGCTATTGGAGATAGTGAAGCTCAGTTGCAGCAGAAGACCTCAGCATTTTGGAAATGTTAGTGCCCCGGGATGCCCATCAAGAATAGAAACAGCAGTATAATAGAGCCAATTAGAGTTTAGAAGACAAGCTGTGTGTGCTGCAGAGGGTAGAGCCAGAGAAGTGATCCAAACCCCTTGGAGGAGCCCAAAAGATTGTGAGTGAATCCCAGATATTGGACACTAAATTATTTATACTGTTGGAGTTTGTTTTTGCTTTGTTCAGATTGTGACTGTACCCTGGTCTTACTTGAGGTAAGAAAATATTTAGGTTATTTTTATTTTATAGGAACCCACAGTGGAGAGACTTTGAAGTTTTAAGTGAGATTTTAGATTTAAAAAGAGACTAGATGCTGGGTGTGGTGGCACATACCTTTAATCCCAGCACTCGAGAGGTAGAGGCAGGCGGATCTCTGTGAGTTTGGGGCCAGCCAGTCTACAAAGTGAGTCCAGGAGAGTCAAGGATACATAGAAAAACCCTGTCTCAGGGAGAAAGAGAGAGAGAGACTGGATTTTTACAGGAACTGAACTTTTAAAGTGTTTGAATTGGTGAAGACTATGGGACTTCTGAGCTTGTAATATGTTTTATATTTGTGATATTTATTAATCTGAGATTTTGAAGATGAACACCCTCCCCAAAGGGAAAGGTTTTATATATATTTTATTTTTTTAAGATTTATTTATTTATTTTATGTATATGAGTGCTCTATCTACATGTACACCTGCAGCCAGAAGAGGCCATCAGATCACATTGTGGATGGTTGTGAGCCACCATGTGGTTAATATAGAGAAACTACTCTTTGTGCCTGGGAATTGAATGCAGGACCTTTGGAAGAGCACTAGCCAGTGCTCTTAACTGTTGAGCCATCTCTCCAGTCCAAAAGGTTATATTTTTAAAAAGTTTTGTGTGTCAAGTTGACAAAGGTCTATTGTACTGTGTAATTTTATGTCATCTGAGAGAAGAGAGCCCAAATGAGAAATGCCTCCATACGATGAGGCTGTAACTGAGAAATGCCTGCATACAATGAGGCTGTAGATAAGCCTGTAGAGCGTTTTCTTCATTAGTGATTGATGTGGGAGGGTCCAATCCTTTGTTATTGGGGTAATCCCTGAGCTGGTGGTCTGGGGTTCTATAAGAAAGCAGGTTGAGCAAGCCACAAGGAGCAAGCTAGTAAGCTGCACCCCTCCATGGCCTCTGCATCAGCTCCTGCCTTCAGGTACCTCCCCTGTTTGAGTTCCTGTCCTGACTTCCTTCAGTGATGGACTAAAATAAGGAAGTGTCAGACAAATCAACTCTTTCTCCTCCAATTTGCTTTGGTCATGGTGTTTCATCATAACACTAGAAACCTTAAGTAAGACAGTAGTCTTCACAAAGCCTTTTTGTGCTTCCACTCCCTGTTTGGGATGTTGGTTAACCCAACAAATAGGCACTTCTGTGAAAAAGATTTTCTTTTCAGTTATGTGGTACCAAGTGTAAATACTTAAACTGTCCACTTGAAGGGAATCTTCCTTCAGAGATCTCACATTTCTTCCAAGGTAGTAGTTTGCTTTCCAAGAAAAGCCAGGATCCCCTGGTAAATGAGCCAAAGTCACAAAGCAATGATAGCTAAGCTTTCCCCCCCTCCCCCAATAGTTAGAGCCCATTTAGCATCAACACTAATGATCTCTTGAATTTTTATGGCCTTTTAAATTTAGACATTTAATAATTTTCATTTCATACCTGTAAGGGAAATCACTATAAGTTTTTCTGTTTTTTAAATACAGAAACCAAATTATGGACTCTACAAAAGTAGTAAGACGTCTGGAAGTAGTCTACTGGACTCTCTTACTCTGGACCACTCTTTATGCCTAGTGTCACCCCAGTTCTTCAGTTGCTGAATGGCAAGTTAATGGTGATAGTTAATCAATCCTGTACTAAAATATATGCTTTCAGTGACTTTGGAACAGTCCTCAGTCTCTTCAATTGGCCAATGATGTGTAACTATTCTTCCCTACTTGAAACATTCCCTCCTAGAGAAGTATAGGAAGCTCTTAGGACTCAAGGAGTCCAAAAGCCCCCCAAGGGGGGTTATAAAAACAAAGAATAAGCCGGGCGGTGGTGGCGCACGCCTTTAATCCCAGCACTTGGGAGGCAGAGGCAGGCGGATCTTTGTGAGTTCGAGGCCAGCCTGGTCTACAAAGTGAGTCCAGGACAGCCAAGGATACAAAGAGAAACCCTGTCTCGAAAAACCAAAAAAAAAAACAAAGAATAATTTCCCGGGGGGAGAGGAGACTTACTTTGACTCCAAGCTCTTCAAGGAGTTCCAAATGTGCAGCGTTAGTGAGTGGTCACCCATGTTGAGGTGAGCTTTTCAGTGATACAACTCTGCTCCTCTAAGTGACTTCAGTAAACTCATCGGCGCAACAAACTAGAGGAGTGGGATCATTTCTTTGTTCTATTGTGGGAGCCCATTTGGGTTGAATAGACATTGTTCATATCTCCCCAGGAAAAACTACACAATACACTTACAAAACAGTGTGCCTGTAGAGACCATGTTTTAACATAGTGATACTATTTGAATTAGAACCAAGATCTTTGGTTGGCTTAGGGAGTAAAGAAGCCTGCTGGGTGTGGTGATTTGAATATGAATGGCCCCCATAAGCTCATATATTTGAATTCTTAGTCACCAGGGAGTGGAATTGTTTGAAAGGTTTAGGATTAGGAAATGTGGCCTTGTTGGAGGAAATATGTCACTGGGGGTGGGTTTGAGGTTTCAAAACGCCATCCCAGGTCCAGTCAGTCTCTCTCTCTGCCTATGGATCAGAATGCAGCTCTCAGCACCTGCCTGCATGCTGCCATGCTCCCTGCTGTGGTAAGAGTTTTGCTTATTAAAAAAAAACCAGTTATGAGAATGTTTTTATTTAAACCCAGGTGTGGGGCTGCTTCAGTTAGTCCCCAGTTGTAATCAATATATGCACTATGAGCTAGCAGGGGTGTGGCTGAGCCACCTGCAGCAAGGAATTCTGAGGACTGAGGGATAAAAAGTCAGAGCCCATAGTACTCGGGAGGCAGAGGCAGGCAGATCTCTGTGAGTTCGAGGCCAGCCTGGTCTACAAAGTGAGTCCAGGACAGCCAGGCTGTTACACAGAGAAACCCTGACTCGAAAAACCAAAAAAAAAAAAAAAAAAAAGTCAGAGCCCTGGCGGGAGAGGGGACAAAAAGAAGAAAGAGGTTGCTGCTCTCACTGCTGCTGGTGCTCCCCCAAACTGCTGCAGGTTTCTCCTGCTGCTGGTTCTCCTGCTGCTGGTTTTTCTGCTGCTGTCTCCTGGTGTGGTGGTGGACTTCTGGATATTGTGACTACTGAGATTGGTATTGCCCCCAAAGAATCTGACGACCCTAATCAGTAGGAGATAGCTCAAAGAGAACTCTGTCCTTTCCCCCTTTAATCTTCTTTCTCTCCCACCTAGTGTTGGTGGAAGGTGGGGGTGGGTGGGGGTCGAGGTTGGAAGGAACAAGGGTTGGAAGGGAGGTAGAGGTATTAAGTACAGTAAAATAATTAGAGTGAATAATAAAACAAAAATAATGAAAACTGCCTTGTTACACCCTATCATGATGATAAACCTCTGAAACTGTAAGCAAGCCTCCAGTTCAATGCTTTCTCTTAAAATAGTTGCTTTGGTTGTGATGTTTCTTCACCAGACTAGAACAGTGACTAAGACACTGGGCAAACTGGTCATCTGAATTCAGTGCTGGAACTGACTCCTAAGACTCCTCTGAGTACAAGTGCACTATGGAACATGAGTGCCCCCTAATAATAATGATAATAATAAATTAAGATTTTGTAGATCTTAGTCTATCTTTTTGCTTAGTAAGCAAGGCCACACATCTTGTGGGTGATGTTTAACTTATAGAAAACCTAAGGTAATGATTCTACCCCACATAGAAATTTAGGCCTATTTACCCCATTTTATCTGTGAATACTTCATTGTATGGGGCCTTTAAAAGTTAATGTTTTTGAGGAAAAGAGGAAAGTCACTGAAATATTAATGGAAAACATCTTGTAACTCCAAGATTAAATTTATTTTTGGGTTGATCAAAACATCCGATAAAATGAGACTGGGGATCCTTCCAAAAGGTCTTTGTGGGGTTATCTTTTTGTTTTCTGTTTTTCAAGAAAGGGTTTTCAGCCAGGCAGTTTCTCCGGTACTCACCGGAGGCCAGAAGAGGTAATTAGATCCCTGGGAGCTGGAATTACAGGCAGTTGTAAGCCACTTGATGTGGGTGCTGGGAACTGAACTCTTGTCATCTGCAAGAGAAGCGAATGCTCTTAATCACTGAGCCATCTCTCCAGGCTCTTGTCCTGTGCCCTTTTAAATGTGATAAGGATCAACTAGGTGACTCAGCTTATAAAAGTGCTTGCCATGTAAACCTAACAAACTAGGTTCAATCCCCAGAAGCCACATAAAGATTGAAAGAGACAGCCAGGCATGGTGGTGCACGCCTTTAATCCCAGAACTGGGTAGGCAGAGGCAGGTATATTTCTGTGAGTTTGAGGCCAGCCTGGTCTACAAAGCAAGTCCAGGACAGTCAAGGCTACACTGAGAAACCTTGTCTAAAAAAAAAAAAAAAAAAAAAGATGGAAGGAGACAGTCAGCTCCTGAACTGTGGTAGGAGCTTATTAAAACCAACTGTGAGAATGTTTTTGTTTAATCCCAAGTGGGCTGCTTAAGACACAGGTATAAAGTATTGAAGGTCTCATGAGCTAGCAGGGGCGTAGCTTAACCAGCTGAGCAAGTTTAACTCTGAGGACTTGGGAGAGAGCATTAAAAATCCAGAGCCCGGAGGAGAAGGGGGCTCTACAAGGTAGAATAAAAAGCCAGAGCCCCAAGGAGAAGTAGGCTCTACAAAGGAGAAGAAAGAAAAGCCAGAGCCCTTAGGACAAGGGGGATCTACAAAGGAGGGGGAAAAAGCCAGAGCCCCGAGGAGAAGGGGGTTACAAAGAGAAAAGAGAGAAGGAGCTCCACAAAGAAGTAAGCTCCACAAAGAAGTAAAAGAGAATGGGCTTTACAAAGAAGTAAGAGTAAAGAGGCTCTACAAAGAGAAAGGTGGTTGGTTGCTGCTCTCCTAGTTGCTGGTGCTCCCCCAAACTGCTGCTTGTTCTTCCTGCTGCTGTCCCCTGGTTTGCTGGTCTCCTGGTTCACTGGTTTGCTGGACTTCTGATGAGACTGGTATTGCCTGCAAAGAACCCAGCTACCCTAATCAGCAGGAAGTAGCTCAAAGAGAACTCTGTCCTTTTTCCCTTTAACCTTCTTTCTCTTCCACCTAGGGAGAAGGGTTGGACGGGAGGCATAAGGTATTAAGGTTAGTAAAATAAATTAGAATGTATAATTAATATAATCCAAATTAGTAAAAGCCGCCTTGCTACACCTGAACTATATCCTCTGACACATGTCTTCTCTGGCACATCCATGCCTGAGTTTACACACATGCACACACATCACAAACACAATGATAAAATTTAAAATTTTTAATGTGGTATAACACACACACATACCATATCATCTTGTCCATTTTTAATTGCACAGTCAAGTTCATTTGCACTTTTACCTGAAATTCTAGAACTCTTCATCCTACAAACTAAAATTCTATGCATCTTAACCACACTATTCCTATCCTATCAGCCTCTGGCAATCAATATGAAATTTATTACTCTGGGTACCTCATATAAAAGTTTAAGAAGATAGCCGGGCGGTGGTGGCGCACACCTTTAATCCCAGCACTTGGGAGGCAGAGGCAGGCGGATCTTTGTGAGTTCGAGGCCAGCCTGGTCTACAAAGCGAGTCCAGGACAGCCAGAGATATTCAGAGAAACCCTGTCTCGAAAAACCAAAAAAAAAAAAAAAAGTTTAAGAAGATATTTGTCTTTTTTAAAAGGTTTGTTGTTATCATGCCACTTTGATCATTGTTGTGGGTCATAGGTGTCATAGCTGGGCAGGACTGTCGATTGACAAGATTCCTTTGGCATCTTGGTATGGTACCTTACAGTACCATGAAAACTAGTCCTCAGGAGGAGACTATCAGGTCATATCCAGCTTGCAGGTTTCTGGAATCTGGGTCTAAGTGTGCAGCAGTGGCATTAGTGCATCAGTAGTAACCTACAGCTGTCTGATCGGACTTAAAGCCCACTCAACAAGAGATAAATCATGCCTTGTACTAGAAACCTAGCCAACTACCCAGGGCTAGTCAAGTCACAGATCTTGAAGAAAAACCTACAACCATTACTTCACTAAACCTGAATAATCCATAACTTCATTCTAGATATTTCTCCTTACACTCACAGATAAGAGTCCTCATTCTCCATCAAGTAATCTTCTCTTTCCAACAGAGGCTGTTACAGAAAACCACAACTGATCAAAATGCAGAGTTGTGGAGCCCAGTCCCAACTGATACACCTACCACACAACTTCTGCTCCTGAAGCCCCAAAATCATTACCAGTAAAGGGTCGGAAAGATTTAAGAACCAGCAGAGCAGGGAGTTTTGCTGTGATATTGTGTCTCCTAGAAATATCAGAGGCTACACCCGTGAAGTCTCACCCAAATGACTGCCTAAACATGACCTGAACAAGGAAGACACCAATAGACATGCTAATGTGGATGGGGAAATCTCTTGAGGCCTCAACCCTAGACAAAGAACTATAGGCAACTAGGAAATGCTGAAGCAGGAAAAATAGTCTCCTTCGGGAGCACACCGATTGGCTATCCAAAACAAATGGTCAGCCCTGAAAATGTACATACAGATAACATTATACAGAATGAGCAAGTCATATTTATGTATTCAGGAAAAGCACAGACACACACACACACACAGAGAGAGAGAGAGAGAGAGAGAGAGAGGTAAATAAACATTTGAAAGAATACATAACAGAATGTCAAAAGATCAAGACTGTAGTTCTTGGTTGTTCCCTTCTTTATTCAGTGTGTGTGGTGACTAGTTGTATATCAGTTTGCCACACAAACTAGAGTTATCTGAAAGGAGGGAACCTCAATTGAGAAAGTGCTTCTATAGGACCCCAGCTGTTGGACATTTTTTAAATTAGTGATTGATGTCGGAGGGCCCACCCCATGGTGTGTGGTGCCATCCCTGGGCTGGTGGTCCTGGGTTCTGTAAGAAAACAAGCTGAGCAAGCCAGGACTAGCAAGCCAGTAAGCAACACCCCTCCATGGCCTCTGCATCAGCTCCTGGCTCCTGGTTCTTGTTCTGCTGGAGTTCCTGCCCTGACTTCCTTTGATGATGAACAGTGCTGTGGAAGCGTAAGCCAAATGAACCCTTTCCTTGCCAACTTGCTTTTTGGTCACGGTGTTTCATCACAGGAATAGAAACCCTGACTAAGACAGTACGCCTATTGCTTCATTTTAAATCTGCACAATATGCCTGACAGTTCTGGTTTTGATAATGATCATATAAAAAAACAAAACAACTCTCTCAACTGTGTTTTGACTGGTAGTTTTTGCAGTATTCCAGCATCCCTAGTCTTAATACTCACTACATGTTTCGCGTCTTGTTCATAATGAAGTGTTCCTAGAGTTGCCTCAGCCAAAGTTTATGACCACTTCAAAGGATCTGTATGCCAACTCCCCTCAGTCTGGGTTATACACCTTATAATTTGGCTCCAGGAAAAGAGCAAATAAACTTTTATGAAGACTTTTGATGATCTAAGATACTAATTACCAATGTGGTTTAGCATTGAGGAAATGTAAATCCAGGATTTTCACATTAATATTCAAAAAGCTAGTCCCAAATTAGGGGGCTAAGAGAAAGAATTAACATCTGTTGAGTAGCAATTAAGTGTCAGGGCCCACAGGAGGTGTGTTACCTGTGCTATTTCATTTAGTAGCCACTAGTGTATTCAGGTTGGTAAAACAGGGAAAATAAAGTTCAGAGAGGTTGTCACTAACTCAGAATCATACTATGAACAAGAGACAGAGAAAGACTTAGGATTAAGGTCCAAATGACTGAAGCCACTACTCTTTCTACTACATTACACTGCCCTTCAAAATATATTTCTCTGACCTTACTTGTATAGAGTTCATGATAAGTGATATGCATTTGCTGCATATCACTTAAACAATTCTCTTGTTTAAACAATTAAAGCTAGACTGTGAGGAACTTCCATCACCATTTTAGAGAGGGGGACACAGGCCAATCGGGCAAGCAGTAAGCAATCAGCCCTCGCTCTTTCCTTTTCTTAACTGGCCTCACGAGGAGCAGAATTGCATCTCTGTGTTTCATGTTTTCACTATTTTAAATTTCTTTAATAGGTGTGAAGGCCAAGCGTCTTGACAGTCTTGCACTCCGACCCTGTCTAGGCAGATCCATGCACGGGGCTGATCCCTGGTTATACTCCCATTATATCATTAAGATAACTGAATGAATATATTTTTAAAATACCTGGTTTTTAATTCTTAAATTATATTCATTCATTTTACTTTATGAGTATTTTGCCTGCAGGTATGTCTGTGACCATATGTGTGCCTGGTGCTGATGGAGGTCAGAAGAGGGCATCAGCTCCCCTGGAACTGGAGCTACAGATGGTTGTGAGTGATCACATGGGTGCTGGGAATAAAACCAGGGTCCTCTGCATATCAAGTGCTCTTAACCACTGGGTCATCTCTCTGGGCCTTTCAGTGAATAGTTTTGCTGTTACCAGCCTACAAAGACAAAGAGAGTCAGAAAGAAGATAATAGCAGATGAAGGATTTCAACATATTTTTGGAAGATAGAATGCCATAGTTGAGCTAAGAAAACTGAATTCTGAATACTGGCAGAGTAGTATAAAAAGAATGTTTTAAGAGACAGGCAAGATTGTGCTGCATAATACCAAGATCCTGGGACCTGGAGCTAGCAGATGCCTGGAAAGCAGAAGTGTTGTGAGGTGTGGAAGAGGGGGGATAGGTTGGCTAAAGGTCTTTATAGGAAATTAAACTACTGGTAGGTTTAATCCTGGCAGAATCCTGAACATTGATTTATTCTCTGAGAAAGTTCAACTAGAAAAGCTTCAGATTCTGAAGCTACCAGCCATGTTGGGGAAGTAACATTAGGAAGAAAACAGAAATTATGTTAACTGTGTACACGTGGGTACTGGGGATCCAAACTCAGATCCTCACGTTTACTTGGCAGGCACTTCACTCACTGAGCTCCCAGCCCTACTGTTTCCATCCCCTCACCCCTAGAAGTACTGGAGATTGAGTTCAGGGTCTAGCAAATACTAGGCAAGCACTCACCAAGGGCTCAGCCTACAGCCTCAGCCCTCATAGAACTAATGTATAAAACTGGGGGGAAAATTCTTCAGAAAATAAAAAGACAAATGAAAAATAAGAGGAAGATATTAGTGGGCAAATCCATAACTAGATTAACAGGCCTTCTAGGAATAGGAAGAAGTGGATGAAAAAAATTATTAAACATCCGAATCTTCAATACTACACACACACAGGTGGGGGAGTGTAAAGGAAAATTTTATTAAACTATTTTTATTAATGCCTAATAACCTATAATACCTATAACCTATAAACACCTAATACTAAACAACACTTAAGCAATCCTATTTTAACCCTTTTGAAAGGATACTACAATTCTCTAGCACAGGTCCATGAGGGCAACTTGGTTTCCTATCTTCTAACTGCTGGCACTCCTCAAATAGTCACTCAGCAGTCTGACTCCGGCACAGTCACGGGAGTCTTATTTCAGCTTAGGTTTGAGACTTTCTCCTCAGGGTCGAGGCCTAGCTTCGCTCATCAGCTCTTGTGGCCAATCTGCTTCAACTGTTCAGGAGACTGTCCACAGACACCTCAGGCTGCCTTTTGAACTAGATGAACCTCTCAGGGCAGCTGCTACACCATGTGGCTTAGTCTTTGGCTTCGAGGCCTTGTCAGGCTTCTTGGCCTTTCTGGGGCTAATTCACTTGTCTGGGCCTATGTCCCACCCTCATGTGACAGGTTACCCTCTTGACTGTTTTTGAGGTCCTCACTGTGGCCTCAGAACTCCACCTGCCTCCTTCACTTGATCGGCAGCTCTAGGACCCTGGACTGATGACTTTAGTGCCCAGTTTTCACGAACTTTCTCTCAGCAGGTTCTGTGCAGCGCCTTTTCTGGCAGCCTTCTTGGGTTGGCTTGTGGCAAGAGCGTGGGCCCCATGGGCTCTGTCTCCTGTTTCCTCAGCAGTTCTCAGTTCACACGCTGAGGCTTGTGGCTGATCATTCTTACTGTCTCAGGCCGCTGCGGCCTAAGGGCTGGCAGATGGGTTATGTTACTTCCCACGTTCATAGTATCCTGTACATGCTCCTCTCTCCTTGGGGCTTCCTCGCCTCTCGTGCTTAAATAGGCCATGGTTTGGTGATAACTCACAGCTCATGTGCTCTCTCGAGCAAAGCTCTGCTGTGTGTCTGTCAGAGGCACAGCTTCCACCCGAGAATTTTCACTTGGGTTCCACCCATTTCAGCTCTTCTCAATGTCTTTTGAAGAGAAGCAGCGTCCAAAAGCGCTTTCTCCCAATTTCCTGGGCATTACCAATTACATCTGTTTGCCCAGGACTATAGGCTGCCATGTGCTGGGCCAATCTGCATGGTAAAAGCCCTTACTAATTCACTACAGGGGACAGAAAAAGAGAGTGAAGGGCATGTGTCTCTAGAGTGGCAGAGCCTGCCGAAGGCCAAAGATAACAAAGGGAAGAGGACAAAGTTGAAAATACTGGTGTATCATCACAAAATTTCTAAACACAAGTGAATAATGATTAAAAACAATCTTGATGGTATGAGGTAGGAAAGGAGAAGAGGTTCCTATGTTATCTATTTTTCTATTGCTGTGAGAAGATACCATGAACAAGACAAATTATAGAATAGTTTATTTGGGGCTCATAGTTTCAGAGGGTGGGTCCATGACTCTCATGCCAGGGAGTTGGCAGCAGGCAGACAGACACCCATGGCTCTGGAGCAATAGCTGAGGGCTTACATTTTGATCTACAAGTTCAGAGCAGAGAGAACTAACTGGGAATATTCCAGGCCTTTGAGACCTCAAAGCCAACCCCACAATAACCCACCTCCAAGAGGCTATGCCTCCTAATCTTTCCCAAACACCTCCACCTACCAGGGACAAAGTATTCAAATATATGAGCCTACGGGGACTCAAACTACCACAGTTTCTTATAAAACAGTGGTAATAAGAATGTGAGCTTCTTGGATGTAGAAGCCTGGACCAGGTCTCTGATTCTCTTCAGGAACAATACGGGCTCTTAACTGTCGAGAAATCTCTCCAGTCCCAAGAGCTGTGTAGTTCTTAACAGTAGCACTGGTCATTAGGCGACAGTGAAGCAAATATTTTCATAATTCTGAGAGAAAATTATTTTTTAGCCTAGAACTGTACTCAGCCATGTTATCAGTCAAGTCTGGTAAATAAAGATTTTTTTTTCAGACATGCAATGATTTTTAAAAATATCTCCTCCACAAACATATAACTTTTTTGGGGGGTAATTGTGAATGATATGTTCCACTAAAGCAAAAGGAAGGTAAAGGCCCCAGGGAACAGAATGAACCTAGGAAAGAATGAAAAGCAAGTCCTAAGATGATGTCCCCACAGCCAGCCCAGGGACAGTCAGCATGGAGGATGAGCACCCTGGGAAATAATTTCAGGTGACCCCGATGGGGTATCTGTGGTACTTGACTGTACTGAAAGTAGCTTAAACATTTTTACATCTCTCTTTCAGAGTCTGAAAGAATTAATGATTAATAACATAAAAAAGTAGCAAATCAAAAACTGGGGTATTTATTCTAAGTACAAAAAATACAGAGCAGGAAATATAATTGTAATGTGAATAATTCATTTAAAATAAAGTACACTTGAAAAGTCATAAGACTAGCATGAAACAGCTTAATAAAAACATTAAATATTAATATTGAGAGACTAAAGGTGGGGGAAATATAAAACTGAATCCTTGGTTAGGTCTTACTTAACATTTGAAAATCAACAAATTGCAGTATAATTTTTTTTTCTTGAGACAGGATTCCATGTATCCTAGGCTCATATCAAATTTCTTATGTAGCTGAGGATGACCTTGAATTCGTGACTTTCCTGCTTCCCTTTCCCAAGTTCTGAGATTATATCATGTATTACCACATCTGGCTTACGTGGCAGTGAAGATAAACCAGGGGCTCTGTCTGTGCTGGGGAAGCTCTTCACCAAATAACTATAATCCTCATCACTGTTTTATTTAGGAAAATGAACAAAAGCAAGGAAGTGTTTCAGAGGATGCTTCAGGCTTTGGGAGCCCCTTCTCTATCTTCAACCCCTCCCCCCATCCCCAGCCTTACCCCTGCTTTAAATAAATTATTAGCATGAACATGATAGTTGTTCTACAAGTACACATGGTGGAGGAAAACAGAAGACAGGGAACAGGGTTCAGATGGCGTGAGTATGACCAGCTGCAGAGATGCACATTAACTTTATTGAGGTGAATGTTGCTTATATAGAACTTTGAGAATGGGTGGGGTTTCCAGGGTGGAGATAAATCACTGGCTGGAGCTAGGAGTGTCAGGGATGCTTCATTTACATTTGGCAACACTGTCCTATCATAAGAAGGGGAACACAGTACCTAATTATCCTATGGGCGAGGGTGGGGGGTATGTTAGCAGGGAAATGTGTCAAAGGTTACGTTCTAGGTATGGTTAGAGGCGGTCTAGGAATTCTAGGTGCTGCTTAACTGATTCTGATAAGGAGAAAGGTAGTTAAACCTGTAACTTTGTATGTGACATACCTCAGGTAGAGGGTGTGGGGTCCAGTGGTTCAAGAACCCCCAGGTAGAGAAGAGGACACCTCACTGACAAAGGGAGTCCTCCATTTTGCACCAAGCTCAGGGGATTTCTGGTAATGTCAGACTTTGACCTTAGCAGCAGGGTTTCCAAACGTGTGTGTGTGTGTGTGTGTGTGTGTGTATACACCAGTAAAGTTTCCATCAAATCGTGCTGTGCTTAAATATGCCGGGAATAAACTACTGGGAGAGAGATCAAACTCCTGAACTTTGAATAAACACTGGATACTTAGTAGTTTTGAATTGAACTGTCTTCTTGCTTCCTGTGGATTGTTACTCTGCTGGCCACAGTGGTCATAGAGATCCTTGGCACAGGTGCCCATAGAGGTCTGAGGTGTGGGATCCCCTGGAGCTGGAGCTTCAGATGATTGTTATTAGATTTCTGAGGCAGCATAAAGACACAGAAGGCAAAATAGAGACAGGGGTCTGACTTTCAACAGACAGAATTGTGTTTATTAGTGCACATAGTGAGGGGCATTCAATTTCTGACTCTACACTTGGGTCTTCAATACTTTCCAACGATTTCCTTCTCCTCAGTAAGGAAGCATGCTTGATCTTGTCTCTGACACAGTGAGCACACAAGGAACAATCAGTCAAAAGCCCTGCTAGCTGCTTCTGTTTTAGACAATCTCATGAGGACTTTGGGTCTTACAGGATGAAGCCATCCGAGTCTGCCTGGGCACACCATGCAGATTTTGGTGCTTCTCCATCCTTCTTGATATAAAGGTGAACAATCCTATTGCCAGGGGTTCAAGACATCTAGTTTTTGCTAGAAGCTGGATTTTGGGAGAGCCTATGATATGTCAAATGCTGAACCATTCCAAATGCCTCTCTAAGCCCTGTTCCTGAAAGAAGCAATTTCTGAACTTTTAATAAAAATATTTTATTTTTATTTATATGTATGTATGTATGTGAGAGAGAGAGAGAGAGAGAATCAGTGTGCATTTGTGGATTCGAGTGCAGTGCCTGCAGATACTAGAAGGGGTGTCAGATCCCCTGGAGTTGGAGTTACAGACACTATGAGCCACTTGCTCTGGTCATGGGACCTGAACTCCAGGCTGCTAAAAAAGCAGTATATGCTTTAACCATTAAGCCATCTCTCCAGCCCCATATTTTAATGGTTTAATTACTTTTTAAATGAAAGATATTGGCAACCTCTTTTTTACAATACTTAATAACATAGTCCTTTTTCTAATACACATAGGATGAGTTCACCTAGATCCTGAATGTTACTGTTTATACAGAACCCATCTCCTGTAATTCCCAATAGGAAAATAAAATTTAGTATAAGCATATTGGACACACATATCTATCACTTTATATGTACTATAGCCTTAATTTTAAAAATTCATGCTTATCAATAATATTTATTGATTTATTATTCCCAAAGAGTATTCCCAGAAAACAAACCCATAGGAATAATCTAATAAAAGGGTCTTAATGTCCATTAGAAGTATTTTGATTAATATAAAACATATTATGTCCTCTCATCTTCTGTTAAATTTGACGACTTACAATAAAAATTAATCTCTAGAATCTGTTTTGCAAGAAAATTCTAATTAATTGCAACTAATAGGCTGTGTGCTATGGTTCATGCCATAATTCCAGCATTGGGAGGTAAAATTTAAGTCCATCCTCAGATATGTAGGGAGTTGAAGGGTAGCTTAGACTACTACATAAGGCCCTGTCTCAGCATGAGAAAAATAGCAAACTATATAACTTAACAAAACTTTTGTCTTATAATTCTAAGGACTACTATTTATAGAAACAAACAGAACTTTCAATAAAGCATTTTAGACATTTATTGTCCCTAAAATACTTGCTGTAGGGGCTGGAGAGATGGTTTAGCAGTTAGGAGCGCTCAGGGCTCAGTTGTGAGGAGCAGTCAGAGTTCAGACCAGCAAATACTTCTAACTCTAGCTCTGAGGAATATCACACCTCCTGGTGCGCACCTGCACACACACATATGTAAGCATTCACGATGACACACACATAGAAATAAATAGAATCTTAAAAAATAAATACTTTTCTTTAGAAGATCAAATAGCTCTTATTACCTTATTTTGCATTTGTGTGGTGTGTGTGTATGTGTTTGTGTTCTTATCTATGTAGTTAGGTGTAGAGACCAGAGTTTGACATTGGAGTATCTTCCTTAATCTCCTCTCTACATGGTTATTAATATTATTATATAATATTAATCTCCTCTCTATGTGATTATTAATATTATTATTTAATATTACCAAGTCTTTCACAGAAACTGGAGCTCACTTTTTTTTTTCCTAAAATGTGTGCTCAGAAAACACTTGGGATCCACCTTCTCTGCCTCTTAGGCCTGAGGTTATAAGTGTGCTACTGTGCCTGGGGATCCAAACTCAGGTCTTGAACAGGGCCTGGTGGTGCACACCTTTAATTCCAGCATTGAGGAGGCAGAGTCAAGTAGGTCTCTGTGAGTTTGAGGCCAGCCTGGTCTACAGAGTACATTCCAGGATAGCCAAGGCTACACAGAGAAACCCTGTCTTGAAAAATCACACACACACACACACACACACACACACACACACACACACACACAAAGCCAAACTTATTTCTTCATAATATTTGTGCATCATATAAATAAACCCCAACTACCATTTTTATAGATTTCAAAGAAATTAATATTGTCTAAGTTTATAAGGCAGCTGGGCGTGATGGTGTACACCTTTAATCCCAGCACTCAGGAGGCAGAAGCAAGTGGATCTCTGTGAGTTTGAGGCCAGCCTGGTCTACAAAGTGAGGTGAGGATAGCCAGAGGTTGTTACACAGTGAAATGATGTTTTGAAAAACAGCAACAACAACAAAAAAGTTTATAAGGCAGTATAGATTTATCAGTATTTAAACACATAGTTAAATCTGAACTAAGTTTATGACAAATTAAGATCATCTGATTTTATTTTAAATCTGTTATAAATCATTTTACTTCCTGAAAGTCCTGTAGCATAAATCTTTAGCAGCTTCAGTTTTTAGAATTCATTTGAAAATATCAGAATCAAACATTCAGCCAGAAAGCTCAAAATGAAACTTTCAGTATCTACATTTTAGTTAAGCCCAAATGAGACAAAGTCTATTTTGTCCCAAATTCAATACTTAATGCCTTTTTTCCCCCAGCTAACCACATTTTCAAAGGAAGAGATAGAAAAAAACTTGACATGTTACAGCTCCTCTATGTTAATATAGTACACACACACACACACACACACACACACACACACACACACACACATTTAGGTATCTAAATAAATTTAAAAATGCAAAAATGAAATGACCACAGATTTGCCACTCAGTTTCTGTTTGTTTGTTTTCAAGAACTTAAGGAGCAATCTCCATGTGATTCACACATAAAAACAAATATATTGGTTCAGAGTACACTCTTAGATCAACATTATAAGTTTACAGAAGACTAATCAGATTCTCTTGGGGTGGGCACCAAGATGGTACAGACTTAACATATTACACAAATTAAAATAGAAGTGTTCCCAACATTTTTGTTTCTCTGGGTTCTAAATAGTTCACCAGAACCCCAGTAGCTCAGGTGAGCCTCAGCAGACCAACACATTTCAACCTTCTCTGTTCTGCAGCAAACACCTAGACAGTTCATTAGAATGCTGGATTTGCTCAAGAGCTTCCAGATTGACAAGGTTACACCACAATGACCTAAATGACTCCACAGAGCCCACACAGTTCAAATGAGCTTCCTTTCCGAAGGAAAAATAAAGCCAAGGCACACAGAGCAAGGAGAACTTAACAAAGGTGAGACTTCAGGGCCTGTAAAGTCCCAATACGCATGTCTCTACCAGAGGTATAGAAAGTAGCCAATGCCAGCTGAAGTAGAAAGATTAAAAAAAAAAAAAAACAGAATAAAGCGATTCCAGGAGCTGTGTGGACTGTCCAATCTCTCCTTTCCATCCAGGGTCAACCTGGTAAGTGGTTGACATCCGAAATGTGTCTTTTTCTCCTGGCTAGCCTCCATTCTTCCTGCAAGGTAGTCTGATTTGCCATAAGTGTATAAAATCCTTTCCTGGGAGTCAGGCTCCTCCTCTGGCTGGCACCAGAACTTCAGCCTTTCTCGTTCTCTTGCATGAGATTCCTGGGGAAATTCCAATTCTTCAGGGTTTTTCATTGCTACTAATAGCCGAAGTGTCTCTGATTAGAATAGCTCCATTCCTTTAGGACTGAGAATGACTAAGGTCCTCTTAGTGTCTTCTGTCCTAAATTGTGCTTCAGTTCCCTTTCATTGATGTTACTATACTCATGGCAGTTTAAACCATTCCTGCTGGAGGCTTCTGGACTTTGCTTTTCTTCTGTGCATGCAATGAGGTATCTTCTTTACCTCATGCTTTGCATGCTCCTGTTTTCCCAACATACAGACAGCATTGCCATTCTTCCACTAGATAATTCTAAACAAAAACAGCCTTTCAGTTGTTTCATTCTTTTTGAGAACTCCTCCCTTTTCCTTCCTCAGGTCCCTCTTTTTCTCTAACGTCAGTAGGTCAGCGTATTTTCTCCACCGAACTTCCATAGCACCTTATTTAAGCTTCTTTTAGCATTTGTCTGTGATGGTCAGGCTCAGGGCTCTGAACAACTGAGCCATCTCTCCAGCCACAACAGTTTTCTTGCCCTCGTTATAGAATAAACTCAAGGTCTGGCTCACAAGCTGTGGCATCCCCCCCCCCCACATTTTTATCACCTTAAAGTTACATTTTATAATATTTAAGAGCGCATTTAAAAATATTCCTATGTTATTTTTATTTTATGTGTATGAATATTTGTCTGCAGTTATGTATGTATACCATGTGCATGCAGTGAATCAGGAGGCCTGATGAGGGTGTTGGATCCCTGAAACTGGAGTTACAGACAGCTGTGAACCACTGGATAGGTGCTGGGAACTGAACCCTGATGCTTTATAAGAGCAGGGTTGCTCTTAGCCAATGAGCTATTTCTCTGGTCTCTAGAAGGTTAGTTTTGATAATGGTTTTATTAGTGTGAATTTTCTGTTGTCTGAATTAAGTCTGTCTCCAGAAAGGTCCGTTATTTGCTCTTGTAAAATGTCTTCATTTAATGCTAACTTATAGTTTAATGTGCATGTGTGTGTGCACATGTGGGGAGACAGAGGTAGTAAAATTCTTTTTATTTTTTGTTTTTTTTTCCCTTTTTTTTGAGACAGGGTTTCTCTGTGTAGTTCCTGGCTATCCCAGCACTTACTCTATAGACCACGTTGGCCTTGATCTCAGATATCAGCCTGCCTCTGCCTCCCTAGTTCTGGGATTAAAGGCGTGCGCCACAACTAATGCCCAGGCTATGGTGACATATTCTTAAGGGAGACATTGCTTTCTGTACAATGTAAAAATAACACAGGAGATATTTTTTTAAATGAGCTGTTAAATATTATGAAATGTAAATTTAAGATGATAAAAATGTGCGGAAAAAAATGCCACAACTTTTGAGTCAGACCTTGAATTTGCTCTATAACGAGGGCAAGAAAACTGTTGTGGCTGGAGAGATGGCTCAGTGGTTCAGAGCCCTGAGCCCGACCATCACAGACAAATGCTAAAAGAAGCTTAAATAAGGTGCTATGGAAGTTCGGTGGAGAAAAAATGTAGAGCAAGAGTACAAGACGTGCCACATCTGCTCACATGTACACAACGGTAGAAAGAGTCTGCTTCATTCTCTAACCAAATGTCTATATTCTTTCTGGGCATCCATCAATTTTCTGCTTCATTCTCTGTCCTTGCATTTTGTTGTTTGTTTGTTTGGTTGCTTTAAAAAAAATATAGCAGCTGGGTGTGGTGGCAAATGCCTTTAATAATCCTAGCACTTGGGAGGGGGAAAAAGGAGGATCTCTGTGAATTTGAGGCCAGCCTGGTCTACAAAGTGAGTTCCAGGACAGTTGTAAAAAGAAAAATGTATATTATATATATTATTTATACTATGACAAATTTAAAAATTCAAACATCAGGGTTTTTTTTTTTTTTTTGGTTTTTCGAGACAGAGTTTCTCTGTTTAACAGCTCTGGCTGTCCTGGACTCGCTTTGTAGACTAGGCTGGCCTCGAACTCGCAAAGATCCGCCTGCCTCTGCCTCCCAAGTGCTGGGATTAAAGGTGTGTGCCACCACCGCCCGGCCTGGGTTTTTTTTTTTTTTTTTTTTTTTTGAGACAGGGTTTCTCTGTGTAGCCTTGGGTGTTCTGGAACTCTGTAGACAGGATTGGCCTTGAACTCACAGGGATCTGCCTGCCTCTGCCTTCTGGTTGCTGAGATTAAAGGCGTGTGCCAACCAAGCCTGGCTATTACAGACAGTTTCAAACTGTCATGTGGGTGATGGGATTTGAACCCTGGGTCCTTTGGAAAAGCAATCAGTGTTCTGAACCACTGAGCCATCTCTCCAGCCCCAACATCAGGTCTCCCACTTCCTCACCCATCTAATTTGTGTTTCTCCTTCAGTTTTAGGACTCTTTATATTTTCCATCTTTGGACAGAGAAAGAGAAGGACAGACAGAAATAACGTGGAGCTTCTGCTCACTTAAGATTTGGTGTGTACTTTATTTTATTTTATTTATTTATTTTTTTTTTGGTTTTTTCGAGACAGTGTTTCTCTGTGTAGCCCTGGCTGTCCTGGACTCGCTTTGTAGACCAGGCTGGCCTCGAACTCACAAAGATCCGCCTGCCTCTGCCTCCCAAGTGCTGGGATTAAAGGCGTGCGCCACCACCGCCCGGCTTGGCGTGTACTTTAAACAGTGCAGGTGGCACTGTAGTAAACAGTGATGCCCTGTAGCAGGAGGATTTGCAGAAAAATCTAGATTTAGATACAGCATGCCAAACATTTCATGCTCACCAAACTATTCCTTTTCTCACCTTTCCACAGTCCCCCTGGGAGAGAATGTGGAATAAAGAGGTGACAGCCTCTCCAGCCACACAGAATTCTTTGAAGTCTGAAGAGACTGAACAGTGCATCATAACTTTTCTCAATAACATTCTGTTTATTCTTTGAGGACTTTATTAACATTTGGATTTGCTTAAATTTACTCACATCCGTTTTCTCAGAAATGAGGGTTATGGGAGTTCTAATGGCTTCTTAAGCATCAAACATCCTAAAAGTAACCATGATGGATTAAGTGTGAATGAAACAAACAAGGCTAAATTCCTCTCTAAATACATATGGATTTAATAATTAGCAAGAAAGCTCTTCATAATTAGAAAAAAAATGTTTTAGGATAATGTTCAAGATACTTGAGAATGCACTGTACTACTTAGCCTTGTAGCCTTCCTCTGGAATCAGATGCCACAGCTACCAGGAACACTCTCAACCAAGTAAAAAGTGTAGACAGTTTCTGGCATATAAGCAAAGAAGGAGTTAGGGTTTTTTTCTTTATTTTATTTTAAGGTTTTATTTTTAATTTAAAATGATGTGCATTTGTAGGGCAGGGATGGGGGTGGAGGGATGGTTAATGTACACATGAACGCAGTTACTTGAATAGGCCAGAAGAGGGCGGTAGGTACAGGAAGTTGTGAGCCTCCCAAAATGAGAGTGGGAACAGAGTTCCTTTCACCCATAAGAGCAGTAGACAAGCTTAACCACTGAATCATCTTTCCAGCCTATCTCTCTTTCTCTTTTTCTTTCTCTCCCTAATCTCCTCCTCCCCCCCCCGCCTTTTTTTTTATGTGTATTGGTGTTTTGTCCGCATGTATGTAAATGTATGCCTACATGCATACACTTCCACAAGTGCCCTTGTGGAACAGAAGATGTCTGACCCTCTGGAATTGGAGATGCAGGTTGTCCTTAGTCTCATGGGGGTTTTGGGGACTGAATTTAGGTCCTCTGGAATGTCAGAATCTTAACTGTTGAATCATTTCTTCAGCCTCAAAAAAAGTTGCCTTTGTTTTGTTTTTTGAGACAGGGTCTCACTATATAGCCCTGGCTGTCCTGGAACTCACTACATAGACAATGCCAGCCTAGAACTCACAGAGATCCCCCTGTCTCTGTCTCCCGAGTGAGTTCTGGAATTAGAGGTGTGCGCCACCACACATGGCAAGAGTTTTTTTGTTTTGTTTTGTTTTAATCTCATTTTCCAAACTATTTTGTTCTGTTGTTTTGCATGGCATGTAGCCCAAGCTGGCTTCAAACTTGCTCTGTAGCCAAGGATGGCCTTCAACTTCTGGTCCTCTTGCATTCTCTGGTTGTGTGCTAGGATTATGCTATATCCCAGGCCTGTGTGGTGCTGAGAACCAAATCTAGGGCTTCCAAAATGGCAGGCAGCACTTACCAACCATGCTACACTCCCAACCTCGTTTCCCAAATCCAGAGGTTATTTCTATATAAGAAATTTCATTCACACTAGCTATCAGGAGTTTCCATTATTGTACAGGAGACAATGGAATATTCTGGGTCTAAAAGACAGAAAGACAGAGAGCAGAAAAGTCTCCATTTTGCAAGCATTTTGGGGCTTCTTGCTTGGTGGGTGTTGATGGACAGAGGAGCTGCCCCTGTGAGGCCACAGCTGGAAGGCAGCTTAGATCTGTTGAGAACCTGCAATCAACATGGTGCCCTAGTACCACAGAGGAGATGGGTGCCCTGAGGAGTGGGTGGCACAGCCAGAGCCTGGGGACTGTTCCAAGACTCCTGGGCTTTATCCTGACATGACATCACAAACACTCAGCACTTGGTTTATATGGATAGATTGTAAATAACCATTAAGTGCACCCATTCCCGTGTAGGCTTAGGGATGGTTAACGAATGTCAACATCTGTGAAATCACAACCATTCCGTCTCCAGGATTTTAGCCTTACCTCACATCTTCATTTATGGCTTTCTAAGTCTACCTCTTGTGCACATCCAGGGAAGTAGTCCAGATGTGTCTTTTCTAAATACTCTACTAAATGGAACCACACATTGTGCAGTCTTGTGTCTACCTTCTTTGTTCCCCTCGTTGTTTCTGAGGTTTCCTCAGATTGAAACACTCACCCCTTTTCATTGCTGAGCTTTCTTTAGATTGTTTGAGAGACTGTTTACTGCGGCACCTGTTGACTGGACATATGTGTCATTTCCAGGTTCTGGCTTTGATAGCATGCTATGAACATTTGTGTGCAGACATTTGCCAGCACTCACCGCAACATGAGCTGTAGCTAAGAAGTCTGGAGAGACCCCATGCCCACCCATAGCCACAGGGGCTGTGTGAGGGCTGGCGGCCTGAAGGAAGGACAGCCTGAGGGCTGTGTAACCACAGTCCGCCTTTCTCCTGAACTAGCAGCTGCCACAAGGAGCAGTCTCAGGACCCAAGACCCAGAGTCCTTTTTCTGAAGTAAAGATTGGTTTTTCCACTTGGGTTGCTGAAGTGAGCCACAGAAGCCTGTAGCTGCCATACCTGTGTGCCCTGGATGCATGGGAAAAGGTTTTTTTTTTCTTTAATTGTATAAGAGAACCAGAACCATGCAGAGGAAAGAGGCCAGGTAGAGAGAAAGAGACAGAGAATCCCCGTCCCCTGCAGCGGTTAGAGCGAATCCTGACAATAGCACCCTTCCTGAGACAGAACTGGGAATCTGAAGAAGCAAGAGGAGGCCACAGGAGAAAGGGTGTGGTGGAAATAGCTGAATACCTAAGTCATGTTCTCAAGGTATTGGTTTCCACAGGGCCAGCCCTTTCTTAACTCTGTGATGGGACAAGGCGCTAGCTTGCAGTGGTGATAGAATGGTCAGAGGCTCTTCCTCTGTGAGGAAAGAGGTGACAGATGTGTTCCCTTACATCTCTTTCCTGCTCACTCTTCCTTTGGCTTGACAGACGTGTAAGGACATGTGCCTGTTCCTGTGCCTTGTGATGGACTCTAAGGACAGGGACGTGGGGTGGACAGGCTGCCTTTCAGAACCTCACAAGTTAACAGAGGAGGGAAAGCTCATGCTGCCTGGGGTGAGCGCAGAAGAGGCTGAGACTTAGAATGAGAAACAGACAAGAGCACCCTAGCAGCCAAGACACACTCAGTGTCCTAGATGGTGCATTGAGAGATAGGGAGAAGCTGGAGATGCCAGAAGCAGGAGTCAGTGGGAGAGGCCCTGAGTGCTGGGTTAAGCTTATGCTGGAGGCCTTGAAAACTTAGCAAAGGCTACCTACCATACAGCATCGCAGGCTGGGTAGGTGGCTTAAACAATAGAAATGTTTGTTCTCACTAGTGTGAGAATTGCTGGCTGGTTTGGTTTCTTCAGAGGCCCCTCTCTTTGCTCTGTAGATGGCTGTGTTTTCCATGTGTCTTCATGCTGTCTTCCCTCTGTGTTTGTCGATGTGTGCATTTCCTTTCTTATGAAAACACCGGTCTGAATGAGGTAGCATTCTCCCTTATGACCTCTTTTAACCATCCTTTTCATTCCCTAATTTTTCAAAACTGGTGTATTATAAGACATTAGAGGTTGGACAATTGCATAATGAAGGGGCACAATTTAGCCCATAGCAGAAGCATTAAATGATTTTAAGAGGGGAAAGACGAGAACAGATTCTTCAGCTCTGAAACATTAGTGATGACAGTGTGAAGGATGGATGGAAGGAGGATAAGACCAGACACTTGCATGCTCGTTCAAGGCTTTGAGGATTGTCCAGGCAAGGCTGTTACACTTGGAAGATTCCTGGGGCCCTAAAACGTGAGGAATTCTTGCTGCAAGCATGTATACAATTCTGCAGAAGCAGATATCAGCTATATGTCCCCCCATTCAGCTGACAGTCAACTACAGACAGCACCCATGGCACATGTTGAAGGCTCGCTCCTCAGATCCCCACTGTTCACAGACCTCGACTGCCAGTTACAAGTGCGAGGCTGGTTTACTTATGTGCTCCATAAATGGAGGCTCCCACAATCCTGTCCTTGGGTTTGGATAATTAGCCCCCACAGCTCACAGAACTTAGAGGGACACCTAAAGTCACCACTTAATTATAAAGGATGTGAGAATGGATGCAGATTAATAAAGATACACATGAAGATATGGGCAAAGGTGCAGAGCTTCCATGCTGTCTCTAGGCTTGCCATCCTCCAGGACCCCACATGTCCCACTATGCAAAAGCACTCTGAACCCACCCTTCTGGCTTTGTATTCAGACGTCATTGCAGGAGCATGTTTGTGAACACCCAGAGCAGGGAAACCCAGCACGATCTGTATATGCACATGCTCCTTGCCCTCTACACCATACCTTCCTCCAGGACTCTGGGAATCAGGAGGGTCTGATGATAGTCAGACAAGGTAGGCCAGAGAATTCAGTTATGATGAACTGAGGGCAGGAGAGTGGGGGAACATTAGAGTTGTTATAGCCCTCTTTTACTGCCCTTCCCCCATTCTGCAGTTCCTGCTGCATCCTCACCTGTGTAAAGGAACTCCCACAAGGCTGGTTCATCCTTAAGTCTCAGGAAGCAGTGATGCCTACTGTTTGTGTCCTCTCCCCTGCCACTCACGCTTGCCATGCTGAGTCTACACGTTTCTGGTGCTTTAGGAGTTCTTTGCTTCATTCATTCATTTAGTCAATAAATATGAATCGAGTTTCTATTGTATGTTGGACAGTGATAGGCACTGAGGGTACACAGCAAGATAGAGACCCAGTCTCTGCCCTTGTGGAGCCTACATTTTCACAAAAATATATATCAACCTTTTAACCAAGGGACTGTATCATGTCAGTATAAGTTAGGGAGGTTTCCCCAACAGCAGATTGGATAAGTTTCTAAGATTGAAAGCCATCATGTGAAATTAGATTGGAAAGCAGTGGACAAGGTATCTGCCATAGGTCTAGACAAAGTTAGTAATGGGAAATGAGGTTAGAGACATTTAGACCACTTAATGTGGTCTCGATTATCAAGGTTACCATTTTAAACAGTTTCAAACATCCACTTGAGTGTGTCACGACCCTCAAATGTGGAGGAGCCACTTAGGAATCTGCCTGCGAGAAGTGTCCAGATGGGCCCCTTCTTTCCCTGCTCTGTAACTTGGCCTACTGCAGCCAGGCCCCAGTAAGGTCTCCTTTACTGCCTCTTCTGAAACGCCTCCTCAGAGTTCCTAAGAAGCAAAGGGTCGTGTATTTTGCTGTTCTTATCTCCACCTTCATCGAAGTATTTTGGCAACTATATCAGGACAACAATGCCCAGCTCTAGTTTAATTGGCCTAACCTTAGATCGGTTACCTCCCGAACACAAATCGGGTCTGACTTTCCCAAGTGTGGTCCTTGTAGCCTAAGAAGACAGACAATGGAAGAAAGGGTGGGGTTTTACCCCTATTCCTAGTTTAGGATTCTTTGTTCAAAACTGCATAGATGCATGTGTCAAGAAAATGTGAGCATTGTTGTCCTGAACTTGACAGCAGGGCTGCACTTCATCTCTGTTCACAGCTCACATCTGGGAATCCCCATTGGAAATCTCTGTGCTGTCCACCTTCTTTCTCATCAACATCTGCTTTGGAGGGCAGTAAAGTTTTAAGCAAGTGGGGATGACCCAGAAACAACCCTTCAATGAATAGGCTGTGTCCTTCTTCCTGATGGACTCCAGTCTACGACTTAAGCTCTGTGTTCTCTGGAAGCAGGTACCGGTTTCCTCCCACATAGAAGAGCTGTGGCTCTTCAAAGGATGTGGAAATTATTGACTGACAACCATCTGAGGAGAGGCGCCTGTCTTGAAGGCAAGCCAAGCATCTGTGCAACGTCCTTTGCCTCCTCTAGGGTAACTGTGCTACTGACAGCTCCCTCCTTGGTCCTGGGGCTAAGTCAGAAAGTCATTAGTGGACAAAGACAGTCCCATAAGAAGTCCCAGAAGAAAGGTGGTTTTTATGGACTTCTTTGCCATCTTGTCTTGACTTCCTTCCCAGCCTTGCTGAAGTCTGAGTGCTTTGGAATGATGTCTACTGTTGGAGAGCATTGTAACTCAGCTTTTTATTAAACCCTTTTCTTTCTTTTCTTCCTTCCTTCCTTCCTTTCTTTTTGGTTTTTCAAGACAGCATTTCTCTATGTAATAGCTTTAGCTGTCTTGAACTATCTTTGTAGAAAAGGGTGGCCTGGAACTCACAGAGAAATGTCTGCCTCAGTCCCCTGAGTACTGGGATTAAATGTGTGTGTGTTCTTTGGTTTTTAAATTAGATTTATTTCATGTATATGAGTGTTTTCCTTGCATGTATGCATATGTATCACTTGTGTGTCTGGTGCCCTTGGCAGTCTTAAGAAGGCATTGCACCTCTTGGTCCTGGAGTTACAGATGGTCGTGAACACCATGTAGGTGCTCAGACTCAATGTGAACCCTCTACAAGAACAAGTGCTCTTAGCCACTAAGCCACCTCTCTAGTCCTTTCTCTTTGTTTTTATACAAAGAAAAAGGTGTCTCTGAAAGAACATTAGTCTGAAAGGCTTATTCGCTATAGTTGAAGAACAACTTGCATTCCAATACCCTCATCACTAAATATCAAGCTGTACATTAAGGATTTTTACATTTGTATTTGTAAACGGAAGGTATCTCTGGTAAATTATCAAAAATGTGGACTTTGGAGTAATGTTTTAATTGCTAATAGCTTTCCAGAAGTACAAGATAACTTTTTTCCCCCACAAGATTCTGTGGGAGAGAACATGAGTAATCCTTACCTCTGTCTCAACCCCCTTTGCCCCTTAACCCCCTGCATTCTCCATCAATGCCGCCAGTCTAACAGTGGCCATCTGTCTGTCTGTGGCCTCTTTCCTTTACTCCACTAGTCACTGAGACTGGGAAAACCCTTCCTATCCTCGGTCAAGAAACCCGTGGCCCATACTGCTCCCCAAGCTTTGGGAAGGTTGGGATCGACTTTCTTTTCTGTTGGACCAACTGTGTAGCTTAATGTATGTTTTCCAGGGAAATGAAAATTTTCATGGTAAATTATTATTATTTAATAACAGCCTGAAACTCTGAGCAATATGTTGTGACAAGCTCATATAACCAGACTGAAGAAACCCTTTTTTATTTTCAGAAACAGCAGCAGCAGAAATTATTCCCCTTGTCACATGCTACTTGTGGCTGAAACATGGCTTTGGCTTAATTTCCTTCTTAACTCATTGAGTTTCCTGAAACAAATTGATTTAAATTGTATCCTACAAACAGTACTTACTAATTTACCTCAATTTTGTGGCTTTTGTGCTTTTCATTTTGTGGGTTCCATAAATATATAACAATTTATATGTTGTATGAATGAATATCAAATGTCTCAATCCCACAAAGAAGGCAGTCACTCGATCATTGTCAGAAAAGAAACTCACTCGGAATGTATGCATCATCCATAGATAATTAGGAGTATGTTTTACCTTTCATCTTCTCAGCCCAGTTCACATGGATATCAAGGCCTCTGTGGAGAGACCAGAGGTCCATTCACTGCCAGTGACCTTGTGGGTCACGCCCATCTGAAGGGAAAAGGCACAAAATAATGTGGTTAATGTTTAATACTAATTGCATTAGTAGCCATGGGTTTTTATTAACTTGTATCAAAACTAATTGGATTACAAATCATACATTTTAATATTTTATTAATTAAAAAAAACCCAAAGTGCCACCTTATAAAGTTGGAGACCTATTGTTGGTGGGAGAGTGAAACATACATGAGACTGTATAATGGCCAGTACCCTCAAGGACATGTGAAAGATACCGTGAGCAAACCCAATTTTACCTTGTTACAGGTAAGTGTTGTAAAGCTCACGTGCGTGCATATGTGTGTCTGTGTGTGTGTGTGGGGTCAACTTTCTGAATTGATTTAAGATTTTAAAACTTCAGATTTCAGGCTGTTCTGATGGTTCTGGTGAGAAGAAGGTGCTACCTGCTAACCCCGATGACCAGAGTTTGATCCCCATGTCTAACACTGTGGAAGCAGAGAACTGACTCCCGCACATTGTCCTCTAACTTCCACACATGTGAAAAGTTTTATTGGACACTATTTGAAAAATATGATATATTTACAGCCTGTTCAATATAGCTCACAGGCAGAGTTGGACAATGTCACTTGAAATATTTTCCTAGTTTGTGGAGCATATTCTATAATCTGGTTGAAACCCATCTCATTGTCTTGCTTTAGCTGTTCTTGAGTCATTATTTGTTTTTCCCGGAGTTCTTTTGTTTCCACATCTTTCACAAACCAATTGGGGTCAATTATCTTCCACGCAATTAATCCAGATAGTTCTCATGCAGCTGTTTCTCCTTCGTCTTGAGCACTTTTCAGAGTCCCTTTTGCCTCCTGGCTAAAGCTCTCTGCGTCTATGAACTCTGTGGCATTCTTGGCAGAATTTTGCAGGGTATAGAGTTAGTGAGTCCAAAGTGCTTAAGAACAACTGCTCTCTTCATTGTCAAGAGGCAGGAAGCTGGTCTTATATCTCTCTGTGCTCTACTATCATACACATTGTACAGTTCTAATGAACATTAATTGCCTGTTGTTTATACGGATATGGGAAGTGGGATACCAATGCCAATAAACGAAAGGTGTGTGTGTGTGTGTGTGTGTGTGTGGTGCTCTCACAGGTGTGTGAAGGTGTGTTCCTGTAAATGCACACGTGCAGGCCAGAAGTCAACGTTGAAGTTCCTTCTCTATTCCTTTCTATCTCATTTCTGAGACCAGTTCTCTTACTGAACTTGGCGCTTTCTGTTTTGACTGCACTGGCTGGCCAGTGAGCCCCTGGGAATTCATCTGTCCCCACCTTTCCCTGAACTAGGGTTATTACAGAGTGTATTACCACACCTAACTCAAGATCAGCCTGGGTCATGTGAGACCTGTTCTCAAAGAAAGAAAAACAGGAGCTAGAGAAATGTGGCAGAGGTTAAGGGTACTGGCTGCTCTTCCAGAGGACCCAGCTTGATTCCCAGCACCCACACAGCAGATCACAGCAT